>CM045740.1:27920724-28115724 GCA_024760905.1 Plotosus lineatus | reverse complement strand
TGGTAGGACACCGAAGTACTGGAAGAAACCGATTTTAAGCGCAGGGAGAACATGCAAGCTCTGCAAAGAAATACCTGAGCTGGGCATCAAATCCAGGCCTTCTTGTTGTGAGGCAGACATGCTAACCACTACACCACCATGCCTTCCCTGTACATAATGTTTACACACATTTCAGTATTAAGTGCCAAAAAAAAGGGGGATGAAAACCAGATGAAATAAAATAACTGCATGTTAAATATTTAAATAAATGTAAAATCAGTGTACATACATTCACATATCTGCAGAAAAGCATCTTTGGAAGCATGACTCCTCAACATTTGAAGTGAAATAACTACAGTCGCAGAACGCCAGGTTGGAGAAAGACCCAGTGATGTCAGCATGTTCACATGTTACTCATTCTATTTAATGTAAAATAATCAGTTCATGCAACCAGTGAATAAAATAACCAAGACACACTGAAACGGTAATGGCCTCTGAAGAACTGATTTACTTGATTGCCTGCTCAGGGAGAGACACAGTATGTGGGATGCTCCTGTTTCTAATAGGAAAATCTTTATCTTGGGAGGATGGAAATACTGCTTTCTTATGGGCGTCGCCTCCAGTTCAGTAGACGTCTTTGATTGATCTGTATCATTCTTGACGTAATGAATAGTTTTATAGACAGGCGGCATGTGTTCCAAGGTCAAAATTGTATATCAGAAACACTGGCACCTGACTCCATTTTTGACCACCCGGAGCGAGAGGTGATCCATAAAGTCTGTGATTGGGCAGACAGACACCCCACAGCTTCCTGGACCGTGTAGAGCTCCTGCTGGGTAGCTCAATGTGTGTATTTGTATGTCGGTGGATAGGTGGTTGGATGGGGGGGGGTTGACAGCAGAGTGTTTGAGCTTCAGTGATGAGAGAAAGAGAGAGCCAGGTTGAACAGATCAATACCCAAGTACACAGTTGATAAATAATTGATTATTTTTGACTCATCACACCTGTCTTCTCTTTCTTTGTTCCCTTCTCTTGTTCGTTTTAGGAGGGAGAGTCTCTGAGTGCCATGGAGAAGGTATGTCGCCAGTTGACATACCACTTGAGTCCTCACCCACGTTGGAGGCGACATGGTGTTTTAAAAGGAAAGCCCCAGGCCAGGTGAGCACCTCACTGAGATCTTTAATAAAATACAGTCCCTGGACAATAAGATCCCGATGGTACATTCATATAATTACATCCTCTGTTGATTTAATAATAGCCTGGCAAATGCATTTATTTGAAGGATTCATTCCTCAACAATAGTTACTACTTATTCACTGAAAGTGACATCCACTGGGCTAGAGGTGAGTACGTACTGGTTTTAGTATATGCTGCATGGGAAACAAAGACACTCAAAAACAAGACTTTTAATATGGATTTTTAAAAAAAATATTTAAATCATGACAGATGTATGAGCTCCACACACGAGCAGGAGTATGAGAATGTTTTAACTCACTGTGATAAGTACCGGTATTAGTCGTGGGACATTTTCAGAAAAATGTACACCGTAATGGTAAGGGCATTTTGTCCAGGAAACTAGTTTGCGCCGATATTATGTTTCCTGCAATTTTTGAGTGTGTTGTTTGTCTGGCTGTATGCTTTGCCTTCCATCATTTTCTGTCAACACAGCATAGTAGTGGGAAATAATGTTACCTAATACTGGTATCTGCTGCACAGGGTCAGAGACCAGTCTCTCACATACCAGCCAATAGGACAAAACAAGTCCATATCAATACCAGGGCTGGAACAGCCAATGAAAAAGACATGTTGCTGCACATACCTGGGAGTAATAGTAGTGTTGCATGGCATGTCACGGAGTGGGGCGTGTGCATGGTAACTGGTGATTGTGTGATGGGGAAGGCAATACCTGATAGGTGGGAATTGTATACGACTAAATTATCGAGAAAATGGGGGAAAAATCCAAAATAAAAATTCTGTTAGGGTTTTGCACTCAATCATCAGACCAAACCATATCCTGATTTCTGTAACTTGAAACAACTATGAGTTCAATTTCAAACTGATGGGAACGCTAGCCTGTCGCAGGTTACATTCCCTGTATTTTTTACTGGCGCCCATTGGTACCCCACTCTTGTGGTTAAGTTCTTGCCCAGTGGCCTTAGGAGGGGTTTAACCAGGATTCGAACCCAAGATCTATCGATCATGAGCATTGCACCCTAAGCACTGGTGTGTTCCTTGTCCATTGTAACTCTCCAGTAGTAGAGCTCATTGTAGCTCTCTGGTGGCCAGATGCTAGATTACTGAGCCCAAAGTTGGGGGTTCAAATCCCACCATCAGCGAATTGTCACTGCTGTCCCCCCTTAGCATAGCTAACTGGGTTAACAAAGGCCAGCCAAGTGTCTCACTGTCTGTGGTGAAAGGCATGTAAAAGAACCATTGGTGACTTTCATAAAGAGTAGGCTGCATCGCTGTCAGTTTGTTTCTGCCCTGCGATGGGCTGGCGAGCTACTCTCACCCAGAGTATTCTGCCTTCACCCTGAGTCAGCTGAGATGGGCTTCAGCCTCCCTGTGAGCCTAATTAGGATTAAACAGTTCAGAAAATGAATGAATTAACAAATAAAATGAACATCAATGTGCCAACTGATTTTACTCCCCACATCCTTCACCTTACTCCCATGTTGCATCTAGTTCTGTAATTAATCCAAACTGAATGAAAAATAATGCACTTTTGTATATTCCTGCAAAGCCTGAACTGAGTCAATCTTTTGCAAAATGAACTGATCCATTCATCATTTTGCAAATACAGTATCACTTTATACTACAACTGATACAGTGACAGGCCTCAGATGTCTAACATGGACCTGTACAGATTGGTAGGTTTTATCAATTTAAATAAACAGTTGTGTGTTTTAATATCTTGGTTGAGAGATTGACACAGAGTCCCTGAGGGTTTATTTGTAGCTTCTGTTTTGTACTTCATCAAAATGTGTGTGTTTTTTCCCTGAGCTTGGTTTGTACCATGGGATTATGACACTTCTAGCTCTAGAACGTTCTTCCCATTCTCAAACATTTTAACATTTTAAAACAGACATAAGTTAACCCTTTTATATTACATTGGGCACATCAAGCAGATAAAACTCCCATGACACTCACTCACTCTCTCTATTTAGTAAAACACTGTATGTACTAGTAGTTTACTGAATGACTTTACTGAGTCTCAAAATCAATGGTCTTATGTTGGAAATTTTGATTTGAAACTTATTGTCGATGTACAATGTAATCCGATCATTTTCTGGTCAAGTGTCTTCTTTGATTGGCAGGGGAATAGTAAGGATTGGCTTGTGCATGTCAGTGGAGTTTACATACTGGTCCTTCTCCAAAAAAATAGCATATTGTGATGAAGTTCATTATTTTCTGTAATGTACTGATAAACATTAGACTTTCATATATTTTAGATTCATTACACCCAACTGAAGTGAGTACTGAGGTGGCTTGATACAGCACTCTGGGAACAGCCTATTCGCTCAGAGATTTCTTTCTGTGTCTTACCCTCTTGCTTGAGGGTGTCAATGACGGCCTTCTGGACAGCAGTCAGGTCGGCAGTCTTACCCATGATTGCGGTTTTGAGTAATGAACCAGGCTGGGCGTTTTTAAAAGCCTCAGGAATCTTTTGCAGGTGTTTAGAGTTAATTGGTTGATTCAGATGATTAGGTTAATAGCTCGTTTAGACTACCTGAACATGATATGCTAATTTTTTGAGATAGGAATTTTGGGTTTTCATGAGCTGTATGCCAAAATCATCAGTATTAAAACAATAAAAGATCTGAAATATTTCAGTTGGTGTGCAATGAATCTAAAATATATGAAAGTTTAATTTTTATCAATACATTACAGAAAATAATGAACTTTATCACAATATGCTAATTTTTTGAGAAGGACCAGTACATGTACTTTTGACATGGTCAATCAGGAAAAACACAATAAAAGGGGCTTAAAGTCTAAAATTAGATTATGCAAAGAGTTATGGTGTTACATTAAATATGTTATATTCTTAGAGTTGCTAGGCAACTCAGACACATGACCTGCAAGTATAAAGTAGCTAATGATTTGAGGCTGGTGATTTTGCTATTGCACAGAGTCAAGAACCTTTAATTTGACACCCAGTACTATTATAATTATCAGTATTTCTGTTCAAATAGCTACATTCGCCTTGAAATTACACAATAAATTACATTAACTGCAAGCTGAGTGTTCCAACACACTGAGAATCACACATCAAGAAAAGTGCACCATATTCAGTCCGCTAGGAAAAAACGCCAAATTTTCTCTTACACAGTGAAGAGATGACCAAATGAAATTTCACAAGAAATTTCTGTGTGCTTTCTGAACTTTATTGATGTGATTGGCTTTTCTGTGCGTGCGCGTGTGCGCGTGCGTGCGTGCGTGCGTGCGTGTGTGCGTGTGTGTGTGTGTGTGTGTGTGTGAGCGAGAGAGAGAGAGAGAGAGAGAGAGAGAGAGAGAGAGAATATGTTGTTCATATGATCGTGATTCCCCCAGTGCAGCTAACTGGGTTATCAAAGGCCGGCCATGTCTCTCACTGTCTATGGTGTGAGGCATGTAAAAGAACCATTGCTGACTTTCGTAAAGAGTAGACTGCAAAGCCGTCAGCGTGTTTCCGCCCTGCGATGGCCTGGTGAGCTGTCCAGGGTGTACTCTGCCCTCGCCCTGAGTTGGCTGGGATGGGCACCAGCCTCCCCGTGACCCTAATTAGGATGAAGCGGTTACAGAAAATGAATGAATGAATGAATGATCGTGATTAGAAGGAGGCAACTTAATCATTGTTATACCTACAAATGAAAACTGACTGTACAACTCATCATATTTTAATTGAGATTGTGGCTTCTGGTTTCCTCAGTTAATGAAACTTAATGGATTTTTCAAAAGCTGCTGGTGTTTTCTAATTGGCGAACTTTACACATTGGAATTTACTGAATGGTTGCATTTGTTTTATGAGCATATCTTAATTTACTTTCTGTTTGGATTAATTGTTTTGCTATTTCCACACCAAGCTTGTGGGATTAAGGAGTTTTATTTTGTTTCATTTGATTATTTATTTGAAGGAATGTACTTGCATAATGATCACACGTATACACGTGCACATGTATTAATACGTATACTGTACTTGAATTGGCTGAATAACTGATTTAAATAATTATAATACAAATATAAAGAAAAGTAGTGGAGATGATAGCAGTTGCTTGAGCACGAATTTGTATTGAACTGGAGACTTGCAGACTTTAAGAGCAGCGATGGCTTGATAGTGAAAGTGATGGGTTACTGATCTGTAGGTCAGCAGTTCAAACCTCACTGTCACCAGTGTTGGGACCTTGAGTAAGGCCCTGAAACCTCAATTGCCGAGTTGTATATAAAAATATACGGTATATTAAAAAAAGATAATTGTAAGTCGCTGTGGATGACAGAGTCTGCCAAATACTGTAAATGTAAATAGAATCACGATGAATTTTGAAGTGTATAAAACTATACTTTCTGCTCAGATTCAGTCAAATGCTGTGTAAATGTGCAATGCTGTGAAAGAAAGTTAAGTTTCTTGAAGTAATAAAAAAAGGGATTTCACAAACAAACAGAAACCAAAAGTGTATATAATAAAGGGTTTCTTAAGAGCATCAAAAACAGCATCTTATTTGGGAAATCTCAGCATTTGAGGATGTTCATGAATCCCAGAGTTTTAGTTGGTATTGGGCAAAAGATTTGCCACCAATTACTGTATAACAAATGGTGTTTGTATACATATTTATGTTTGTCCGATATGTATGTATGTGTATTTCAATCATATCTTTGCTCCTTCACAAATTTATTGTTGTTGTGTACAGAGACACCAATAATGAGTATTGTTGTCCAAACATTTATGGGGCTGACTGCAGCTATTAAAAACATTAAGAGATCACTATTAATAGGAATACCCATTTCAAGTGGTCTCTTAGGTTTTTACATAACTGTATATGTCTGTGTTGGCACGTTGTCCACCTCACTGCAAGAAGATTCTGAGTTCAAGTCCTGGGAGCAGCAAAGGCGCGTCTATGTGAAAGTTCTACCTGTGTTTGCGTGGCCTTCCTTCAGGTACTCTGGTTCCCTCTGATAGTCAAAAGGCATGCATTTTAGGCCAATTAGCTGTGCCAAATTGCCCCTAGGTGTGACTGTGTGTGAGTGTGTATTTGTATGGTTTTGTGTGTGTGTTGGATGTACAATGGGCTTTGGCTTTTCCCAGACTTGGCTGAGATCGGCTCCAATGTCTCTGCAACCATAGTAAGATTCTTCTTCTTCTTTTCCTTTTGGCTGTTCCCTTCAGGGGTCGCCACAGCGAATCATCTGCTTCCGTCTCACTCTATCCTCTGCATCTTCTACTCTTATACCAACTAGCTTCGTATCCTCCTTCACCACATCCATAAATCTTCTCTTTGGTCTTCCTCTAGGCCTTCTGCCTAGTTCCAACCTCAGCATCCTGCTACCAATATACTCACTATCCCTCCTCTGTACATGTCCAAACCATCTCAATCTAGCCTCTTTGACTTTGTCTCCAAAACGTTTTACATGTGCTGTCCTTCTGATGTACTTAGTAAACTCCTTGCAACCATTACTCATTACCCTTACTGATTACTCATTGCAACCCAAGTAAGATTGTTTATTTTTAATCATGACCATTTATCTATTTATTATACAAGCATATATGAAACATGCATTTTTTTTTGTCAATCATAAAAGGCAATAGGTGAATGGACAAATCAGGAAATTATTCCTGAATTTGCAGACATTTAGAGATGTGACTTTTAGAGGAAGAATGTGGAAAGCGCGGCAACTAAATATAGAAATGCCACCATGGAAAACCAGCACCCCAGTGTCAACGCTCATGTGAAGCTTTCCCTAAGCTAATCCGATGCTTTAAGAACTGTGTGGTGGCTCCTCACTCGGAAACCCCTGGTGTCAAGAGCCAAGCAGTGAAAAACCAATTAGACTGTGGACCAGTGACAATTAAGGAGTGTGATCGTATTTCTTCTGAGAAAGTGGTCCATTTCATTGTCAGACCGGTTTCCTGTCATGTGTCTTCGGATGTCTCGGCTTTGGAGAGCCCCTGTTAGCACACTGACCATACTCATTAGAGTTCAGCTGGAACCAAGAGAGAATGAGGGATGGCTCTGTGGGTGTGGGATGAGAGAGAGAGAGAGAGAGATACTGATAGTGGTGGCACAATGGTTAGCATGACCTTCTCACAGCATGATGGTCCCAGGTTCGAATCCCAGGCTCGGGGTATTATGGAGTTTGCATGCTGTCATTTGGGTACTCCAGTTTCCTCGCACAGTCCAAAAACATGTACAATAGGTTAATTGGCTGTTACAAATCACCCCAAGGTGTGCGTGAGAGTGTGGGTGTTTGCACTGTACACAAAGCCAGCCTCCCTGCAACCCTAATTAGGATTAATCGGCTTACAGAAAAGAATTATTGACTGAATAGTGACAGTTAGATAGCCTGTTAGAACGAATGAGTGTGTCAGGAAAGGGAAAATTAGCAAGAAAGACAGAACTTGAGAAAGAAATTGAAAGATGGGCAAGGGGGTTGGGATTTCTATGTAGAGATGTAGTAGTGAGGAGTGGTGCTGAGGAAGCATGGAATGCTCTTGGGTACTATTTGTAGGGTGGTATACATTGGAAGTGATAAGAAATGCAACGCTAAAGGGACCAACTGAAGGACCATTCACTTCCCTGAGTCTGTGCTTTAAAATGCCTTTGGCTAACTTCAAGACTTACATGAAATTCAATATAAAGCAATATTCTATAACAGTAAATTATAACTCAATGGAATACAGGCAGCACGGGAATAATATTACAGCAAGCTAGTTCGGTGATACTCTTGAGGTAACCTTGCCTCACACGTGCCTCTCTATATTTGTTTATTTTTATCAATTTTTTTATTTCATGTGGAAATTTTTGCTGCTTAAATCAGGACTATATGTACAATTTTTGATTTAAAATTACTGTCATAGACAAAATTTGTATTACAATTTTTATTTGGGGGTGGTACAGTGGTGCAGAGTTTAGAAAGCCCACGTCTCACAGCAAGAAGGGCTTGCATGGGTTTTCTTCAGGATACTCTAATTTCCTTCCACAGGCCAAAAACGTGTGCAGCAGGCTGATTGGATGTTCCAAATCTTCCCTGGGTGTGAGTGCTGCCACTGCATCTTCTTGTTAGCAACCTAGCTTTCCTAGCTATTTATGGATTTATTTTATATGTATGTTGAATGGTCCTTACAGCACATCCTTACCATACTATCAACACTGGGTCACCTTGACCTAATTTTCAACGTCACAGAGGTCAAATTTATCAAAAAAATGTTAACACTGTCGAGCAGGGGTGTCTAATTGTACCAAGTCTTAAAGCAAGGTGATCTTACCAAGATTGCCCCCACTTTAAAATTGAAAAACTAATGTGCAATCTATTTTTTTTTCTTTTGGTGATCGGTGATTGAAACAGGTGGAAGGTGTGGCTACTGCTTAGTTGAAAAGAAAACCTGCACCCACACGGCCCTTTGTGGATAAGATTGGACACCCCTGCTGTAGAGGGTGCATTTTATTGAATTGGTTTCCAAATTTATACCTGTTATACTCGGTGTCAATTTTCAAGCTGATTAAAATTGGGTCTCCTTGACCCAGAATTTAGCACAGGATAGATATTTCAGTCCTGCGAATGTGACTGGTTCATTGTAAAGGCGTGACCGGGACACCACCAGTGTCTTTCTGAAAAGTTTCCAGAGTGAAGCACTAGGATAGCTTGAAAAACAAACAAACTAAAAAAAAAAAACAACAGATGATTCTGAAAACAAAGATGTTTGGTGCATTACTTTTTCTCCAGGGGCTGTATACTCTCTTCATAACTGAAAATAGCTGAAAATACTGGCACAATTTTTATAGTCATCATGAAATTCAATATCATATGCATTTTGAAAAAAATGACACTTCTACCTCATGTCTGGCAAATGTGAATGTGTAGGTTTCCATGGGACACTCCACTTTCCTCTGACAGTCCAAAGACATATATTTTAGACTAATTGGCTGTTCCAGAATTGCCAGACTGGTTGTGTGTATGTTGGCCTTGCGAGGGCATAGCAAGCTGTTTAGGGTGTACCCTATCTTCGCCCAGTGTTGGCTGAGACATAACCCGAGTAGGGTCAAGTGATGATCAGAAGCATTATTACATGTAGGAAATCAATCCTATGACAGTTTTTATTTTATTGCATCTTGTCTAGTACATTTGATTAAATGAGTCTTCCTTCTTCTTTCCATGCATACACATGAGGCTCTGTTTCATTCATGGTACTGTAATAGTAAATCACAGGCTTCAATTAGGCCGGGCCAGCTATAGAATCGACTGAATTTCAAGACGTAACATTCCCACATCCCCGTTTGTGAAAGTGAAAGGCAACACAAGAGACAGATTGCTCTGATAAAATAAAAAAAAAGACACAGAAAAAGACGGTGAGAAAGAATCACTGACTGAGAAACATGTAAATTCAGGATCCCAGATGTTTAGGCAGCGGTGTCGGACGTGCCAGATTGTTTGCCTTATTTTAGTCTGTTGTGAATGAATCATGTCATGAAGACCTTCTGTCTGGCTCGCATTGTAAGATTCTCATTTATTGACGGAGTTACTTTTCAATCTATCACCCCCGTCCTGCCCCCTCTTCTCAACCCTCAGTGAATCTCTGAGTTAGTGGCTCTCCAGGGGCGTACTGGTAACTTCTCTCTTTAGTGGCTGAAGCAGCAGAGCCTATAGATCTGAGCTGTGCTGGCCGGAGCTGTCCATTATTGGGAAAGCCTCGCTAATTGTGTTAGATTGACCCACAGACTAAAAACTTGGCATTTCACCAATAGCTGTTCACTTCAAAATTGATCCTGGTGCATATCTTTTTGTGTGTGTGGATGTGTATTCCTGTATGTGTGCTTTGTTTGTGCCTACAATGGTGTCTTTTAACCGCACATTTAATCACAAATGGCGGCAAGATGTTGTTGTAAAGGTTAGGACGTCTGCTTTGTCACAAGAAGGTTCAAGACCCGGGCACTGTGTGTCTGTGTCTGTATGTGTCTGTCTGTGTATGTATGTAGAGCTTTCATGTTCTCCATTGTACTTGTATGGGTTTCCGTTGGATACTCTGGTTTCCTCAACATAATCCAAAGATATTGCACATTTGGCAAATTGGCTCTTTCATATTATCTACCCCTAGATGTGAACATGAATATTGGGGGGGGGGGGGGGGGTGTTTGTGTGTGTGTGTGTGTGTGTGTGTGTTGGCCCTGGGATGAGTTTTTATGAGAGCTGTAATGGATGTACCCGTCTTCGCCCAGAGTTAGCTGAGATAGCACACATGCACGCACGCGCACACATACACACACACACACACACACACACACACACACACACACACACACACACACATACCATGTCTGACAAAAAATGAGTGAGTGATAGTGATGGAGTAGATAAACTGAAAGGACAAACAGTGCAAACCCCAGCCGGTCCAGTATGCACACACGCACACACTCTCTCTCTCTCTCTCTCTCACTCTCGCTCCCTCTTAGTCGCTCTATCTCTATCGCTATCTCTCTCTCGCTCTCTCTGTTCCAATCTGTTCTGCTAATACATGCAGTTTAGAAGAGGACAGAAGTCAAACAGAACATCGCTTCCTGTTCATGACTCACCAGATATAAGCATGCTCTTTGTTGTTTATACTCTCAGGAACAGACTATTTGTGCAGGCGTGTGTGTTTCCCTTGAGAGAGGCCTGCGCTTGCATTTGCGCATACGCGCATGTGTGTATCTCTGTCTGTGTGGAAGTTGGGGAGTGGAGGGTACCTTATATATGTATAAGAGCAGAGGTTTGTATGCAGAAAAAAATGTGTGTGTGTGTGTGTGTGTGTTTGTGTATGGACCCAACTCGTATACATTAAATGAGGGGAACGTTGTGTGTGTACGTACAGTATTTGTATGCATGCCCACTCATGAACAGGAAGTGAAGAGAAAAGTGTGCGTGTGTTTGTGAGTATTTATGTGTGGATACCCAACTTATGTACAGTAAGTGAAAAGAAAGCTGACTGTCTGTGTGTGGTGTGGGGATGGAGGCCTTGTATTACAGGTGTTGGTGGTATGTGTGAAGGAACATGTGTGTGTGTGTGTGTTACGGGCAGCAGTCATTTTTAGTGTTCTCTTGGTCTTTCTCTCCTTTAAATGTTCTATATATTAAACATAATTTTAAATGAACTCACTGTCTATATCTCTCTTACTGTCTTTATCTTTTATTGACATTTAAGAACCACACAATATAAAGTTCTCGTTATAAAAGTAAAAGGTTTTAGGTGGAAGTTAAACAGCATGCTTTAAAAAAAATCCTTAAATGGTTGTGATCCTGATACAATTTCATTCATAGTAAAATAATAAAGACTCATCGTTTAATTACACAAAACATTTTAATGTATTGTATTCATTTTATTTGACTTTAGCCATATTGTACTGACATAAAGATAAAAAGATAAATGTGGGCAGGGAGGCCACAACAGCCAATCAATTACTGTGGTCCCAAAAGAGAAAAATAGAATGAAAGTTACAATATATAATTAAACAGTATAGTTAAAAAAAACTTCAGTCCTCCCCTGACCTATAACAAGCTACAAATAAACTAGAAATTAGGCAGGAGATTTCCCTGGATGAAGGCCATTTAAATACCAGGCATCTCATGCAGTCTCATTCATGCACAGGGCCATTTAGAGTTCCCAGATCCTCCCACATTCATTTGCCGAACCAATTAATCCTTTGAGTATCATGGGGAGGCTGGAACCTATCTCGGCCAACACTGGACGGAGGCAGGGTATACCCTAAACAGCTCGGCAGTCCATTTCAGAGCCAAATCAACTCGATCATTCACACTCATACTGAGGAGCCTATTTGGAAGAACCAGTTAACCTAATGTGCAGGTCTGTGAACTGTCGGAGGAAACCCGAGTACCTGGAGGAAACCCACAGGTTCCTGCAGAAAACATGCAACGTCTGGGACTCAAACACTTCTTCTTGTGAGGCAGATGTCCTCAGCACTACACGGATATCCACTAACATAAATTTTTTTCAGGGGAGGGTGTTAGGAAATTTTTATTTTAAAATAAATGATCCTCAAAACTTAACGACCTCTCTTAAAAAAAATCACATGCTTTGCTTGAGGTGAAAAACATGATTAAAAAAGATTCAACTAAAATGTGATGGAAACAGATTGTAGCTTAATTGTAGCAGATTGTAGCATTGTTCAGAATGCTTCATTCTAACAGGAACATATAATCTCTGTTTCAGTCTGAAGGCGGTTCTCTCTGTGTCACCGGATGGCACGGTGGATTTATCCGGGCTCCCTCTTTCACGTCGCGATGCGGAACGCCTGGTGCTTCACCTTCAGCGCAACTCTGCCCGTGTCCGTAGTGTTGAACTGGGCTTCACAGAGCTCACAGACGATACCCTAATGATGCTACTGCCCACGTTATGCTCTCTGAATGCTCTTGAGAGCCTGGCGCTCAACGGCAACCGACTGACCCGAGGTGTCCTGCGGCAGCTCACAGATGCCCTCAAAGAGCCAGAAAATTTCCCTGCTTTGGCATGGGTCGACCTTGGGAACAATGTTGATATCTTTTCTTTGCCACAGGCCTTTCTTCTCAGTCTGCGCAAGCGCTGCCCGAAGCAGGGTAACTTACCCACTATTCAGGAACAGCCAGAACAGGGAGGTGGACCAGGGGAAGCAGTATGTGGAACGACAGGATTGGAGGACATTGTGGAAGATACAGATTGATTTCTAGGATAGTTGTCATGGGAACGGATGAATCAAGGGGATCCAGACAGGATTCCTGGGATATCCTGGGATCCAGACAGGATAACTGGGTTAAAACCCAGCCTGGACACCGGACCACTTTCCTCGTTGCCCTTCAGTCACAGTAGGCTGGTCTGGGTACGAGTAAATGATCTCGGAAAGACATGCATTAATCAACATGTTTGCACGACACAAATGTGCCTGAATGATATGCATCAGAGGTTGGTGGAGAAGTGATGTTCCTAGTGACTGTCCTGAACGGCCCATAATTGCACACCAAAGTTCGTCAGAGTTGGACTTTCAGTGTAAGTAAAAATTTGGGATGTGAAAAATATCTTTTTAGATTAATTATGATCCTCTTCCAAGTGATTCTCCTCTATAACAAAGCATATCGTTTCACATTCTTGTTTCCATCTTTCGTAATGTTTTTATCTTGTATCACTTTGAGATTTATTTCAAATGTAAAGTTCATTATAAATAAAATTTATCACTATTATTATTATTATTATTAGTAGTAGTAGTAGTAGTAGTAGAAAGTTTCAGATTTAAACACTGCCCCACCCAAAAAAACTGTCCCCAAGTCCTGCACTCTTAATAATTTTTGGAGCCCCTCTAGCCATGATTACAGAATGTACATGTCATGGCCTTGATGCTTCAGTTAGTCAGGTCGAGGTCCAGCAACATTATATAGAAATCAAATGAAGTCAGCTTATGATCTGAAAGTATTGAATGACCAGGTTTTCAAGTCTATATACTTTTTCTTCCCTGATGGGACAGCAATGAAATTTGGGTGGAAATGGTGAAAGAGCGGTTCAGGGAGCATGAGAAATCATCATCACACATGAACTGACACCACAGAGACCCGACCTTAACCCTAGTGGAAACCTATGGGATGTGCTTGGAGAAGACTTTGTGGAGTCGTTCAATTTTCCCGTCACCGTTTTAAAATGTCGGTGAAACATGAACTCAACACTGGATGAAAATAAATGTTCTGATGTAGATTTGGTTTGTTATAACAATGCCACAACAATTACTTGCTGTAATTAAGGCTAAAGGTGGTTTAAGAAAATATTAGGGTACATGTTGTATGGTTTAGAAACAGTGGCGCTGAGGAAAAGACAGGAGGCAGAGCTGGAGGTAGCAGAGATGAAAATGTTGAGGTTCTCTGTGGGAGTAACGAGGATGGATAGGATCAGAAATGAGTATATCAGAGGGACACCACATGTAAGATGTTTTGGAGACAAAGTCAGAGAGGCTCGATTGAGATGGTTTGGACATGTACAGAGGAGGGATAGTGAGTATATTGGCAGTAGGATGCTGAGGTTGGAACTACCAGGCAGAAGGCCCAGAGGAAGACCAAAGAAGAGATTTATGGATGTGGTGAACGAAGACATGAAGGTTGTTGGAGTCAGAAAAGAAGATGCAGAGGACAGGGTGAGATGGAGGCGGATGATTTGCTGTGGCAACCCCCGAAGGGAGCAGCCGAAAGGAAAAGAAGAAGAAAGACAGGACTTGTTTTTAGCTGGAATGTGCACATTCATTAATTGAACGGAACTGTTCTTTGCCGTCTTTGTATTCATTTGTACACAAGGTTTAGTTACACCGAATCTCGAATGGCTTCATGTTTACTCTCAACTCAGCAGCCACTTTTAAAGGAAAACCTCTTCACCTTATCATTCGTGCAATTCTCTCAGATAATTATGTGGCATCAGTGCATTTCAAAAGGTAAGGAGCCTCAAAAGGGTGTATGTGGTGGCTCTGTATTACCAGCTTTTTAAAACGATCCAAGTCAGTCTGTAATGCACTAAAAGGCAAACTAGACTCGGATACGCATCGATACAAATAATTATCAGGATCTTTCAGGCAGTGCTTAAATCTCGAGTTAATTCTTAAGGTCTATGAAAATTTCACTGGGTTGGCCTGGTGGCGCCTCACAGCAAGAAGCTCCTGGGTTTGAGTCCCAGGCTTGGGTAGAGTTTGCATATTTTTCTTGTGCATTCAGGGTATTCTTCCTGGTTATCCAATCTTTTTCAACGGTCTGAAAACATTCACATTAGGCTAACTGACTGCTTCAGCTTGCCCCTAAGTGTTAATGTGAACCTTTATGTGTGTCTTGACCCTACGATGTTCTGAGAAGCTACTCTGGGTGGACCTAGCCTTTGCGCAATGTTGGCTAAGATAACCTCAACACTATGACCCTAATGCTGACATTTTTCTACAAAAAAAAAAAAAAATCCCCATTGTTTTATGATGCAGATGAAGATAGTGAGATTGCATTTCCTCTCCTAGTACAGTGTATTTTGTCACTAAAGAGCAAGATTTCTGATACTGTGCAGTGTATAAAGCTTCCTTTCCCTTCTAGTCCTGTTGAAAGCATTATTTAAAGAAGGCTGTAACAGTGCCATGCTTGTTTACCTGCTCTATCGCTCAAACCTGACACACACCCATTATTCAGCTTTATTGGGTATTGGTTTCCACTCCTGGCCTACTGTTCTATACACCTTGACTGCAGGGCCTGGCGTAAGCTTATGAGATACTGCCATTTATAAGGCCCAAAGCAATTGTTAGTGATGTCATCAATTATTCATTCATTTATGCAACAGCTGCTAATTGGCTTGTTACTTTGGAGACTTGGTTTCAGATTCTTGCACAAAATAGAAAAGCACTGAGCAAAATGTTACACTGGTGACTCCTCCAAAAAGCATCCTTTAGTATGTTCAGAGGGACTGCAGTGTACACAGCACTGTACAACATAATTAAAACTAATAAATAAATAATTTGATTTATTATTCATTTGTATTCAAAGGGTGCGGGATGCGGGATTTAGGAAGATTGGTGATCAGAAATGATCCATCCATCTTCTAAGCTGCTTAATACTAAATAGGGTCACATGGAGTCTGGCGCACATCTCAGCTGGCTCTGCTCAAAGGTGGTATACAGCCTCAACAAGGTAAAGGAGGGAGGGGCATTCAGATGGTTCAAATCACCTTGATCCTACATGTTTTTAAAACCATCCGCTACAAAGTGAATTTCAAGTTCTGGCTTTGGTAGATTTAGAGGTAGCAATTACTTACGATGATGAGGGCAATGACATCCAGTGGCGCTCATAGTATGCAAGGTACCTCTGCTGTACAGAATGGATAATGGAGCAAAATACCTCATATGTGTACTGGCTTTGATTACCGTTGTTCTCATCTTTTAATATTTTCTATAGTACTGTTTATATTCATTCATTCATTTTCTGTAACTGCTTAATTAGAGTCGCGGGGAGGCTCATGCCCATCCCAGCCAACTCTGGGCGCGGGCAGAGTACACCCTGGACAGCTCACCATGCAATCGCATGGCAGAAACACACTGACGGCTATGCAACTACTCTTGTCGAAAGTCAGCAATAGTTCTTTTCCAGCCTCACCGCATAGACAGTGAGAGACATGGCCGGCCTTTGATAACCCAGTGAGCTGCACTGGGGCTTCTATATTATATAGATATTTCCAAATTCCGCAAAACAAACTACAGTACACCCCACACACACACACACACACACACACCTTTTTAGTTTGAATTACTTACAAGGTGGCTCAGGTTTGACCTTTTATGGACTCTCAAAGTCAAGGGTGACTGTCACATTAGGAAGTCCATATATAGTTTCCTGTTAGTGTGTTATGGTAAAGACATATCCATCAGCACTCATTTTAAAGTTATAAAGACCAAAACTTTGTGACCCTTTTCTGACCTTCTCCTTTGACATTGACATTCCACAATCAAAGCATCTCAGGGGCTCAGGTGGTGTAGTGCCCCCACCAAGTTTTGTAAAAATCAGTGTACAGGTGTGGTCAGATCATAAACAATCGAATGGATGAACTCACCACCACCGTTGATTACAGTACCTCCAACGAAGTCTGTTTCGGGCCGAGGGAAATATGTTCAGTTAAACCCGCAAACACATCATTAACCATTTTATGTATTTGTACTATAACCTCGGGTCTTTTTTAAATTACGTGCAGTACTTAATGATGTAGCACTAATCAATACTGGGGGAAATCAGTCAAGTCAGTCAGTATTTAGTGGGTTTGGGTGTTTAGGGCCTTGTTTCATCATTCTTTTGTCCTCTCCGAGCTTTTGGTATCACACTGTAAAGAAGGCCTGGAGGGAATGAGCTGCCGGCATGCATGGCAGACTATCTATAGTTAGTGATGAGTGTTTGAAGCACAGAGGCTCTCCCATCAATCTCACAATCCCCAGGCAGACCAGTTAATGAACCACTATGTGACAGTGAAGGGTGTGTGTGTGTGTGTGTGTGTGTGTGTGTGTGGAGATTATCGCCCTCGTTTATGTAATTAAGCCCCCAGAGTTTGTATGAAAGCGTACTTATTTTTTTATGATTATCTTTAATATGCCAAACTCATGCCAAACGGAAATGCCCCACATGAGCAGAGCACCATTAATAAGAAAAATACCTCGACTTGCTTTTGGCACATTTTCATGAAATCTCATTTACTCGCCAGGCCAAACGAATATGGCTTTCAATGACTATCTTCCAAGTTTGGTTCTGTCCTTCTGTTGTACATGTTCTCAGGGGAACCCTGTGTGTGTGTTTTTTTTTTAAATATTCATTTATTCATTTTCCAAGCTAATACTAATTAGGGTCATGAGGATGTGGCCCATCTCAGCCAACTTGTGGCAAAGATGGAGTACACCCTAAACAGCTCGCCAGGCCAACATACACACACACAAAACCATTCACACTCACTCTCACACCTAGGGTTGATTTGTAACCGCAAATTAGCCTACTGTACAAGTGTTTGGACTGTGGGAGTAAACCGGACTACCCAGAGGAGCCCTCACAAGCATGGGGAGACCATGCAAACTCCACACAGCATGAAAATCAAACCCAGGCCTTCTTGCTGTGAAGCGAACATGCTAACCACTGCACCACCTGCCGCAAAAGTTTCAGGAACATGCAAAGAGATGATGTAGTGATATAGAGGGAAGAGGCTTTATATTTAGATATAAATCATAAGTCAATGGCTCCTCTTTGGTGTTTGCTTTAATAATGTATTTGTATCAGGTACAGTTTGTGTAGATTTTCAAGGAAATGAGCTGTAAGTCTTCCTGACTGTCTTACAGAACCAACCATGGTTGGCCTGGAGATTTCAACGGTCACATTTGCTTCTTTATTTGCATGCTAAACTCAACAACTTTCATTATGTTTTTGTCTAAAAGCGTTCTCTTACATATTAGCAACTTGTTCTCATCACTCATTCTGCTGAATCCTACTACTAGGGTCACGGCGAGGCTGTGCCTGTCTCAGCCAATACTGGACGAACGGGGGTTACATCCTGAACATCTCGCCAGACCATTGCCCAGCCAACCAAACATTCACACTCACATCCATACCTGTGTGAAATTTGGAAAGACCATGTAGCCTAATGTGCATGTCTTTGGACTGTCAGAGGAAACCCACATAAGCACTTCTGGAGCATGCAAACTGCACACACAAATTGTCGAACCTTGGGCCTTCTTGCTGTGAGGTGGACGTGCTAACCAGTGTGCCTATTGTAATTATTTTTAAAAGATTTAAATTTATCGTGGAAAACTGATGTTTGTTTTTACTGTAGAAAAAATGGAAATGTTGTAAAGTTTATGCTTTTAACTTACTACCGCTTCCATTTTCTTGTATAAGGCTGCCATCTTTTGGCCTGATGGTAGAACTGCACACTGAAGGAGCAGGTTTTCCCTTTTACAAGTCGTATATCCAATGCAATTTTCGAATGAATTACGAGACAGATTTATTATTTAAGTTTAAGTACTCTATTTAAAACTGTACTGAAACTGAACAAAAACAAATATTATTGTTATTGTTGCCAAAACTGATATAAAAAAGTGTCGTTGTTTTTTAT
Organism: Plotosus lineatus; assembly: GCA_024760905.1. Classification (NCBI taxonomy): domain Eukaryota; kingdom Metazoa; phylum Chordata; class Actinopteri; order Siluriformes; family Plotosidae; genus Plotosus; species Plotosus lineatus. The sequence continues at coordinate 28,096,943 of CM045740.1, read as the reverse complement.
TCCTGGTGTGACCTTTCAAGGGTTAAAATAAGTTTAAAGAATGTTTCTGCTTTCTAGTTCATCATTTACAGTTATATTTTAGTATAATATACCGAATATGATCACCTCATGCTCTTAAAATCATAAAAAAAAAAACAATGTTTAAGAATTAGATTAAAAATCATAACTAACTTATAACACCTTTATTAAAGGGGTCCATTCACTTCCCAGGTTCATGAAAAAAACATTCCATAGAGTGCTACTCATTCATTTATTTTCTGAACTGCTTAATTTTAATTAGGGTCGCTGGGAGACTAGTGCCCATCTCAGCCGACTTGGGGGGGCAGAGTATACACCCTGAACGTCAGGCAGGGGGAAAGATGGAATCAGTCACATTTCACTTTTTACAGAACGAAATTGTGCAGTACAAATCATCCATTCGATTCGTTTGCTGAGCCATTTAATCCTATTCCATGGTGGCGAGGCTGGAGTTTATTTCAGCCGCTCAGGGTGAAGGCGGGACACACCTGGAACAGCTCGCCAATCAACCTCAGTGCCAACACACCATTACTCTTAGAGAAACACACACAACTATACTAACACATGACACCTTGGGGCAACTAGAACATTGGAGGAAAAAGTCCACGCAAACACGGGGATAACATGAAAACTCCAGTAGAAACCTGCTCGCCGAACCCGGCTCTTGAACCCAGGACCACAATTAATTCAGTAGATTTATACTGTTAAATTATTTTTTAATGTAAGTTATATTTTTTGACCTTATGTACATGGCTATTTTCTGTGCCTGCATCGTTTTATACGTGCCGTTACGTCACATCCTGTCAGTGAGGTCAAACATCTCAAAGTCCGCCATTTCAGTTTGAGAATTGAATGTTATGCGAAACGGGCTATATTTAAAAAACAAAGTTTGTTTACAGAAGAATAACGAGTTTAAAAGTCTGCTATTTAATTTTACTTTGTGAGATTTTTTTATGGAAAACGGGTGGGAAGTAGCAGAGTGAAGCGTCCCGATGCTGTTTGGTGTTTTCCGAGCGGGAGCTTTCTGTGGAAGCCAAAGTTTTTGTATGAGTTGAGTCCGGATCACGGACCGGAGGGAAGGAGAAACGAGGCCTGGAAGAAACTCCTTTGGGTTGGACTGAATTCAACCATGGCTGGTCATTTTGACGCCGAGGACCGTGATAGCTGGTACTGGGGACCAATGAACCGTAGAGACGCTGTGTCGGTGCTGCAGGGCCAGAGGCACGGAATGTTCTTGGTCAGAGACTCAACTACTAGCAAAGGAGACTATGTGCTCTCCGTGTCGGAAAACTCTAAAGTCTCGCATTATATCATCAACAGCGCGACCAACAACCGACAGTCCGGAACTGGTAAGTAAAACTCCACGTACATTACTCGGTTTTTTATTAAATCGATGGAACTACATCACTTTTTTGAATTGTTATCCTGGGTCGTTAACTTTTACTGGCAAGTGGGCTGGGATAGTAAATCCCAGAAAATCAAATGATTCGATTCCAGGCTTCGGGAATCGAGAGTCAACTCCCTCCCAGATTCAAATAGTGACACACGTTGCTGTTCACACAAGATGAAAATAATTTAAATTGTAGAATTTATTTGAAAATAACGGTCCATAACTTGATATTAAGGTGCAACCATGAGTCAAGTTGCTGTGGTATTTTTTTTAAATAAGGGCTCTATCTGAACTGCACCACTTATAATAAAATTTACAGTTTTAAAGTACATTTTATTTTGTTTTTGTATAAAAATGAACCCACATAAAAAAAAAAAAACCTAAAACGATAGTTTGTTTTTATCCGTATATTGTTCTTTTGTATTCATTCGTGGAGTCGAGTCCCTTGACTGCTGAGTCGACTCATGGAATCAACTCATTCCATCCGCCTATTCACCACATAGAATCGGATGGGAAGTCAACTCCCTAATATGAAAACGACTTCTGTATAGAGTATGTCTGTGTATTATATATTATTTCATATATATATATATATATATATATATATATATATATATATATATCAATCAATCAGGACGTCTTAGTACTAAATGGAACTAAAATGAAACGCACTACATAAAATTTTGTCCCTTTTTAAATGAAACACTTCATCTGATTTAAAAGCTGTTTTATAAACACGACGTTATTATATTTATTTGTGTATCTGACTAGTGAGGTCCAGTATTATTTAAAGCAGTTCATTTAAAACCCCAATTCAAATGCTTTCGCTCTCAGGGAATTGGTACTGTCCTATTCACCAAAGCGTCCATAATTCTGTCATGCCGATCAAACTCGGTTCTCTTAAATGTATCTGCTGTGATCTTTGCAGACCAAATTGTATGTGAGATGAATGTTTGTGCTTTTGGTAAAAGTGTGCATGAAGATCAGCTCCCTGAACCTGATATGGCGCTGCTGACGGGTGTGGCGGGTTATGTTGTGCGAGCCATATTTTATTAAACCACTACATTAAACTCTCAACAAGTTTCTAAACTTTAAAAAAAAGGATTGTGGTGCATTGTCGAAAGCGGCTCGGACTAGTTCAGACCTACACATTTCTTTCTTTTTTTTCCTCCAAAAATAATGACTCACTGTCAGTGTACATGTGAGAAGAAAAGCAGGAAGTCTTGGTCGTCTTGGACTGGCGTTAAGTTGGAGCTTGCAGATTTCATGGTAGATGGGCGGAGACGTGGAATTTCCAGGCGGAAGTAAGAGGTGCAGAACGCCGTGCCAAGAATGAATGGTTTGGGTGACACACAGTCAGGGGGACTTTGAAGCGCAGTGAATACAACGTGTGAGATCCGTTTGTTCTGCGGTACAATCATTGATATACTTTTAATACAAAGAGGACAATTGTTTCTAATAATAAAAAATACGTATGCTGTTTGACACTTTATCTCTTGCTCATCAGCAAGATCAATGAGGCTTGGTGAGAAGATGGAAGTGGTCCAGATGTGTTTCTCGCACACGAATTCCGTCAAATTAACGAATGAATTTACATCAAATTAAGTTCTTGCTGTACAGTTTCCTTGGTGGGGGTTTTACAGGTCGAGTTGCCAGGTCTTTTCCCAACTCTCCCTTTTTTAGGCCGTCCAGGTGGTGCCTTTGTGCCACACTTGCATTCACACCTTGCAGAAATTTGGTATAGCCATATTTTTGGTCTGTTGGAGAAAACTACAGTACCCAGAGGAAGCCCAGGACAGCACAGAGAAACGCCCTTCCCGACCACCAGGCTCACACCCAGGACCTACTTACTGGGACGCTAACTATGCCACTGTATCATGGTTGTGTTATTGTATAACTTGGGGACACCACTGCTCCTCACTGCTTTATCTGATCAAGCTGTAGTTGTTTTCTAGAAAATACCTGATTGTAAATTTGAGGGATTTCAGCACTTGAATACAAAGTCTGAGCAACTTTGCTTGAACTGTGCTTAGTCTTGCATTTGACCCTCACACAAAACCTTTTCTGCTCTTATTTTAGTGCTACACTAGGTTCTAATTCTGACTCTTTTGTTTATTTTCCTAATAAAATGCAGGTCTGGCTCCATCTCGATACCGGATTGGTGACCAGGAATTTGACACACTTCCCGGCCTGCTAGAGTTCTACAAGATCCACTATCTTGACACCACGACCCTCATTGAACCAATCCCAGCACGTTCCAGGAACTCCACCCAGATCGGACCAGCACCCACCAACGTTCCAGCAAGGCAAGAAGAAGCTGAGTATGTGCGCGCGCTATTTGACTTCCTGGGCAACGATGACGAGGACCTGCCATTCCGCAAAGGTGATGTGCTGCGTGTGCTCGAGAAGACAGAAGAGCAGTGGTGGAGTGCTCAGAATAACGATGGACGCAAGGGCTTGATCCCGGTACCCTATGTTGAGAGTTATAGACCTGCCTCGCCAACCTCTGTAGGTGGGGGTCCTGCAGGGCAGGTGGGGCCTACATTGGGTGCGCTGGAAGATAATGGCACTCCAGTTCCTGGCCAACTGGACTATGCCCTTCCTGTGGTCAACACGCCGCTACCCAACCTCCAGAATGGGCCTGTGTATGCCAGAGCCATCCAAAAGAGAGTGCCCAATGCATATGACAAGACTGCCATGGCACTCGAGGTAGGTGTACTCTCTTTAGTGTTGTTTCCAAGGGAACAACATGCTGAGGGGTGAAAAGGGTTAAATCAACCACCTCAATCTTTGTTTTTACTCAAAAGTTTAAAAAAATGGTATATTTTTAAATGTTCCTCATTGCCTTTGTCCCTGGCATTTGCAATTTTCATGGTTGAAAGCCCTACACCATCTGCATGTGGCCACAACCTCAGGTATTATCTATGAGAAGTGTGCAGCGTAATAGTGTCAACATTCCAAGTACAAGTATGCAAGTGCACATAACTGTCAGAATGGATTTCAAGACATCTTGAGTAGAGAAGAAACATTCTCTGTGCAGATTGTAGTTATAAGCCAAGGGTGGGCGAATGGTAGACGTAATGACAAGATCCTGTGTGTGTGTGTGTGTGTGTGTGTGTGTGTGTGTGTGTGTGTGTGTGTGTGTGTGTGCGCGCAGGTGGGTGACATTGTGAAGGTAACGAAGATCAACGTCAATGGGCAGTGGGAAGGCGAGTGCAAGGGCAAGAAAGGCCACTTCCCTTTCACCCATGTCCGCCTACTCGACCAGCAGCCTGAAGATGAGAGCTGAGGCAGACACATACTCTCACACACACACACACACACAAACACACTTTGTTGTGGTTCTCTATACTACTTTCATTTTTTTATGTCCACTCCATAATGACTAAATCTCAAGCACAGACCTGGCCACAGCAGTACTAGACGACCCCTGTAACAAACTTCTCTTACCACATCTTTTTTTTTTTTTTAAACAGCGGTGTAGAGTGTGTATACACCTGAACTACAGAGCATCATGTAATGAAACTTGCAGCTGGGCACAGGAGTGTCTACCGGATGTATTTGTATGCAGAACAAATGTTTCGACAAAGAGATTAACTGCGACGAGCCTGCTGCAGGAAAGAGAAGGAGAGAGAACCGGTCTCAGTCTCCTTTTGATTTGCACAGCCCTCACCTCGGGTAACATCCTAATGCGGTACCAATGCTCTCAGTTCCCCTCTGTACTCAGATATGGAAACTATGATGATTTGGGGAGGGGTGATTAGATATGCCATTACATGATGGATGTATTTCTCATTTAATGATGTAATTTTGATTTCTTTTTGTAACTTTACTATTTTACCCATTTATCCTTCCCAACTGGATGCATTTCCATGGGATTTATTCAGGAACATTTGTTTGTTTATATGAAATAAGGACTTCCTCAGGAGATGTGGAGGCTTAACATTCCACCCTTTACTTTTGGGTTATCTGCAGGTATGGCAGGATTCATGATAGTCAGATTGAGGAAAAAGTAAATTTTCTTTATTTTCAGTTTCAACATACATCGCTGTTTACTGTTTCAGTAATTCCTCCCATTTAACTTTACCAAAGGCAGACAGTGGAGGGATGATTCAGCTTTGTATGCGCACACGCTTTTATTAAGCCCATGTGCTCTGAAAGTGGCAACTCACTCCATCAGAAATTCTGCCCAGTCCCATAGAAATTCTGATAATGCCTGTCTACTTTGCCTGGAACGTGACCACACCTATTGACTTCCTCTAAAACTCTAACACACATTCACTGACACAAACCCCACTTACTCCATTAAGTCTGACCATTAACAGGAGAAACTGACCACACCCACCCAATTCGACAGCGTGAAATCGACTGCACTTGCCCATATTGACAGGGTCTGTTCACGTGCACAAAAACTGACCCTGCCCACTTACTACCACATAAACTCTACGTTGCCCTCTTTTACCTCATACATGTCCACTATATTTACTTTTTCTGATACAACTAAATGCAGTAATGCTTCCATGGAATGAGTCAACAGGTTTGAATCACAACTACAGTTTAAACCGTTTCACGTGTGAAGGTTTTGAGTCCCTACACTGAGCCGTATCATTTATTCTGCCTCTTTAGAGACCCTTCTGGGGATGTATGTCTAAAGAAAGCCAGTACAGATGGACACAGACAGGTGGAGCATGTGGGGTGTCATTGCTGGCTCTTCTGCTGAGTAAACAACACAAGATCAAACAGATGAGAACGCACGTGATTCTTCCACATTTGATTAAATAGGTCCTTTTGGTTTAGACGTTGATCAGGAGTCGTGCAAAGTGCTCAGAGTAAATCGTGGAAGTATAAAGCTAGCTTTGTGGGACTTCAATTAGGTTAAGATGTTTAAGTATTATTTTCTAAAACATTTTTGAGGTGTTGAAATCTCGAGTTGAAATCATTCCATTAAGGATTTAAATACTGAAATTTATGCTTCATTGTGAAAATTCTAAACTTCACCTATCAAGTATTGCCTTCCGTATCACACAACCATCACTAACCAGGGCGGGGCAAAAGCATGCCCACGCCCCCTTTCTAACATGCAATGTAACCTGCCGATTTCAAACTATGGCACATGTGTATTTTGGGGACAGTCTAACACACTCACCTCCTCGAATGAATGAGCTCACAGACACCCATGATTGGCTGGCAATCACTGTGAGTGACAGTGAAGTGAGTGTATGCCATTCCTCCCTCCTTCACAACTCGACCAATTAGCTCCCATGGACTCCCAGTCATGGATGGCTGTGGCATTAAACTGGATTCGAACTTGCAATCACCGGGTACTAGTCATGCATCTTGTTGATGCGCCACTCGAGAAAAGTAAAAGAGCATTGTACGAACAGTCAGCAATTTGGCTGGAGGTCCCTCAAAAAAGTACATATGTAATCTACACCTACAAAGCATTTCTGAGAAAACGGTTAAAGATACACAAACCGGGATTCTGTTTAGTCTTTTCTTGATATCCCCTGCAGAAGAAACACTCAATACCTCTGTTTTTGTTTACATCCCGTGTCCACGCTTTGATTTATCGTGGTTTAGTAACAATGCAGATCGATAAATGTATGGAAGTGATTAAACTTTTGATGACGAATTCCACACATTGAACCAGAAACAACTCTGAGCAGTAAGGTTCATTGGGCTTTGTCACCAACACACCAATTGGCTCACCATACCGGATACCAGAACTTTAGCATGAAACACCTGAGTTTAACCCCTCCTGGATGGGACACTCATCCATCTCGGCTTACCTTGCCAGTATTTTTGCCGAAACCAACTTATACTACTATAGAAGTGTGGACAGAGGCATACTTGTGGTTGAGACCTTTGTCGAGGGGCCTTTGCATGGTGGAGATTCGAACCCACAACCATGGGCCCAGTACCCTAAACACGACACCACCAGTTCCATCTGTGTCTTTAGCTGGCATTTCACATGTGTCTGTGCTAATTCACATTGAGATCATCCCATACTTAATATATTTCTAACTTTGAACATAGAACATAGAAGCATTCGGTGCAATGTTGCGGTGTTGACATTTCAGATGTCCTCGAATCCCACGGGCTACATTTTTATTTATATATTTATATATATATATATATATATATATACACACACACACACACTAGTCCTCAAAAAATTCACATATTGTGATAAAGTTCATTATTTTCTGTAATGTATTGATAAACATTAAACTTTCATATATTTTAGATTCATTGCGCACCAACTGAAATATTTCAGGTCTTTTATTGTTTTAATACTGATGATTTTGGCATACAGCTCATGAAAACTCCAAATTCCTGTCTCAAAAAATTAGCATATCATGAACCGGTACTCTAAACGAGCTATTAATCTAATCATCTGAATCAACCAATTAACTCTAAACACCTTCAAAAGATTCCTGAGGCTTTTAAAAACTCCCAGCCTGGTTCATTACTCAAAACCGCAAAAGTAAGACTGCCGACCTGACTGCTGTCCAGAAGGCCATCATTGACACCCTCAAGCAAGAGGGTAAGACACAGAAAGAAATCTCTGAGCGAAAAGTGCTGTATCAAGGACCCTCAGTGGGACGTCTATGGGAAGGAACAAGTGTGGCAGAAAAAGCTGCACAACCAGAAGAGGTGACTGATGAAGATTGTGGAGAAGGGCCGATTCCAGACCTTGGGGGACCTGTGGAAGCAGTGGACTGGGCTACAGGTGCCGCATTCCCCAGGTCAAGCCACTTTTGAACCAGAAACGGTGGTAGAAGTGCCTGACCTGGGCTACAGAGAAGCAGCATTGGACTGTTGCTCAGTGGTCCAAAGTACTTTTTTTTTTTTTTTTCCTTTCTTTTTTGGATGAAAGCAAATTTTGCATGTCATTCGGAAATCAAGATGCCAGAGTCTGGAGGAAGACTGGGGAGAAGGAAATGCCAAAATGCCTGAAGTCCAGTGTCAAGTACCCACAGTCAGTGATGGTCTGGGGTGGGCAGGGTCAATGCAGCTAGCTATCAGGAGATTTTGGAGCACTTCATGCTTCCATCTGCTGAAAAGCTTTACGGAGATGAAGATTTAATTTTTCAGCACGACCTGGAACCTGCTCACAGTGCCAAAACCACTGCTAAATGGTTTACTGACCATGGTATTACTGTGCTCAATTGGCCTGCCAACTCTCCTGACCTGAAGCCCATAGAGAATCTGTGGGATATTGTGAAGAGAAAGTTGAGACACCAGACCCAACACTGTGGATGAGCTTAAGGCCGCTATCGAAGCATCCTGGGCCTCCGTATCACCTCAGCAGTGCCACAGGCTGATTGCCTCCATGCCACGCCGCATTGAAGCAGTCATTTCTGCAAAAGGATTCCCGACCAAGTATTGAGTGCATAACTGAACATAATTATTTGAAGGTTGACTTTTTTGTATTAAAAGCACTTTTTTATTGGTCGGATGAAATATGCAAATTTTTTTGAGAGAGGGATTTTTGGTTTTTCTTTACTTTTTTTGCCAAAATTATCAATATTAAAACAATCAAAGGCTTGAACTACTTCAGTTGTGTGTAATGAATCTAATATATATGCAAGTCTAATGTTTATCAGTACATTACAGAAAATAATGTACTTTATTCACAATATGCTAATTTTATTAAGAAGGACTAGTGTGTGTGTGTGTGTGTGTGTGTGTGTGTATATATACTATAACACTGAGGATGACCATATTTTTGCAAATGTGGTGTTACAACTGGCCCAGCAAAGGATTTTTTCAGTTTGTGTGCTTCACTTTTCCCATTACAAATAATGTAAATGGTCTTAATGTGTTCCATCGTCTTTTGAATAGAAGTTAACGGTACCGTATCTCATACCATAGGTCCTCAAATTAAGTGAAAAAATGATTGAATACAGTACATTGTTATGCTTTGTGTTGTGAGAGACTTTTTAATTTTCTGTGGGTTTTATTTTAGTGTTATGGTCTCTTAGAAAAGAGTTGAGTGTTGAAATGCGTGTTGGAGAGGGGCGTGGCTCGAACATGCGGGATGGTGTGCTAAACACACCGATTTAATCACAGGCTATGAAGACTAGCAGTGCTCTTCGGTGCTAGAAGACTGTCCCTCTTGATCTCTCAGCTCTGTGCTCAAGCTTTAGTTTGATTTCCATGTATGATTTCCCTGTTTCATCTATATAAATGGCTGAGCTTTATTGTTCACAGAGAAGACATTAGAGCACTAGAAACCAGTGAACAATAAAGCACAACCTGTTTTCATAGATGAGTGTGTTAGCCATGCCCCTGTCCAATGCGCAACTCTTTTCTGAGACCATAACACACTAAAATAAAAACCACTGAAAAGTTAAAGCATAAGAACAATAAAGATAAGAATTTTAACCTTTTTTGAAAAGCCGCCTTCTCAAAACCTTCCGGAAGTCGCTCATGACCTCATCGTGAAAGGTGTTCACAGTGCTGCTAGCAATTTAGCTTAGCTTTGGTGCTTTATCTTAGCTTACATACATACACACATACATCCTCTTCAGCTCTGTTCAGGCGGTTATGCCTATAAATCGATCTGTGGGTTTTCTGTTCGGTACTCTAAATCGTATTTGTCTCTGGAGGTGGTATATGGCGCTATCTTTAGTACTGTATCAACAACCTCCGGACTTCCCCAGGACAGCTTTTAGGGTAATACATAAAGCACTGGACTGATGAGCTACTAGGCTTGGGTGTAAAAGCCCAAACAGACCTTACATAGTATCAACAACTTCCGGACTTCTTCATAATATACATAGTATCAACAACTTCTGGAAGTCGCTTGTCCTCCCTCTCGGTCTCATTTTTCCTCGTGCGTTTTTCGAGTTCGACTTCCGAATTTTGTTCGACTTCCAAGGCAAAAAAAAAAGAGAAAATCTCGGATTTTTTGTTCAAAGTCCGATTTGTTCGAACTGCAAAGCGTTCGAGAACCGAGGTACCACTGTGTGTGTGTGTGTGTGTGTGTGTGTATGTATGTATGTATGTGTGTGTGTATGTATGTATATATATATATATATATACACACACACACACACACACAATATGGTTTACTAATCTAATCTAACGACTGTTTATTCGCCTGCAGCAGTCTTTCTGACTATTATATTTGGACAGTATTGCATGCTGTTGTCATTCAGGAGACTACAGTGGGTTTAAGACTGCTCATTGTGACAGCTTTGCAGCTGCAAGCTTGCATCTGTTAAATACGGATATGACTAATGTGTTAAGAGACATCACCATGCTGGTTTTAACGCTGATTCAGTGACTTTCCCCTCAGTACGTCCGATGAGATTTGCTCAATCGTCACTCTGGTGAGCCATTAGCATGGCTGTAGGTCGTACCAGAAGGCATTGTAGTCTGTCTGGGTGGGTGTACTGTATAATTACTTCCTGCTCCCTGCAAGTGGCTGCTCAAATACATGATGCAGTTTTTAGCATTCTATCTCGATGGGGAAATGGGTGATGGAGCATTAAAGCAGTAATCTAAGTATCGTTTTGACCGGAGTGTGAAAATATTGGTATCAGATACACGGCAATTACATCATGGTATACTTATCTGGGTGTTTGTAAGAATAAACAGACATCAGTGCTCCCATATGTCTTCGCTGGAAAAAGCTAGCAATTCAACTTGTCTGTTGTTATTGTGTTTTCATTTCCCTGTCTTATACAATTCCATTTTTTTCGTTTGTAAATTTTGTAATTTTTTTTTTTTGTAAATATTTAAAGTTGCGAGCTTTATACCATGTTTGCAGATTAGTGTGTTTATGCTTTGTTTGCTGACTTCAGGAGAATTTATATGTGATGCATTACAGATTTGTTTATCATGCAAATAAATAAATAAAATCACGGTACGCCATTTCACCTGGTCCTAAAATCCATATCAGATATTTAAATCACTTATTGAAATTACAACAACCACATACTTTATTTGTAACCCCCCTCTACCCCAAAAAAAAAAAAAAAAATCTTATACCAGTATGACATTGGGGCAGGGCGTGTAGTCAATGCAGAGTAGCTGTGATCGGACTGATGGAATATGGCCCTGAAATGTCCAAATGCAAATATCAACATTCTGGATGATTTGCCTGCCGGCGTTTTTGTGCTCCAAAGTGTATGTCGTCGCTGTTGGTGACGTGTTATACGCGATGTGTAACGCAAGACACTTTGTGGCACAGTTCGGACCGCAGTCGGAATTGAAACCAGTTTCAGATGTGACTCGAATCATATTTTCTGTAGTTTTCACTATTTCAGGCTTTCAATATGGATACAGTCTGGATATGCCATGAATCAAATTTATTCGGATAGTCTGAATGTTGCATTCGCATCAGAAAGTTGGTTCATATTTTATTGATAAGTTAATGCTAAAAAAAAGTGGCGAGAGACTGGTAAAAAGACTCTTCATTGACTCGTCCCCTCTGTTTATATTTAAGATGGCTCTAAAATGGTTCTCTACACACGTGTATGGTACATGTAAGCTTTGGACTGAGGGTTGTTTTTATATCCATGTAAAGGATGGTCTGAACAAAAATCCTTCAAATGCTTTACAGTGTGAATTAATACTTAAGTACCATACAGCTTATACTGTATATACATCCACTGTGTGTTTTTTTTTTTTAATGGCATAGGAAAAGTTTTACAGCTTGCAGGATGTCTTGGATCTACTCCATCATGTTCTTGTTGTTATCCTGCACCTTTAATGACAGATTTAGTAAAAAAAATTAGGTTGTTATGAGTGCAGATGCCATTTTATAAACACGAGCAGTATTTTAGCATACGTTTCTTCCCAAAGTGTTTAATTCAGGAAGTCATCTTACCACCTCAATCAGCCTCATGTTTCTGTTTTTACACACAAATACAAATAGATACAAATGCTTTGCTTCTATTTTCCTGGCATGGAAATGGAGAAGAGGAAATTGTTTATATTGACCAAAAGTGTCGGCCGTATTCAAGCTATCATTTGAAATGTTTTATATTATGGGCCATGTATTGTGTTACTACATTAATAAATAAAAACATATCAAAATTTGTGTTTTCCTGAGGTGTTGAATTTTGAAGACTGGTTTGTGGAGATTGTAATTGTTATACTAACTAATAATGGTAGCATAACTATCAATTCTGATTGGTCAGAAGGTGCTGAGGAGTTCTCTCTCAGCATCTCTGACAATAATGTATCCCCATAATATGTGCTTGTGTGTGTGTGTGTGTGTGTGTGTGTGTGTGTGTGTATATGCTTTGGCACTGCAATTGCGTGTTGATCGCTCAAGCCCTCAATGGATGAGATGGGCACCAGCCTCCTCACGATCCAGATTAGCATTAAGTGGATTATAAAATAAATTATTTATTCATTTTCTGAAACACTTATTACTAATTATTGTCATTGGGAGGCTGGCACCCATCTCTGCAAGGGCAGAATACACCCTGGAGAGCTCGCCAGGCCATCACAGGACAAATACACAATGCAGCCTTCACAAATGTCAGGAATACAGTATTTCTTTGACATGAACCTCTCATTATACACAGTGTGAGACATGGCCAGTCTTTAATAACCCAGTTAGGTGCACTGTGTGCGTGTGTGTTGGGGCAGTGACACCTGTTGACAGTGGGGCTTGAACCCCTAACCTTGGAAATCAGTAATCCAGCACCTTACCACCAGGCCGACACTGCCTGAAAATAAATTAATAAATGAAAACACTTCATAATGTGCTGTAATCCCAAGCAAGGTTTTCATTGAGTTATTGGAGTCTGGCTGGGATGGTGTAATGGTTAACATGAGGCCTAGGTTAACAATAACCGCCATCAGTGCTGTTTACCAACAGGGTGCTGATGGAAACTGGGCTACTGTTGGTCGAAGAAGGAGAAGGCGGGAGGCGTATCCGTAGGGAAATGGAGAAGAGGAACGACATGAGTCTAGGACTGATAGTAGGGACTTTAAATGTTGAAACTATGACAGGAAAAGCTAGAGAGCTAGCTGACAAGACGCAGAGGACGAAGGTTGATATACTGTGTGTTTCAGGACACCAAGTGGAAAGGTAGCAAGGATAGAAGCTTAGGAGCAGGGTTTAAGCAGTTCTATCATGGTGTGGATGGGAAGAGAAATGGAGTAGGAGTCATCTTGAATGAAGGGTTTGTCAGGAATGTTTTAGAAGTGAAAAGAGTGTCAGACAGAGTGATGAGTCTAAAATTACAAATTGAAGGCGTGATGTTCAATGTTGTTAGTGCTTATGCCTCACAGGCAAGATATGAGCTCGAAGAGAAGGAGAGATTCTGGAGCGAGTTAGATGAAGTGATGCAGAGTATCCCCAGAGGTGAAAGAGTGGTCATTGGTGCAGACTTCAATGGACACATTGATGAAGGTAATAGAGGGGACGAGGAAGTGAAGGGCAGGTTTGGTATCCAAGACAGGAATACAGAAGAACAGATGTTGATTGATTTTGCAAAAAGGATGGAAATGGCTGTGGTGAATACTTTCTTCCAGAAGAGACGGGAGCATTGGGTGACTTATAAAAGTGGAGGTTGGAGCACACAGGTAGACTACATCTTGTGTAGGCGATGTAATTTGAAGGAAGTCAGTGACTACAAAGTAGTAGTGGGTGAGAGTGTTGCTAGACAGCATAGGTGGTGTCCAGAATGATGCTGATGGTGAGGAAGATGAAGGCAGAGCAGAAGACAAAGTGGTGCAAGTTGAAAAAGGAAGAGTGTTGTTTTGTCTTCAAGGAGGAGTTGTCCAGTCATCCAGAAGCACAACGAGAGCTAATGTGATCAGAGAGACAGGTAGGAGAGTGCTTGTTGTGTCCTCTGGAAGGAAAGTAGATAAGGTGACTTGGTGGTGGAATGAGGAAATACAGGAGTGTGTACAAAGGAAGAGGTTAGCTAAGAAGAAGTGGGACATTGAGAGAACTGAAGAGAATAAAAAGGAGTACAGGGATACACAGCGTAAGGCAAAGGTAGCAGTGTCAAAGGCCAAACAGAAGGCACATGATTTATATGCTAGGTTGGTCGGTCAGTAAGAAGGGCAAAAATTATTTATACAGGTTGGCACAACAGAGAAATAGAGAAGGGAAAAGATGTGCAGCAAGCTAGAGTGATGAAGGACAGAGTGGGAAATGTATTGACTGATGACAGAAGTGTGCTGGGAAGATGGAAAGAGTACTGTGACGAGCTGAGGAATGAGGAAAATGAGAGAGAGAGAAAAAAAAAGCAGAAGAGGTGACCGTTGAGGAGCAGGAAGTAACAAAGGTTAGCAAGGGTGAAGTGAGGAGGGCATTGAAGAGGATGAAGAGTGGAAAGGCCTGATGGTCCTGATGACATACTGGTGGAGGTATGGAAGTGCTTAGGAGAGGTAGCAGTAGATTTTCTGACAAGAACATTCAACAAGGTCTTAGGGGGAGAGTGAGAGGATGCCAGAGGAATGGAGAAGTGTGCTGGTGCCCATTTTTAAGAACAAGAAAGATGTGCAGAGTTGTGGCAACTACAGAGGGATAAAGTTGATGAGCCATACAATGAAGTTATGGGAAAGAATAGTGGAAGCTAGACTAAGGGCAGAGGTCAGCATCTGTGAACAACAGTTTGGTTTCATGCCAAGAAAGAGCACCACAGATGCAGCGTTTGATTTGAGGATGTTAATAGGGAAGTACAGAGAAGGTCAGAAGGAGCTGCATTGTACCTTTGTGGATCTGGAGAAAGCATATCGCAGGGTGCCGAGAGAGGAACTGTGGTTTTGCATGAGGAAGTCTGAAGTGGCAGAGAAGTATGTTAGAGTGGTGCAGGACATGTAAGACAGTGGTGAGGTGTGCTGTCAGCCTGACGGAAGAGTTTAAGGTGGAGGTGGGACTGCATCAAGGGTCAGCTCTGAGCCCCTTCTTGTTTGCTATGGTGATGGACAGGCTGACAGACGAGGTTAGACAAGAATCTCCATGGACTATGATGCTTGCAGATGACATTGTGATCTATAGTGAGAGCAGAGAACAAGTGCAGGAAAATCTAGAGAGGTGGAGCTAGAAAGAGGAATGAAGGTTAGCTCTAGTAAGACAGAATACATGTGTGTGAATGAGAATGACCCAAGAGGAACGGTGAGCTTACAGGGAGCAGAGATAAAGAACATGGAGGACTTTAAGTACTTTCGCTCAACAATCCAGAGCAATGAAGAGTGTGGAAAAGAGGTGAAGACGTGTGTGCAGGCAGGTTGGAATGGCTGGAGAAAAGTGCCCGGTGTGATGTGATAGGAGAGTATCGGCAAGAATGAAAGGAAAAGTGTACAAGACTGTGATGAGGCCAGCAATGTTTTATGGTTTAGAAACAGTGAACCTGGGAAAAATACAGGAGGCAGAGCTGGAGGTGGCAGAGATGAAAATGTTGAGGTTCTCTTTGAGAGTAACAAGGATGTATAGCATCAGGAATAAGTTCATCAGAGGGACAGCACATGTAAGAGGTTTTGGAGACAAAGTCAGAGAAGTTAGATTGAAATGTTTTGAACATGTACAGCGGAGGGATAGCGAGTATATTGGTAGTAGGATGCTGAGGTTGGAACTGCCAGGCAGAAGGCCTAGAGGAAGACCAAAGAGATTTATGGATGTGGTCAAGTAAGACATGAAGGTACTTGGTGTAAGAGATGATGCATAGGATAGGGCGAAATGGAGACAGATGATTCGCAGTGGCAACCCATGAAGGGAGCAGCCGAAAAGAAAAGAAGAAGAGCAATGGTTCTTTGATATGAACCTCTCACCATAGACATTGAGAGACATGGCCGGCCTTAGCTGCACTGAGGGTACAGTGACAACCTTGTGGAGAGTGGGACTCGGACCACCAACCTTAGGATCAATGACCCAGTGTCCTTTACCGCAAGGCCACCACTGCCCCTATTTATATATATATATATATATATATGTATATATGTGTGTATATATATATATATATATATATATATATATATATATATATATATACACATATATATATATATATACACACATATATATACACACACACATATATATATATATATATATATATATATATGTATATACATATATATATATATATATATATATATATATATACACACTAGTCCTTCTCAAAAAATTAGCATATTGTGATAAAGTTCATTATTTTCTGTAATGTACTAATAAAAATTTAACTTTCATATATTTTAGATTCATCGCACCCCAAATGAAATATTTCAGGTCTTTTATTGTTTTAATACTGATTGATGATTTTGGCATACAGCTCATGAAAACCCAAAATTCCTATCTCAAAAAAATTAGCATATCATGAAAAGGTACTCTAAAAGAGCTATTAACCTAATCATCTGAATCAACCAATTAACTTGAAACACCTGCAAAAGATTCCTGAGGCTTTTAAAAACTCCCAGCCTGTTTCATTACTCAAAACCGCAATCATGGGTAAGACTGCCGACCTGACTGCTGTCCAGAAGGCCATCATTGACACCCTCAAGCAAGAGGGTAAGACACAGAAAGAAATCTCTGAGCGAATAGGCTGTTCCCAGAGTGCTGTATCAAGGCACCTCAGTGGGACGTCTGTGGGAAGGAAAAAGTGAAAGAATTGCCGATTCCAGACCTTGGGGGACCTGTGGAAGCAGTGGACTGGGCTACAAGTGCCGCATTATCCAGGTCAAGCCTCTTTTGAACCAGAAACCGCGGCAGAAGCTCCTGACCTGGGCTACAGAGAAGCAGCACTGGACTGTTGCTCAGTGGTCCAAAGTACTTTTTTCGGATGAAAGCAAATTTTGCATGTCATTCGGAAATCAAGGTGCCAGAGTCTGGAGGAAGACTGGGGAGACGGAAATGCCAAAATGCCTGAAGTCCAGTGTCAAGTACCCACAGTCAGTGATGGTCTGGGGTGCCATGTCAGCTGCTGGTGTTGGTCCACTGTGTTTTATCAAGGGCAGGGTCAATGCAGCTAGCTATCAGGAGATTTTGGAGCACTTCATGCTTCCATCTGCTGAAAAGCTTTATGGAGATGACGATTTCATTTTCAGCACGACCTGGCACCTGCTCACAGTGCCAAAACCACTGCTAAATGGTTTACTGACCATGGTAGTACTGTGCTCAATTGGCCTGACAACTCTCCTGACCTGAACCCCATAGAGAATCTGTGGGATATTGTGACGAGAAAGTTGAGAGACACCAGACCCAACACTGTGGATGAGCTTAAGGCTGCTATCGAAGCATCCTGGGCTTTCACAACACCACAGGCTGATTGCCTCCATGCCACGCCGCATTGAAGCAGTCATTTCTGCAAAAGGGTTCCCGACCAAGTATTGAGTGCATAATTGAACATAATTATTTGAAGGTTGACTTTTTTTGTATTAAAAACACTATTTTTTTATTGGTTGGATGAAATATGCTAATTTTTTGAGATAGGAATTTTGGGTTTTCATGAGCTGTATGCCAAAATCACCAGTATTAAAACAATAAAAAACCTGAAAATTTTCAGTTGGTGTGCAATGAATCTAAAATATATGGAAGTCTATTTTTTATCAGTACATTACAGAAAATAATTAACTTTATCACAATATGCTAATTTTTTGAGAAGGACTAGTGTGTGTATATATATATATATATATATATATATATATATATATATATATCGTAAGCTGAGGTACCACTGTGTGTGTGTGTGTGTGTATATATATTAGGTTTTTAATTGGTTCCGGAAGGCCAAACTTAAGTTGAAAGTGAACGAAATTGTTACAGTGACATATGATGTGTGACACTCATAATGTACTATACATCCATAAATACCATTACCATATCTCATAAAACACCCCTAAATCAATTATTATAAACATAACATTGTAAAATATCATGTATATCAAATAATAGTAACATTAATTTCAAAAAAATTAAATTCAAGCAAATAATTTCAAATTGATAAATTTTAATCAAATTCACTCATCAAATATCAAATACAGTATCAAATATAACCTTTAACATTCTCTATGATGCGATCTTTCTGGTTGTAAATGGTTCCGATGGTCGACGGATGGTCACTTTACATGAAGCTGAGCTGAATCACTGAGCTGAGCTTAAAACAGCCAATCAACGCTTACAATATGTGAGGCGCTCAATACCGAAAGTAGGGCACTTGTTGAAAGTAGTTTACTTGCTTGAAACAAAGCGCGGGTTATATGGACTTCCGGTCTTTCAAGTGAGCAAGGGCCCCGTTTGAACTAGTTTCGTACTCAGCTTGCACTGATATGAATCACCAGCAGAGCAGAGAATTCTCTTTCTTGGGTTTTCATTCATTTTTCAACTCTCTTTGCTTAACCGAGTATGCATGGTAGATTGCGCCAATCCGAGCAGATATTTAATTCATCTCTGTGCATGAGACTTTCACCCATGCTAGTAGGCTTACGCTTCTGACCAACCATATTTGCTTCGGGTTACAAAAGTCCGCAAAACAGTGTAAACACAAAGATCACAAAAACGACGTCTTAACACAAGAGTAACATGCTATATACATATACAATACAATATACAATATATATAAATAAAATGATATACTCATATATATATATATATATATGAACTGGGAAGAAGGAGGGGCACGTTCAGTCTGTCGTTTGTAAACAATGGACGCAACGTCATTACGTCAGCGTACTATGCAGGTACGTCAAAACTCAAAATTTGACTTTTTTCTTTTTTGAAAAAAACAAACAAACAAAAAAAACCCCGTAAAAATGTAAAACGGATGAATGCAAGTTAGGGAGCATCTGTATACATATATACAGTGGTACCTTACCTTACGAAATTAATCCGTTCCAGAAGTGGTTTCGTAACCTGCCGTTTTCGTAAATTGAACAGCATTTTTACATATAAAATGCATGATTCGTTCCAAGGCCCCCAAGACTACCCCTAAACCCTTTAAAAATTATAAAAGTATACTTTTTAAGGCATCATTCTGCTTCAATATCGTACTGCTGGTAGACAGGTTTGGCCATATTCCTTTGCGATATCACGCCACTGCATGCCACGAGCCCACTTCTTTTTACTCGCACCAGGAATCACGCGCGCGTGTGTGTGTGTGTGTGTGTGTGTGTGTGTTGTGCACTTGAAAGACTGGAAGTCTGTATAACCCACAGCAAGTACACTACTTTCGCACTTTGTAGTACACTACATAACTGTGGGCGCATTTGAGCTCATCTGGAATTCTGATCCCACAAGGAATAAAGTTTACTTACCTACACAAAAGAAAGAACTCTCCGCTTTGCTGGGATTCACATCAGTGCAGGCTGTGTTCTAAACGAGTTCAACGGCACCCTTGTGCACTTGAAAGACCGGAAGTCTGTATAACCCACAGCAAGTACACTACTTTCACAAGTACACTACTTTCGGTATTGAGCGCGTCACACATTGTAAGCATTGATTGGCTGTTTTAAGCTTCATGTAAAGTAACTTGGTATAAATAAGTGACTTATTTGAAATTAATGTTGATATGATTTTATATATTTGATATTATTTTACAATGTTATGTTTATAATATTT
Organism: Plotosus lineatus; assembly: GCA_024760905.1. NCBI lineage: Eukaryota > Metazoa > Chordata > Actinopteri > Siluriformes > Plotosidae > Plotosus > Plotosus lineatus. The sequence continues at coordinate 28,077,003 of CM045740.1, read as the reverse complement.
GATTTAGGGGTGTTTTATGAGATACGGTAATGGTATTTATGGATGTATAGTACAGTATGAGCGTCATACGTCACTGTAACAACTTACGTTCACTTTCGGCTGTCTGTAACCAATTAAAAAAGTAAGTCGGGGAGCGTCTGTATATATTATATATATATATATATATATATATATATATATATATATATATATATACACACACATACATTATATGCAGGCTCCTCCTTGAATCACCACCTTATCGTGGTGGAGGGGTTTGCGTGACCTAATGATCCTCGGCACCATGTTGTCAGGGCATAATGCCCCTGGTAGGGTCACCCAAGACAAACAGGTCCTGGGTAAAGGTTCAGACGAAGTGCAGTTCAGAAGACCTCAGAAGACCCCTGTATAAGGACAACTCTTCTTTCAAACCTGGGCAGATGAAGCTCGTTAGCCTTGTCAGGCAGTTAATCTAGGACAAGTCTAATATAAAAACTACGACCCGAGGACCTCGCTGTTACTGTCCTAGCATGCTTGGCTATAGCAGTTGAACCATGGGTGTAAAAGGTGGGGCCAGTACTGCGCACACTGAACTCCACCCAAAATCTCCATTGCGCAGGCAAGAGGGACACATCCATATTTCCGTTGCCAACAACTCTGAAGTTCTGTAGCGATGGGAGAGGGGTGGAAATGTCAAGTGGGAGATGACACTGGAAGCCGCAGCTCCAATCCTTCATGAAGGCGGTTCAGGATATTGGTCGTCTGATGTTGACCTGACACGACAGCATTACCTGGCTGCACCCTGAATGACCAAGCAGCCCTCCTTAGGGACAGCACTTACTTGCTCCACACGAAGAGGGGTCTAGAAAAGGTGGCCTCAACAAAGTTCATCTCTCATTCCCCCAGTTGGCTCTCCACAGTCAACAGGCATCTTCTCAAGCGGTCAAACAATTTCAAAGCAAGGAAGGTACACGCCCACCTCTGTCTGTCTGTAAGTCTTCCTTTTTCCCCTTTTACTCGGGAGTCGCCACAGCGAATTATCTGATTCGCACGTTTGATTTGGCAGAGGTTTTTACGTCGGATGCCCTTCCTGTCACAACCCTTTTAGCAAGGGACAGAAACACGCTAACGACTTTGCAGCCTACTCTTTATGCATGTCAGCAATGGTTCTTTTACATGCCTCTCACCATAGACAGTGACAGACATGGCCCGCCTTTGATAACCCAGTTAGCCGCACTGGGGGGTACACACCCACCTCTAAGGGTACAAAAACTTTAAAACTCACATGCTGGAACATCAGAACCATGCTCGATGCAGCTGACAATAACTGCCTTGAACTCTGATAATGCACGAACTGTCCAGGCTAAATGTCGACATTACTGCCCTTCGCGAAGTCTGCTTCCCAGAAGAAGGCAGCCTCCATGAGCATGGTGCTGGATACACCCTCTTCTGGTCAGAGAAACCTGTAAAAGAAAGGCGTCTCTCGAGTGTTTTCCTCATGGTCAGAACCTCCATCGCTTCCAAGCTGGAAAACCTGCCAACCAATCACTCTGACCGCATCATGTCCATGTGTCTCCCTTTGGAGAACAAGCAGTATGCCACGCTTTTCAGTGTATATGCGCCGACTCTTTAAGCTGAGCCTCCAGAAAAAGACAAGTTCTACTTAAAACTCCACAGTCACCTAAAAAAACACCCCTATACACGACAAGGTGATAATCCTTGGTGACTTCAATGCCAGAGTGGGCCGGGATGATGATACCTGGAAAGGAGTACTTGGCAGACACGGCGTTGGTAACAGCAATTACAACGGACGTCTCCTGCTGGAGTTTTGCACTGAGCAGCAATTTGTCGTAATCAATACCACCTTTCAGCAAAAGGACAGTCTCAAAATAACTTGGATGCATCCTTGGTTGAAACATTGGCATCTTATAAATTACGTTCTTGTGCGCCAGCGAGACTTCAATAACGTCCAACACACCAGAATGATGCCCAGCGCTGAATGTCACACTGACCATAGCCTACAAACGTGCGCTACAAACTCAGGTTGCACTTCAAACCCAAATCAAAGGGGGGGGTCATCAAAGAAAACATTCAAGCTCAGCAAGCTTCAGTCGACTGAAGTGAACGCCAATTTTAAAGCAAGCTTACAGTCAATGCTTGTCAATAACGACTGCCCAGAAGACCCCTCTCCTGAAATGCTCTGGAGTCGACTGAAGACTGCTATCCTGCAGACATCTGAAGCAGTTCTGGGGTTGACCACAAGCAAGAACAAAGACTGGTTTGATGAAAACAACCAGGAGATTCAGGAAGTTCTGGCAAGGAGGAGACATGCCTACCAGGCCCACCTCGCTCAACTGTCTTGTCCTGAGAAGAAAGCTGCCTTGCATCACATCTGCAGCAATCTCCAGTGCAAACTTTGTGAGATCCAGAACGAGTGGTGGACAAACCTCGCAGAGAGAACTTGGCAATGTGCAGGTGCTGGTGACTATAGAGGCTTTTATGAAGCCATCAAAGCTGTGTATGGTCCTACCCACCAGGTTCAGAGTCCCCTGTGCAGTGCAGATGGCCAAGCACTCTTTGCAGACAGGGCTTCCATCCTGAGCCGTTGGTCTGACCACTTCCAGGCTCTCTTCAGCGCTGACAAAGTCGTCCAGGACTCAGCAATCCTGTGCATTCCTCAGCAACCAGCCAAAGTGGAACTGGATGATCTAGCCTTCATGGAAGAACTCACTAAAGCCATAGAGCAGCTGAAAAATGGCAAAGCAGCAGGAGTTGATGGTATTACATCAGAGATCTGGAAAGATGGTGGACCAGCGTTACACAGCAAGCTCGATGAACTCCTTGTCTGTTGCTGGGAACTTCCGAGTGACCTCCGTGATGCAGTAACCCTCCTCTCCACCGCAGGAAGAATCCTTGCTCGAGTGCTCCTAAACAGATTAATACCTACAATTGTTGAAGATCACCTTCCAGAAATCCAGTACGGCTTCAGAGCCAACAGAGGCACCACAGACATAGTGTTTGTCCTCAGGTAGCTACGAGAGAAGTGTCGGGAGCAGAACAAAGGACTGAATGTCACGTTTGTGGGCTTGTCCAAAGCGTTTGATACAGTAAGCAGGAAATGATTGTGGAAGATCACGGAGCACCTTGGCTGTCCCCCAAAGTTCCTCAGTATGGTCATTCCGTTGCATGAAGAGCAGCGCGGCCCTGTCAGGCAGTATCATGACCTTTCTGTATCCTTTCCCATTGTCAACGGTGTGAAACAGGGTTGTGTCCTGGCACCAACCTTGTTCAGCATCTTCTTCAGCACGATGCTTAAGCAGGCCTTTAAAGACCTTGACGATAAAGATGCTCTGTACATCCGTTACCGTCTTGACGGCAATCTGTTCAACCTCAGGAGACTACAGGTTCACTCAAAGACCCTTGAGCAGCTGTTTTGTGAGCTCCTCTTCGCTGATGACGCAGCCTTCATTGCTCACAAAGAGGCCTGCAGTACTTAACATCCTGCTTCGCAGAGGCTGCTCAGCTCTTTGGACTCAAGGTCAGCTTGAAGACGACGGAGGTAATCTACTAGCCTGCTCCCCGGGATGAACACTGCCCCCTCACATCTTTATTGGTGAGACTGAGTTGAAGACGGTTCACCAGTTCAGTCATCTAGGTTGTACCATCACACCAGATGCCAAGTTCGATAGGAAAGTTGACAACAGACTGGCCAAGGCAAACAGTGCCTTTGGCAGATTCTGCAAGTGAGTCTGGGGAAATGAACACCTGAAGAAAGGCACCAAGGTCATTGTATACAGAGCCATAGTATTCACCACTCTGCTGTGCAGCTCTGAGTCATGGGTAACCTACCTTCACCACCTTTGACTGCTTGAGCACTTCCACCAACGCTGTCTCTGTACTATCCTCAATATCTACTGGAGCGACTACATTACCAATGTCAAGGTTCTGGTACAGGTGGAGATCACCAGCATCAAGGCCATGCTGCTCAAGTCGTGGCTGCGCTGGGCAGGGCACATCTCCAGAATGGAGGACTATCACCTACCCAAGATACCTCTGTACAGCGAACTTTCCACTGGCCACCGTGATAGAGGGGCACCAAAGAAACACTAAAAGGACCCCCTCAAGAAGTCTCAGAGCCTGTAATATTGACTGTCGCCAGTGGTCGACACTTGCTGCTAACCGACCAGCCTAGCACTACATCACGCACCAGGCCATCTCCTCCTTTGAGGACTTTCGCAGGGCAAACATGAAGGAGAAATGCCGCAGGAGTAAGAACTGAGAAGCATCAACTGATATACCAGACCAGAGTTTGAACTGCTGCCACTATGACTGGATTTGTCTGTCCTGCATCAGCCTTGTCAGTCTCCATCATGCCTGCAGTCTATGTGGACAGTTCCCTCTATAAATATTCGTTTGTGAAGCCAAGCCAAAGATATATATATATATATATATATATATATATATATATATGTGTGTGTGTGTGTGTGTGTATGTTTTAGATGTTATTTTTTCAGTTGTTTTGTTTTATATACAGATATACATAATTCTAGTTAGTTCTACAGTATCAGTTTACGACTTGGTGATCAAACTGGTTTTCACCCCGCAGCCGTGTCTCTGTGTGGAAAAGCACTGCACTCAGTGTCTGCTTCCTGTGTGGAGTTCCGACGCCATCTTTGGAATCATCTACTTAAATAATTTTGCCCACCCGTTTTCTATTTAGGCCCGTCCTCCTCCGTGAGTGTCTTTGAATTTGATAGTTCCTCCCATACTATGATTTGATTCGATGTTCCTCACGAGTAGCAGCTCCTTTGAGCTCTGGTAGCCAATCGTAAGACAGAAGGCGTTGCTTTATGGAAACGGGTGCGGGGTGGAAAAATATGATGCGTTAGCCACCGGTAAAGCGGGAAGCCCGACTTCTGTGGTTTTTCTTCGGTGCAGTCACTGACTTGACTGATTGACTGAGTAACTCAAACAGACTCGCCCACCTCCGAGCCTTTCTTTTCCATCCTTTCTTCACTCTGTCCGGAATGTCTTGCGACAAGACGCGAGAGAATTTTGTATACCAGGCAAAACTTGCCGAACAAGCAGAGAGATATGACGGTAAGTGCGCTGGTGGCTGTGAGTGCGTGTGCTATGTTTTTTTTGCTTCAGGTTTGTTCTGCGCGTGCTGCTTATTCCACACTTTCTCAGTTAGCTTATTAGCTTCTTTCCCAGGCCGTCTCCAAGTCGCTTTTTTGTATTTATAGTGTCTTTGAGTCAAAAGTGTGGTGTAACTAATTCAGAATACTTTATTTCATATTGTTTCTGCGGATAAAATGTTAATTAGAATCTTGACTTCAAAAGGAGAGACTCGTTTACTGATTTATTTATTTATTTTTTGTTTAGCGTCGGTGAGTAATGGGATGTGAAGGGAGTAACGCTTGCCATCGTCGAGCCCTCTTCTCAAAACCTAACCTCATTCTTTCCACAATTTAGCTCATAACGTTGTTTTACTCTCGAAACAAGAAACATTTTGAATAGCACTTGGCATTTATGACACGCTGAGATTATTCACCACCGTTGCTAACACGCTAGTTAGCACTATATCACCGAGTCACGTTATTAAAAATTAGCTTTCACATTAATTTAAATACTCACGTGTGATTAAGATGGCTTTTGTATTTACTAAAACATACAGACACACCATAATCCGTTGTGATTAACTTCCATGACAATCTAGTCATTATTAAAATATGCTATTAGCATAAAATGGTGTATACATATGTATTAGCATTAGCTTCTGTAGAGATTGATTTAAGTCAGTGGACACGAGTAATGCTAAACCAAGTTATACAGTAGTTAATTTTAATTTAAGCATAGCTTGTTCTCCTACCTGGATCTTTAGTACATGTGTAAACTGGTGTGACTTGGTTAAACTTTAGCAATACTGTTAGCAATACTAAAATCCACCCGCTTTTAGATTATACTTCATTTAATGCACCTCAACAAGTTTTCATTCAGCAGCTAATGTAGATTCGTGTAATCCATAAGACCTTTGGTGTTTATTTGAGGAAAGTACTGGCTAAATAATTCAGATCACTGGGTGGATGATGTGCTATTTATGTTTAATAGATGTCAGAGGAAAGGTTTTCTATGCATCAGTCAAAAATGTGGAGCAATGCAGTACAGGCTGCTTTATATACACACAACCTGCATGCTTAAGGGCTGAACAACATCAGGGTGGATAGTGGCAGGAGACACTGGATTCAACAGTAAGGGACACTTTTTAAATTGTGAAAATTGACCCTCAGTCATTAATATTAGATGCATATAACTGTGAAGGCACCCCCCCCTCCCCTCCCAAAAAATTGAAATCAATGCAGAGAAACTGACAAACCCTGCAACTGTTTTAGCAAAAGATGTTTGTGGAATGATGATGAATCATCATGAAGTTTTGAGAAAGTTGGTTGAGATCAGATGAGTCATCTGTTATACAAAACATTGCAATGAAGTACTGGTTCACACGTCTGCCTCATAGCATGATGGTTTGGGTAGTTGTGCTGCCATGGGATTTCTTTGGATCCTCCAGTTTCCTTCAGAAGTCATGTACATTAAGCTGTTCCATATTTGCCCAAGGTTGGAGTATTATTGGTCCTCCAATGGACTGTTCAGGGTGTACACAGCCTTTTTCCACAGTTGGCTGGGATAGGCTCGTGACCTTAATAGGATTAAAGGTTCAGCAAATAAATGAATGAATTTTATACAAGGGCTCTGTTAATCTCTGGCAACCCAGAGGATGGGTGTCAAGTAGACAATCCTGAACTTGTCTCCAGATTCCAGTTTCTGTAATTTTACCAGATGAGAACAAAAGCATGATCAGGATAAGTATTATAAATGGTGGTATTTCTGGTGTAATGACAGACAAGTTGTCCAGGTACCTACCGCAAACACACTCACCACATTTATGCTGAAAGGATTTCGTTGCACTGAGTAGTTTTGGTTTTAAAACAGCACCAAACTGAGAAGTTAGCAGGTGTGGCTTTGATGTCACAGGGTGGGGTTCAATTTTCAGTTTGTGTGCAAGGGTTAATGTGGTGTTTAACATGCAGACACCTTTGGGGAATCTCAAATAGAAAGAAATAATTATCTGGATTCACATAACAGCTTCTCACTCACTCAAAGCTTTTTCAGCAGTATTTAATAAGTCATGGAAAGGGTGGAGACGTTGGCGCAAATGTTTGACTCCGAGTTCCAGGATGCATTGTGTTTGAATGGAAGTCACAACAGAGGCTCAGTTTGTTAGTGATTTACGGGATGATGGGTCAAGTATACCGTATTACTTATTAAATGAGAGAACTGGGTTGATGCAATCACTAAAGCCCCTCTGCATGAATCGTTTGAGGTGGAGGTCAACTGGGGCAGCGCTCACCAGTTGTACTACAGGCATGGACTCAATCAGGATTGCATGGAACTGTTAAAATGACATGGCGATTAAAAAAAAATCATCCCGTGCTTGAAATCATGGATGATTATGAAGAGCATGCGTTAATAATTAATGCTAATGTGCAGGTTTGAATGGTTGGAATTTTCCTTGCGTTTCTTTTGACGAAAGCTTGCGCAGACATCAAGTCTGACATCCACTACTCCAGCACCATCCATGAAGTTGTAGAGGGTTCGACTGAATGCTAAGAGGCGCCACTCAGTTACATGGTACACCTGGGTGAAACGTAATACAGTAAACATTCCTTGATACTGGATGGCGTTTTTATTTCCATTGGTGAACTGGTTCATCCCACAACGAAGCACCTTGGTTCCTTAAAGTTCCTTTAACCTTCTTGTCCAGGTTGTGTGCAAGTTTAACAAAGACATGCACATGGACATAAAAATAGTGCCGACCATACAGAAGTGGTGCGAGTCAGGTCAGACTCTAGCTTGAATCACTTTTCTCCTGGACAAGGTGATATTTTTCAGTGCTTCAGTCTGATTATTTCCTAGGGGACCATGTTCTCCCGTCCCGGCTTTAGGGAGCATCATCACATGTCTAACTTTACTTTAAAAGTCTCACGCATTTGGTTTCATATCGTGAGAACTCGATTAGTTGATTTGCTACTAGTCTTCAGCTTTCTCAAGTGCCAAAGGGTCTGGATAGTTCTGGGTTCTGATGCGTACCGTGTTAAGGGATATTCTGCAGTACAGTCACTTTTAGTTATATAGGGCGCTGAAGAGAGGGTGGTGTGATTTAGAGGTTGTACAGAGGAGATGCTAAGAGTAGATGATCGGGATCCCTCGCTAATTCGCGCTTCAATTCATGCGGCTTCACTGCACAGCAGTTTTTTTAAAAAATAAATATTCATCAAATTAAAAATACAAGGACATTAAGGAAGAATAAGGGGAAAAGTTAAGGAAAATGCCACAAAAACAAGGCAAATTATGCAAAAAACAAACCCTAAACCACCACAAAACTAAAGAAACCCCAAAATCTCCCATCAAAACTAGTTACATTGTTGTGAGGTGCTCATCTGTGTGTGCACGCGCAGCTGCGTGCGTGTGTATGTATGTGTCGTCTTCTTCTCATGCAATACCATCTGTATGTGTGTGTATTTATATTTTATTTACATCTTGTTATTTTTTTAATGTTGTTATTAAAAAAACATTTATAGCATTGAATATGTATTTATTGATATTGTACGTATGCGTCAGTTGGGGGAGGGGGGGTGATCCTACTTCGCAGATTTCGATGGTCGCGTGGCGATCTTGGTCTCAATTAACCGTGGAAAGTGAGGGATCCCTGTACTGCCGAGCATTGCACTCTTGTGTATGTTTGGACAGTGCTTAATAGTAATAATAAAACAAAAACAATGTTTGATCAAGGATGGGTACGAAATGGCCTGTTTATGAAGTACCTGTACTGTTTAACATTTTGTGGCTGAGCAGGTCTGTCCAGACCCCCCTAATAATACCACACAATTTCAGTTTCATAGCATTACTGTTCCCTTTTTTCTCCTTGGTTTCTGTAATTGTGATATTTTACAGCGTGGTTACTGTGGATGGGATGCTTTTCATCCCCCCATGATATGTGCAGTGTTTTTATTTCAACACGACAATCCTCAGTTAAAGGCATCAGTGTTCTCAAGCTGTTTTACTGATGTAAGATTTGAAAAGTAATTTAAAAGTATTATCCTGAGTTTGCAAGATGAGTAATTAACAATTAATAACACGTGGGGGAGGAGCTGAGTGTTTCAGTATATACTAAAAGAGATCAGGATCTTCTTTTCCTTTTGGCCGTTCCCTTTCAGGGGTCACCACAGCGAATCATCTGCCTCCATCCTCATGGAAGTCATATTAATGATTTGCATATTTGACTTAGCATAGGTTTTTAATTAAAAAAATAAAATGAGGTTATGAATGAAAATACTAAAATATATTTTAAAGTGTGATATTTACACCAACTACTCCAAGTGACTGATATACTGTCCGTGTCCATCTTAATTCAGGCATTATCCTCTCATGGGGCCGGTGATTAGGGTGCTGGGCTTATGATTGAAGAGTTGTGGATTCAAATTTTTCTAAGACTCCCACCATGCTACATGTTAAAAAAAAAATTCCCCAAGAATTATCTTACCTATTATCCACGCGATACAGTTATTCTGTAGTCTTTATTTAAAAAAAAAAAAAAAAACTACAAGGAGACGCCTTAGTGGATGAACCGGATTGTGCCTTTTTTTTTCCCTTTTCTTACACCCGAGCCTATACCTGGTTTCCATAGCGTGGAGCTACCAGGAGTTCAACTCCTCCTGGATGGGACACTAGTCCATCGTAGGTTACTTTCCCAGTATATTTTTTACTGGTACCCATTTATACTGCTGGGTGAACAGAGGCACACTTGGCTTTAAGACATTGCCCGGGGGTCTAAGTGGGATTCGAACACACAACCTCCTGATCATGAGCCCAGCGCCCTAACCACCGGCCCCGATTGTGCCATTTGCATTGTGGTATTGTGGTGTATTCTAAGAAATTATTTGTCAGCGTTTTTAAATAACTGAGTTCAATATGAACATATTTAATTTGGTAATAAATTTTATATTTATTCCTGAGCTCTATAATTAATTGGAATGCCATCAAAACTGTTTTTAGGCAAAGCTACAGATGCCTAAATGACAGAATTAGAATGATAAAGTGTGTGCAAGTTGAACAGTGCTTATTTATTGGCCATTGACATAGAACATAGCCTCTGAGTTATATACTTCTATTACGGTGCTCTTGGAGAGGATGAAGGTCTGCAAGTTATCCTGACCCTCCTTCCAGAACCTTTTACTCAACCGGCAGGAGAGTACAATTGGGATCAAGCCTGCCTGAGCCCGCAGGGGGAAGCAAGACTTCCTCACAAATGGGGCAGCTTTCTTCAGCCTCACTCAGCAGACGACCTTCCTCACTAGTGCACTGTAGACATTTCCACACTGCTGCTGGATTTGACTTCTGGTAGTTAGGATATGGTGATTGTACAGATATCATGCTGAAGTTTTAATTGTGCTGGTCGAAATATGTAATGTGGAAAACTGGTTTCGGAAGAAGAAACATGAATGCATGTGAGTGCAGTGTTAGCTCAAGTTCTCCAGTTGCATTAATCTCTACTACTGCACAGAGTTTGGGATAACAACTCATGTGATTGGTAGCTACATGAAAGCAAAAAATATCCAGCAACAATCTGCTGTGCCTTTTCTTCACTGCAATGTTGTCGGTAGAGCAGAAATTCTAAGTGATGAACAAATTACATACAAGCTGTACCTCGTGGACAGTTTTGTTCACCGATCCTAGAGTCCTGAATTTGGAACCAGCTTTTTTTTTTTCTTCTCGAGCAATAACCCTGTCTTTGTACTTTTGCCATGAAACTTGGCCAATTATGTAATCGGAACGGGAACGCATAATAGCATAATGTAGTAGCACTCTTGGCCTATTTCAACTGCTTATCTTCAGTGTATCTGTCTGTCTGTCTGACATTGGCAGCTTCTCTGGGATTGTTCTATGAATCAGCTCCTTGGTGCATGTTTGGGCTCGTGCTGTACGTGCCTGCACACTTGGAAATAGCCAGGAGCTCATGCAACCAGAGCACCGCAACATATCTGAACATTAGCGGAGGGAGTTTCTGTACCTTTTTTTTTTTTTTTTTTTTGGCCCTTCTGTATTACTGTGCATTTTGTCCCTGTAAATCGTATATGAGCCTTACAGAATGGGGGTGGGGGTGTCCTGCATAAAACATGTTGGCAGTTTACCAGCCTCTCCATTAGGGAAAGAGAAATGACACACCGGTAAAGGGCGTCTCCTTGTATGCTTTTTTTTTTTTTAAAGATAGATTTAAGAGCAAACAAGAACTCGACCACAGAAAGTACCTTATACTCAAGGATTATTGTTACATGGTCTACAGTCATGTTTTTAGGTCTCCTGTTTTCATAGCTGCCTTATTTATTGGTTGTATACAAGTATATTGATAGTTTTTTTTTTTCTTCCTCGGAGTTGACGCTCATTTTACATTGTCATTGATATTTGGTTAAATGGGTAAAAAATAAATAAATAAAACATTGAATATTTTATTTGCACCAGGGGATTTAGCTCAGTTGGTAGAGCGTCCGCTTTATCCTCCGGAAGGTCGGAGTTCGAATCTGGCCGCGTCATACCATAAGACGTTAAAATTTGGTAGTTGTTGCTTCCTGCTTGGCGCTCAGCATCAAAAGGATAGAACAACGCAATAACTGGCGCTGCACGGTGGCGACAGGTGCCCAGAGCACAAACCAAATTTCAATGTATGTAAAAGTACTTTGACAATAAAGAATTGTTTATTTGTTGTTTATTAGATTGCAAGTTCGAATTCAGTTTAATACCACAGTCGACCCTTTGACTCCGGGAGTTAATTGGTCGATCTCTCATGGCAGGGAGGGATGGCTCACTTCTGTCACTCACAGCGATCACCAGCGAATCATGGGTGCCTGTGAGCTAATTGGTATGAAGGGGTGGATAGTGCTTTCCTTCCAAATGTGTTAGACCGCCCACAAAATACGCATGCGCCAAAGTTCAAAAAGTGGCAGGTGGCAATGTCATAGAGGGGGTGTGTGGATGCTTTCGCTCCTCCCTGCCTGGTGGTGGTTGTGTGATGGGGAAGGCAATACCTGAGGGGAGGGAATTGGATAGGACTAAAATTAGGGAGAATGTGTATGGGGGACGGGAGGTTTCTTATTTACAGCTGTCTAGGAATAAAGATAATCAATAATCAGTGTATTACTTGTATATTGTTAGTCACATTATGTACTTTAATTGTAGTGGCGCAGCATAGTCATGATTTGAAGGGTTGTCACTTGTCTGTGCCTTGCCCATCAGAGAAAGCATGGAATTTTTTCTTTTTCAATTTTTGATATACTGTTTTAATCACACAAGGGACATTAAATACCTCTGCATTTCACCCATCCAAAGTGAACACGCACTCGGAGCAGTGGGCTGTCACTCATATTGTGGTGCAGGGAGAGCAGTTGGGGATGATTTGCTCAAGGGTACATCGGCCATGAAGGTGAAGTGCTGGCCCAGGATTTGAAATACAGGTATCCCTCACTTTCTGCGATTAATGAGGACGCCCCCCCCCCCCGAGTGACCACCCATTTCTGCAAAGTAGGATCAATCCCCTGACGTAACCGTACATGTATATGTAAATGCTTATAATAACAATTAAACATTCAAAAATAATGCATAAGATATAAATAAAATATAAATACACACACATACAGACGGACGCACGTACACACACACACACACACACACAGATGTGCACCCCACATAAAAATGTAAGTAGTTTTGATGGGGGGGTTTTGGGTCATTTTTTTTAAAGGGGGGTTGCATAATTGTTTTTTTTTTTTTTAAACAGCATTTTCCTTCATTTTCCCCCAATTTTCCCTTATTTTTAAAAATTTTAGATGAGTATTTTTGAAAACCCGTTATGCACTGAAGCTGCAGAAAGTGAAGCACGAAGTAGCGAGTCACTTCAGACCCAAAGCTGCTTCTCTAACCATTAACCTATGGCTGCTCTACACAATACGCAAACTTTCATAGAGCAAAACAGCACTGAGCATAAACCGGAACATGAACATGTTTAAAAAAAAAAAAAAAAGAGGACAGGTGATCAAAATGAATGCAGTGGTGAAAAGGAAGCACAGCGTGAACCTTTCCTGCTTTTGCTCTACAGCTTAATTTATACTTTTCTTTCCCTCAGGAGGAAGTTGATTTCAATCCTGAAAGTAGCTGTGGTACTCTTCTAATGCTAACATCAGACACCTATCTATAGGGATGTCTATTGAGGGGCTGTTTGTGATGCTCTGTAGTGCCTTCAAACATATTGAAAGAAACCTTTGAAAGAAATTCTTATATAAAAGATGATTGCAGAATTCTGACTTCACAGCTCTTTTTCTTGTTTTCTCATTCAGACTAGGATGTATTTATCAACCGCAGCATTAATGCTGCACTTTTTGAGTGGTATTTGTGTTCGTGGTAGATGTATTTAAACATGTTCCAATTGCGAGATGGTGGGAGAAGGTTCTGAGGTGATGGTAAATGTTCAGAATTCCTACCAATGACAGCTGTCAATCATTCCAGAGTGTAATGTTATTTGGACCTGTGTATTGTTGCAAGTATCCATGGATTCAGTAAGAAGTGCATTTCTGTTCGACCTCAATATTTTTACTGCAGGAATGTCACACTTGTCATGTGCTACGTGGACTTGAGGCGACACAATTTTTTTTTTTTAGGCAGTAAGTCAACAAAACCAAACACCCACAGTAAGGATATTTCATGCAAGAGAAGAAGCAACTGTAATGTCCTGAGAAGGTTTTATGTCGACGTGGTGTAAACGTGAGGGAATGCACCATGTTCGGTGTTGCCGCATCCCAGCAACAAGAGATCCAGGTACCGGTAAAAGTTAGTCCCGTGCTTGGGTACCAAAGCCAATATGAACCATCGTCTCCTTTTCTCAAGGTTATCAGAGACTGCCTATAATTTAACCTTATCATTATCTGAACATGATTTGCGACGGAGTTTTGGTGGAGGTGTTGTAATCACTGACTTTTATGAATCCTAACCACATCCATGAGTTTCCTTTTTCTCCACTACACATGTTGGACATGATCCTACGTAATTCCTTGAGAGAAGTTGATTTTTGTAATATTTAGGTCAGTGTCAGTGCAAAATTTTGGAGATAGAACGCTTATTTTGAAACAAATGCCTGTAGATGCGCCATATATGGAGTTTTATATTGTATTTGACAATTGCCTATGAATTTGGGTTACCTTGAAAGGTCAAACCTTGTTGATTTGGCAAACCATTCAAAACGAAACGCTACCTTTTGTTATATCCAGGTACGAGGTTTATTTTGCATCTTTTGCGTCATTGAATTTTGATGAATGACCTATACTTTGTCAACAGATCTATCATTGGATTCCATAATTTTAAGCATTACAGAATCACATAGCAACAACTTAAGGAGGCAACCTGATCTTAAATATTCCGCTGGTGAATCAGTCACGCTTTTCTGCACAGTACAAGTCGTTCTCTCTCTCTCTCTCTGTGCCAGTTTTGTGTCTTAGAACTCAGGTTTCGTGGTGCAGTGCTGACACTTGCTGAATGGCCCGGGGGCTTGAACAGTCTTTAACCTGTCCTCCCTGTTCTTAAGAAGAAGAGACAGCCAAACCCTCATAACAACTAAGAACCCCACCCCCCCATCTTTCTCAAAGGTTGCCCGGCAACAGCTTAGTGGGAAAGGTTAGAGGTCACGGGTTTTGAAATGGCTACAGCTTGTAACCCATTTAATGTCGGTGTAATCAGTTGTTTGGTGTAGATTTATTGCAAACACTAAATTTGTAGGTTGTATTAAAGGCTTCGCTTGAAGTTTCTCTGGTAAAGTTTAACCTACAGCTGTGGACTTCATGGACTTTAATACACTGATTTGGTTTTATTTTTGTTTAAATCCTGTGACGTACAGTAGGATATTTATAACTTGAGTAACTTGTAGTCAATTGCTTGCACACACACACACACACACACACACACACACACACACCAATTCCTTTTATTTTGTCCCAATTCCTAACACACACCTTGGTTATTCAGTGCTGGCTAGTTGTGATGTGGTGTACTCAAGTCTATTTTTCCACTGTAATTAAATTTTCCTGGTGTCACTGGTGACAGATGTGCATTTGTCAGGTCTAATATGATGAAATACTGATAAGTCTCACAGGCCCTGTCAGCATGTGTAAAGATATGTTATGTTCATTTTTTCCCTCTGGTGACATGAAAACATTGTTTTATGTTACTGCCAAAGAAGGATTACCAGAAAACACTCACATCTGAGGGAACTTGGAGTGTGAACTATAGATTATGGCCATTGTGATGAGCTGAGCCGCGATCGTTCCGTGTCTTAATTTGAGCATACACAGACTACTCTTCCTTTTCTAGTTTTCATCCTTAAAATTTCCACTGTAACCTCTGATGTATTTGTGAAACAGAGATGGTGGAGGCTATGAAGAACGTGGTACAGCTGGGAGAGGAACTGTCAGTGGAGGAAAGGAACTTGATGTCGGTGGCTTATAAAAATGTAATCGGTGCACGGAGAGCTTCATGGAGGATAATCAGCAGCATCGAGCAGAAGGAGGAAAGCAAAAGTGAAGACAAAAAAACGAAAAATACTCTTGAGTACAGGCAAAAGGTGAGGAGTAATGGACTGCAGGGAATTATTAATAATGATAATAATATTTCACTACCAAACAATCTTGGGTAATAGATTGTGTTTTTGGTACCACGATGCGATGTGACCTCCAACTTTAACATCTGAGCAGCTTGCGGGAAGCATACTCGACTGATAGATGGCATGCTGGGCTAGTTAGTTATCCAGTAGTAATATAACTGGTAATGTTGCTGTATATTATGCACGCTGAGTACCATTCCATGAGCCTTCTTCACCTTCCTTCTCTGTGGAAAAAAAACAAAACAACAAAAAACCCACTTGATTGTGAAAGACCCCTTAGGTTATTGCCTCTGTTATTTTTATGGTCATAGAAACCAGATGTTCCACACACTTGTCATGCAGGGTGGATACTCCCGTCAATAACACAACATTCTCTCTCTCTCTCTCTTTTAATTTCCTGCAACCCTTTCTTTGATAATATTAGTCTGATCTGTAAGAGAATATTGTGGAGTGGAGTATATCTTCTCTCCAATTCTGACCAGCTGTGTGTTTTAAATGGTTGTGTCATAATGTGACTGATTTTTATCAAACACCCCAGTGTTGGCTTTTCACCTAACATTAGTTGTATTTCCTGTATAGGTGGAGAAGGAGCTAAAAGACATCTGTAATGACATTCTGGATGTACTGGACAAACACCTCATTCCGTTAGCCAGTGCGGGCGAGTCAAAGGTTTTCTATTACAAAATGTACGTACATGTGACACAGTTGTTTTAATTTCAATCTATCCCTTCTCATCTCACAGCTTTGACTCAGTGCTGATACCATGATACAGTATTATTATTAATGTATAATATATACATGACCATTCTTAAGGTTGCCAAGTCTCATATTTTTGTTGTCACATGACATACTGGGCATATGGCATTTTTTTTGTTTTTCCTCTTCCCGTGTTTTTTTGATGAGTTCTGGTTGGATACTTACATTTACAGCTTCTGGCAGATGCTCTTATCCAGAGTGACTTTCAACTGAGGATTAAGGGCCTTGCTCAGGGGCCCAACAGTGTTGATAATGGGGATGGAGTCACTGACCTTTGGATCAGTAAACTATTGCATTAACCATTAAGCCCCTCCTTCCCCCTATAGTATTACTATACTAATTGGGACATCTCTGTTTCAGTTAGTGCTGTTAGTTAACACAGTGCTGTGCAGTATGAGGAAATATCAATATTATGAGATCAACAGTACATGGTAGTGATATCACATATATTCAGATCGTTTTATTCTGAGAGAAATTGGACCCAAACTCAGTAAAATGTGCAGTCATGGTTTGTTTCTAATTATTTGTGTTTCTTAATGAACCTTTTTTTTCCATGTGGAAAATTTAAAAATAAATAAACTCTGCATGCAGGGGTCGACAATTCTATGGGAAGTTGTGATCATTTCAAGTCTCTGCAGGCAACATGTGATTAATTTGTGTATTGTGAACAGAAATGTGAATTGAAGTGCCTGGTGGTGTTTTATTCAGAAATCCATTGGTTTATAGTTGATTTGTCACTTTAATATCTGTATTACTCTTATCTTTGCCATTATCCTGCATTATATGAACTTGAGGGATTCATGTTATATTTTTGCGAGAATGAAATGACAGCCTTTTCAAACTGGCCAATGCAAACTATCAAATGGATTTTTTTCAGATTGCAACTTTAAAAATGTCAGTAAAACCCACCTGATTATGAAAATATAAATATGTTCATGTGTAGCAGAAGAGTTTAGAAAGCTTGGAAATCTTTGGACCACCCCCCTACCCCCAATACAGTGGAACCTTGATGGTGGAAGACTCTTTAGTTGAGAAAATCGGAGTTCGATAAAAAAAATATGAGGAAAATATGCCTTGGCGTTCGAAGCAGAGCCGAGTGTGTTGAATGCTGCTCAGTGTACAGTACTTTGAACAGCCATTGAGAGTGTGCCACGCCCCCTCAAAGCAATAACACCCCCCCCCCCCCCATCTCTTCCTCCCCATCCATCCACATACTCTGACACATTGCAACCAGAAAGGTATGTACTGTAAACAAATACAGTACATAATTAGGTTATTGTGTATTATTGTTTTACTCTTTTGTACATTAATCTATGTATTGTATATTAATGTTTTATAAATACGCCTTGTTTTCAAATTGTATACAACTGTATTGCCGGAAGTAGATATTCATCTGAACGTATTAATCGACTTTTCACTATTTCTTATAGGGAAATATTGTTTCACTTTTCAAGCAAATTGGTAATTGACTATGTCTTTCGAGTAAATTGTGTTTGACCACCGAGGTTTCACTGTAGTTGAAAGCGGTTAATTTCAATATACAAAATTTTCAAATATCTTATCGCATGAAGAAGATAAATGACTCTCTAAATTTATACTTTTTCATTCTTGTCACTTTGGAAACAAACATCATTGATCTTTTCTGATGTTGGGAATCGGCAATGTGCAGTTTGCTCAGGTTTTCAGTGGGTGGGTCGAACGAGTACTTTAATAACTTAATTGGAAATCTGAGTCCCCCAGTGCAGCTGAGTTATCAAAGGCCGGTCATGTCTCTCACTGTCTATGGTGAGAGGCTGTAAAACAGGGGTGCTCACACTTTTCCAGCACGCGAGCTACTTATAGAATGACCAAGTCACAAAGATCTACCCACTACAAAAATGCAAAACATACATTTATTTTAAAGTATATTGAGGATTCTTTATGTGTAAATGTATGTTTATGTGCCTTGCATAACCACATCAGCCAATATTGCACAACACAACATAATTAACTATGAACATGTTTTGGAACTACGTGAGCTCACTTTGATGACTTGCACTGAATTGAATCAGACAGGGATGCATAGTCCGGACAGTAGCTGCTGACAGCCAGCCTCAAGCACACTTCCAAACGCACTTCGAAAATGACATCTTGGGGGGGGGGAGTCCGCCTCCCATTCCGTATGAAAGTGATACTTTTGTCTTATTCTTTGCTCCAGCATCCATACTCATGTTTGGTGAGTTTTCTTTACTTTAAGAAAAAAGTGAGGGCTTAAAATTGGAGGGAACTTGCTGACTAGCTTGTTTTGCTGTATTTAGTGCCGTTGTCTGCAGATGCGCGGTGAGCTAAAGGTCAGAAAAATACGTGTATTTTTGTTTAACGTCATGTTATTTACCAATAGTACCTTAGCGATCGACCAATATTACCTTCGAGATCGACTGGTAGCTCACGATTGACGTATTGAGCACCCCTGCTGTAAAAGAACCGTTGCTGACTTTCGTCAAGAGTAGCTGCATAGCCATTTGTGTGGTTTTGCCCTGCAAGGCCTGGCAATCGGTCCAGTTTGTACTCTGCCCTCACCCAGGGTCAGCTGAGATGGGCACCAGCCTCCCCACAACCATAATTAGGATTAAGCGGCTCAGAAAATGAATGAAATCTGGGTAGGTCCAATACATAGCTCCTCCCATTGCTATATTCTTTGTCGTCGTTCTGCTGTTAACGGTGTGTTGGGAACTTGCCAAGGTAGTTGTTTTGTGCTACTGTTGGTTCCCGTGGACAAAATGTTTTTTTCTTTCTTCTTTCTTTGTTTTAAATAAATAGGTGGCGTCATGTCAAACTTTTTGATACGATGTGGGGGTGGTAGTTTTGTGGCGGGTGGCAAACAGCATTGCATTATTGCCCCCTGCCTTCTTGGAAAAATACGAATGCTTCTTTGCACATCACTCATCCAAAATAGCAGCAGATGCACTTTCAAAGCTGTACCGTAGATACACAAGTTCTTTTTTGTTTGTTTGTTTTGTTTTCTGAAAGTAAATGCTTTGGATAATTTGCAACCCGAGCCACAATTTTATTTTCAACAGTTTGTTCAAGCTTTGGCTTAATTATTCCAGCATGAATCTTTAATTACTGTATTCGACATAATAAACGCCCTGCTCCAATAAGCCCCACCCCCAATGTTTTTGATCTTATGTCTACTAATCGTCCATGTGTACTGGGAGAAAAATCATAGATCAAACTTTCCAATTTTATTCGATCAGTCTCTGTAACCGTAAATTGAGGCGTTCACTGCATGTAAAAAGTGAGTTTACACGGTATTTCAAGACCCCCTTGATTATATGTGTATAATGTTCATCAGTAACAACACATTTGATTCCGCTGTGATTTAAAAAACAGGAAAATATTTTGCTGTGTTCTCGTGGTAAATGTACAACAACCTAAGAACCATTAGAAACTGCTACAGCAAAACTATGGGCTGCTCTGAATGAATGGAGCAATGAACCAGATATGGATCTATCAGAAAGTGATGACCAGTATTTTTCACCCGATTCTCCTTCTCACTATTTTCATAAATTTAAGGACGTTCCTGGCCATGTGTTTGTTTGTATTGATTGGTTCAATGTGCCATGTGCTAAAGTTGACATTCGTGTTGATTGGCTTGATTTTACTTCTGGGAAAATGTTTAAAGGAACAGCACCGGGAGGGAAAAGTAAGCGGACTTTTTATTTATTTATTTATTTATTTATTTATTTATTTTTTAATTATGCGGTTTTCTGTTTATTTTCAAGCTTTCATGTAAGTTTGGTTGATACAACAAAATGAATAACACAAGTACCAGTAAACCTCTTTTATTGTTCTGTTATTATTCATGTTTTCCACCTTGATGGCAATAATCACTTACCCTTCCACTCCGCTGGTAACATTGTAATAAGCGCCCACCCACTCCAATTTTTAAAGCGCCCTGGGCACTTATCACTTCGAATACGGTGTATGTGTATATATATATATATATATATATATATCAGAGTTTGTTAGATTATTAAAGGAGATTTGTATCATGATGCTTACATATGCTCTTATGTGCAGTGCATATACTTCCTACTGTATTTTATTACCTTTTTTATTATATTGTATTATATATAATCATGCGGTATATGTTTTAATGTCTACATGTGTAAGGAGAAAACAATTTTTGAATATAGTTGTAGTATCTTTTGACCATTCGCACGTAGTAATACAATAAAGTTCTGCTGCTGTTTGCAGGTTAATTTCTTGTTTAATCATTGAACTGCTCATTGTTTTCGACTTAATGTTTAAAAAAAAAAAAAAAAAACGAGCCAAATATGTCAAAATAACCTTTTCTACTTTTATTCCATTCCAAGTTTTGCATAAAATGACCTCTCTTGAGACCTTACTTATGACCTTACTTAAGACCATTACGTTATGACCGCTCTTGAAAGGTTACTGCTGATTGGC
The DNA here is from genome assembly GCA_024760905.1 of Plotosus lineatus. Taxonomy (NCBI): domain Eukaryota; kingdom Metazoa; phylum Chordata; class Actinopteri; order Siluriformes; family Plotosidae; genus Plotosus; species Plotosus lineatus. The sequence continues at coordinate 28,056,062 of CM045740.1, read as the reverse complement.
TGATGGTGAAAAATATTGAAACATGTACGTAGACATACACACCACTTCCAATCTGTTGAGCTATCGAAAGGATGTCGGTGATCGAGAGAAAAGATTCTGCTCGAATCAAAGAAATAGATAAAGGCGTGAAAATCAAGTTTAGGTGGGAATGGATGGAAATAGAAACCGTAGTATTCGTAGGTAAAAATAAGGTGATGAATTTGTTTGGTGATTTCTTCTGCAAAATCGATCGACTTGGGAAGGCGTTGTGTAGGTGGTGTAACGACACTATCGACTACGGTGGAAGGGGTTTTAAGGCGTTTGACAGCCACGCGAAAGGCAAGAAACATGTAAAAAAAATGGAATTGAGGAAAAATTATTCAATTGCCGGAAGATTCCAGAACCCTACGGACTTAACCCTTGGTTTGCCGTTTGACCAGAAACTTCTATGCAAAGAAAAGACCCAGTGAAACAACCAGTTTCTGTCGCCGACCGAGTAGTTAATTTTGAGGTATGTTTGAGAATTTTCTTGACTAGTTTCCGATTATATTTTTCAAATTATTGTGAATGCATGCATGTTTTAGGCATAGGACTTTCACGTGTTTACTCCGTGAACTGAATCAAATCAGCCGACTCTATGGTCACTGAATCATTTTTCTGCTGTTTAGAATAAATAAGTTATTGCCGCATTAACTCGCCAGTTTTTCGTGATTAACTTATGTAAATAGGCATTATTATTCAGTGTTTCTAAACAGCAGTATGTGCTCGTGTAACTAGCCCATTAATATTGGAAATGTAAAACTATGAATGAGACTCGACCGAAACGCCTCAGCATCCAGAAGGACAACAAACTTTCTAAGAAGCCTCCAGAAGGACAGTTCAGGCTGCACAAAAGGAAACAAGAAAGTGCCATGCTAAAGCACTAAAGTGGCCAGTCTACAAAGTTTTTCTTTTTTATTGTATATTATTTTTATACTATTTATGTATCTATTTATTTACTTATATAATATATATGTATGTATTATTGTATATGTATTATTGTATATGTATTATTGTATATGTATCTATTTTCCACCCCCTACTTTACTTCAAGAACCTGTAACAGTGAATTTCTCCATTGTGAGATTAATAAAGCTGTATCTTATCTTAAAGACAAAGAAACATTAATTAAAAAAAAAACAAACTTATGTCATGTATAGCATGTCATATGGATAGTTTGTTTCCAGATTGTGTTTAAAGACAATCACTGTTGATAATAGTGTTGTGAGGTAGGACATATCTATAAGAGTGACTATTTGATTTGTGCCTGTGACAATTTGATTAGTGTTGGAATCCCACATGATAAACCCACAATTTGAGGTACAGTATGTATATGTAGATTAGAAATTAAACTTTTTAGAGCTCTTTCAGTTTTTCAGTTCTTTCAAATTTAACCCGCAGCGCATCCATTGCAGTAACGACTTTTTGGCATTTCAGCTAATTATGCACTTAATAAAATGAGAAGCTGTGACCCTAGAATCTGCTGTACACTTCTCATGATTACAATGAAGAGGTCATTTCCAGAACTCTTTGCAAAATCAAAAATATTATTCTGTTATTAAAATGATGCATCAAATCGGAGAAATCTTGTGATTATTTTTTCTATTCCTATTTTTCTTTTGCTCAGTTCAAGTTAAGCTTTAAGATGTTGTGTGTGTGTGTGTGTGTGTGTACAGGAAGGGTGACTACCACAGGTATTTGGCAGAGTTTGCTACAGGCAACGACAGGAAGGGAGCAGCCGAGAACAGCCTGGTTGCGTACAAAGCAGCCAGCGACATCGCCATGACCGAATTGCCCTCGACACACCCCATCCGCCTGGGGCTGGCACTCAACTTCTCAGTCTTCTACTACGAGATCCTCAATTCTCCAGATCGTGCCTGCAGGTCAGCTCCAGACCCAGCTTCTGGGTTCAAACTGGAATCTCAACATATTTCCAGTCAATATAATGCTATGCAAATCTAGGATATTGTATGTGCATGTTATTGCAGTTCAAAACATGGTTAATTTGCACTACCCATACACTCCAAAAGCTGTCGAAGGAACAGGCCATAATCCTCCTGTCATGAAAGGGGCATGGCACATGAGCAGAGTCAGTGTGCTGTTTCACACCACACTGTCTACACCAGGACATTTTAGCCTAAAGAAAAGAGACCTGCCCACCCCTGAATAGGACAAGCAAAGCTGATGCTTGATTTCTGCTCAAGTATAAGATCCTGAGCAAAATTGTAAATGTGTATGAGGGTGTGCTAATTGTATTTATTAAGGGGGGGAAAAAATTATCTGAACCCACAAGGGCCTGTGTGAATAAGTAATTGCTCGCTAAGCCTAATAGCTGGTTGAACCACCTTTTGCAGCAATAATTGTAGTCAAGCGTATGCGATGAATCTTTCACATTGCTGTGATGGGATTTTGGCCCAGTCTTCTCTGCAGAATTGTTTAAGATGACCAGATTGGATGGTTTTCAGGCATGAACAGCCTTTAAGGTCATGCCACAGCATCTCCGTAGGGTTCAGGTCGGGACTTTGACCACTCCACTCCAAAAGTGGAGCCATTCAGAAGTGGACTTGCTGGTGGGCTTCGGATCATTGTCTTGCTGCAGAACCCAGGTGCGCTTTAGCTTGAGGTCTCGAACTGATGGACAGACATTCTTTGCCAGGATTTCTTGGTAGCAAGCAGAATTCATGGTTTCATCAATCATGACAGGTCGCCCAGGTCCTGAAGCAGTAAAGCAGGCCCAGATCATCACACTTCCACCACCATGTTTCACTGTTGGCCCAATGTTCTTTTTATCAAATGCAGTGTTCCTTTTGCGCCAGATGTAACGGGATGCATTTCTCTCAAAAAGTTAAACTTTAGTGTCATCAGTCATGAGGACATTTTCCCAAAAGCTTTGGGGATGATCGAAGTGATTCTTGGCATAAGTGAGTCATGCCTTGATATTCTTTTTTTTTGTCAACAGTGGCTTTTGCCTCGGAACTCCTCCATGGATGCCATTTTTGCCTCGTGTCTTTCTGATGGTGGAGTCATGAATATTGACATTAACTGAGGCAAGTGAGGCTTGTAGTTGTTTAGAAGTGGTTTTTGGATCCTTTTTGACTTCTCCGGTTAGTCTGCGCTGTTCTCTTGGAGTAATTTTGGTCGGTCAGCCACTCCTGGAAAGGGTCACCACTGTGCCATGCCTTCTCCATTTATGAATAATGACTCTGACAGTGGTCTGCTGGAGTCCCAAAGATTTACCAATGACTTTGTATCCTTTCCCAGACTGAGACATCTCTATAATCTTCTTTCTTGTTTGCTCTTGAAACTCACTGGATCGCAGCATGATGTGTGTTCAGTGTGGCCGACCTCACCTTGTCAGACAGGTTTTATGTTACGGATCTCCTGATTGGAAATGTCTGGCAGCAGTGAGGCCTGGGTGAGGCCATGAAATTGAACTCGGTTTTCTCCAATAATAGGATTATCACAATTACCTCACCTTTCACAAAGGGGCAAATGTAGGTTTGGATAGGATTTTTCTCTTCACAAATACAATAACAACAGGAAAACTGCATATTTTGAATACTTGGGTTATCGTTGTGTAATGTTTAGATTTGTTTGATGATGTGAAAAAGTTAGTGTGACAAAGGTGCAAAAAAAAAAAAAAAAAAATCAGTAAGGGGCAAAAACTTTTGCACAGCTGTGTGTGTATGTATGTATATATGTGTGTGTGTGTGTGTGTATATATATATATATATATATATATATATATATATTTTTTTTAGTCCTTCTCAAAAAATTAGCATATTGTGATAAAGTTCATTATTTTCTGTAATGTATTGATAAACATTTGACTTTCATAGATTTTAGATTCATTACACACAACTGAAGTAGTTCAAGCCTTTTATTGTTTTAATATTGATAATTTTGGCAAAAAAGTAAAGAAAAACCAAAAGTCCCCAAATCAGAAAATTAGCATATTTCATCCAACCAATAAAGCGTTTTTAATACAAAAAAAAGTCAACCTTCATATAATTATGCTCAGTTATGCACTCAAAAGTCAGGAATCTTTTTGCAGAAATGACTGCTTCAATGTATCGTGGCATGGAGGCAATCAGCCTGTGGCACTGCTGAGGTGATACGGAGGCCCAGGATGCTTCGATAGCGGCCTTAAGCTCATCCACAGTGTTGGGTCTGGTGTCTCAACTTTCTCTTCACAATATCCCACAGATTCTCTATGGGGTTCAGGTCAGGAGAGTTGGCAGGCCAATTGAGCACAGTAATACCATGATCAGTAAACCATTTAGCAGTGGTTTTGGCACTGTGAGCAGGTGCCAGGTCGTGCTGAAAAATGAAAATCTTCATCTCCATAAAGCTTTTCGGCAGATGGAAGCATGAAGTGCTCCAAAATCTCCTGATAGCTGCATTGACCCTGCGCTTGATAAAACACAGTGGACCAACACCAGCAGCTGACATGGCACCCCAGACCATCACTGACTGTGGGTACTGGACACTGGACTTCAGGCATTTTGGCGTTTCCTTCTCCCCAGTCTTCCTCCAGACTCTGGCACCTTGATTTCCGAATGACATGCAAAATTTGCTTTCATCCAAAAACAGTACTTTGGACCACTGAGCAACAGTCCAGTGCTGCTTCTCTGTAGCCCAGGTCAGGTGCTTCTGCCGCGGTTTCTGGTTCAAAAGAGGCTTGACCTGGGGAATGCGGCACCTGTAGCCCATTTCCTGCACACACCTGTGCACAGTGGCTCTGGTACGTTTCTACTCCAGACTCGGTCCACTGTTTCCACAGGTCCCCCAAGGTCTGGAATCGGCCCTTCTTTCACTTTTTCCTCCCCACAGACGTCCCACTGAGGTGTCTTGATACAGCACTCTGGGAACAGCCTATTTGCTCAGAGATTTCTTTCTGTGTCTTACCCTCTTGCTTGAGGGTGTCAATGATGGCCTTCTGGACAGCAGTCAGGTCGGCAGTCTTACCCATGATTGGGGTTTTGAGTAATGAACCAGGCTGGGAGTTTTTAAAAGCCTCAGGAATCTTTTGCAGGTGTTGAGAGTTAATTGGTTGATTCAGATGATTCGGTTAATAGCTCGTTTAGACTACCTTTTCATGATGTGCTCATTTTTTGAGATAGGATTTTTGGGTTTTCATGAGCTGTATGCCAAAATCATCAGTTTTAAAACAGTAAAAGACCTGAAATATTTCAGTTGGTGTGCAATGAATCTAAAATATATGAAAGTTTCATTTTTCAGTAAATTACAGAAAATAATGAACTTTATTACAATATGCAAATTTTTCGAGAAGGACCTGTGTGTGTGTGTGTGTGTGTCTGTCTGTCTGTCTGTCTCACATACACGCACACTTTCGGGTTTCGGTTTGTTAGAAGGATTAAGCACAATTTATAAAACTCTCATTGTGCGTCACACCCATTTTTATATATTTTGTCTTTTTTTTTTTTTTTTTTTTCATCTTCCTGTATAATCAGAGCATTCTGTCTTCGTGCAGCTTTGCCCTATGCCTCTGTTTGCATCTCGAAGCTCAGTGTAGCTGTTTTGCATCTGCTGCAACCCGAAAATACATGTACAGACACCCCCCCCACCCCCACCCCGATTCAGGGTAGATCTGCTTCCTCACTGCAACCAGAGGTGTGAAAATAACCTCACAGGGTGGGCTCATATTTATCATATTTTCAGATCTGATCAGTTCATGTTGTCTATTCTGTTATTTATGGATATTTTTTCAAAGTGTACCTCTACAGTCATTTTATCCGAAATGTACAACCAGTTAGCGTTTGCGTACCTCCTGTGAGTTTGAAGCAAAAGCTGGACTTGGAAGGGCTGCCTGGTTATTTATGGTTCAAAGTAAAACATGAACGTGAGTCAATTACGACAACTCAGGAGGTATTACAGCGGTGCCACCATGATTTCAGCAGAAGGTTGAACGCAGTTATGTGAAGCAGTTACCGCTCTATGGGCATAAAAGTTGCTTGCTAGTTGAAAGTTACCCCTGAAAACAATGTAATAGGGCAACAAAAAGGTAGTCAGGAAAGAATTCAGTAACTCCATCTGTCTACTGGAATATGATCATGCTCATTTTGGGACATTTCTTAATTATACAGTAACTCTCATCTATCAAGTGTTTAGACCTACCTTTCACTGAATTACAGAAAAAGAATGTTCCAGAAATAACTCTAACTTCATAATGATCATGACTATAATAACATCAAATGATGATCTGACTGTCCTGTTTCAGTCCAAGCCGCCAAAAGTACTTCCTGTGTAGTGTGATTTTCACATTCATGATAAACAGACATTAAAGCATCTCAGAGCGATTTCACAAACTCTTTCTGATCACATCACTTTCCATCAGTCCCCTCCATATGAGTGTGATAGAAAGCTGTTAGAAGAGCTGCTGCTTACTGTGTGAGGTGTGAAGCACCATCAAACCAGTGTGTTTGTGAATCGTCAGCTGTGCATCTACATGTACATGATGTGCAACCTTTTTTCGATTTTACGTTTTTCCCAAAAAAAAACTCTCAAATTTTGAGTTTAGACGTACCTACATAGTACGCTGACGGAATGACACTGTGTCCATTGTTTACAAACGACAGACTGAACGTGCCCCTCCTTCTTTCCAGTTCAGTTTATATATATATATATATATATATATATATATAGGTCTTTTATTGTTTTAATACTGATGATTTTGGCATACAGCTCATGAAAACCTAAAATTCCTATCTTAAAAAAATTAGCATATTTCATCCGATCAATTAAAAAAAAAAAAGTGTTTTTAATACAAAAAAGTCAATCTTCAAATAACTATGTTCAGTTATGCACCCAATACTTGGTCGGGATCCTTTTGCAGAAATGACTGCTTCAATGCGGCGTGGCATGGAGACAATCGGCCTGTGGCACTGCTGAGGTGTTATGGAGGCCCATTATGCTATCCTCATTAAAATATGAAAACCTATAAATTTTTGGGTGGTTTTAGTTAAAGCAGACACTGTTTTTTCATCTATGTGATTTTGACAAAGATCAGATCACATTTGTTGGTGATTTTATACAGAAATGTGAGAAATTCCAAAAAGTTCAGATACTTTTTCATACCACTGCACCAGTGGTTTTGGCACTGTGAGCAGGTGCCAGGTCGTGCTGAAAATGAAATCGTCATCTCCATAAAGCTTTTCAGCAGATGGAAGCATGAAGTGCTCCAAAATCTCCTGATAGTTAGCTGCATTGACCCCGCCCTTGATAAAACACAGTGGACCAACACCAGCAGCTGACATGGCATGCCAGACCATCACTGACTGTGGGTACTTGACACTGGACTTCAGGCATTTTGCCATTTCTGTCTCCCCAGTCTTCCTCCAGACTCTGGCACCTTGATTTCCGAATGACGTGCAAAATTTGCAAAAAAAAAAGTACTTTGGACCACTGAGCAACAGTCCAGTGCTGCTTCTCTGTAGCCCAGGTCAGGCGCTTCTGCCGCTGTTTCTGGTTCAAAAGTGGCTTGACCTGGATAATGCGGCACCTGTACTCCAGTCCACTGCTTCCACAGGTCCCCCAAGGTCTGGAATCGGCCCTTCTCCACAATCTTCATCAGGGTCCAGTCACCTCTTCTGGTTGTGCAGCGTTTTCTGCCACACTTTTTCCTTCCCACAGACGTCCGTCCCACTGAGGTGCCTGTTCGCTCAGAGACTTCTTTCTGTGTCTTACCCTCTTGCTTGATGGTGTCAATAGTGGCCTTCTGGACAGCAGTCAGGTCGGCAGTCTTACCCATGATTGCGGTTTTGAGTAATGAACCAGGCTGGGAGTTTTTAAAAGCCTCAGGAATCTTTTGCAGGTGTTTATAGTTAATTGGTTGATTCAGATGATTAGGTTTATAGCTCGTTTCGAGTACCTTTTCATGATGTGCTCATTTTTTGAGATAGGATTTTTGGGTTTTCATGAGCTGTATGCCAAAAATCATCAGCATTAAAACAACCAAAGACCTGAAATATTTCAGTTGGTGTGCAATGAATCTAAAATATATGAAAGTTTAATTTTTATCAGTACATTACAGAAAATAATGAACTTTGTCATAATATGCTAATTTTTTTAGAAGGACTAGTGTATGTGTGTATGTATTTATGTATATATATATATATATATATATATATATGTGTGTGTGTGTATTAACTATCTGCTCGGATCGTCGCAATCTACCATGCATACTCAGTTTAGCAGAGAGAGTTGTAAAATAAATGAAAACCCGAATCCAGAATAGAAAGAATTCTCCACTCTGCTGGTGATTCACATCAGTGCAGGGTGAGTTCTAAACGAGTTCAAGTGCGCCCTTGTTCACTTGAAAGATCGGAAATCCGTATAACCCACAGCAAGTACACTACTTTCGTTTTTGAGCGCCTCACATATCGCAAGCATTGATTGGCTGCTTTAAGCTTCATGTACAGTGATTCGGTATAAATAAGTGACTTATTTGAAATTAATGTTGATATTATTTGATATATTTGATATTATTTTACAATGTTATGTTTATAATAATTGATTTAGGGGTGTTTTATGAGATACAGTAAAGGTATTTATGGATGTATAGTACAGTATGAGCATCATACGTCACTGTTACAGCTTGCGTTCACTTTCAACTTACATTCGGACATCCGGAACCAATTATAAACGTAAGTCGGGGAGCGTCTGTATTTGAGGTAATAAGCACCCCCCCCCCTTTTCTTTTTTGCATAATTGGCATTGTTTTTGTGGAATTTCCCTCAACTTTCCCCCCCGATTCTTCCTTAATTTCCTTATTTTTTTAATTCAATAAATATTTATTTATTTTTTAAAAAACGGAGGCACTGAAGCCGCATGAATTGAAGTGCGAAGTAGCGAGGGATCCCTGTGTGTGTGTGTGTGTGTGTGTATATATATATATATATATATATATATATTTATTTATTTATTTATACTAGTCCTCAAAAAATTAGCATATTGTGATAAAGTTCATTATTTTCTGTAATGTACTGATATAAATTAAACTTTTATATACTTTAGATTCATTGCACACCAACTGAAATACTTCAGGTCTTTTATTGTTTTAACACTGATGATTTTGGCATACAGCTCATGAAAAGCCAAATTTCTACCTCAAAAAATTAGCACATCATGTTCAGGTAGTCTAAACGAGCTATTAACATAATCATCTGAATCAACCAATTAACTCTAAACACCTGCAAAAGATTCCTGAGGCTTTTAAAAACTCCCAGCCTGGTTCATTACTCAAAACCACAATCATGGGTAAGACTGCCGACCTGACTGCTGTCCAGAAGGCCATCATTGACACCCTCAAGCAAGAGGGTAAGACACAGAAAGAAATCTCTGAGCGAATAGGCTGTTCCCAGAGTGATGTATCAAGCCACCTCAGTGGGACGTCTGGGAAGGAAAAAGTGAAGTGCCGCATTACCCAGGTCAGGCCACTTTTGAACCAGAAACCGCGGCAGAAACGCCTGACCTGGGCTACAGAGAAGCAGCACTGGACTGTTGCTCAGTGGTCCAAAGTACTTTTTTCGGATGAAAGCAAATTTTGCATGTCATTCGGAAATCAAGGTGCCAGAGTCTGGAGGAAGACTGGGGAGAAGGAAATGCCAAAATGCCTGAAGTCCAGTGTCAAGTACCAACAGTCAGTGATGGTCTGGAGTGCCATGTCAGCTGCTGGTGTTGGTCCACTGTGTTTTATCAAGGGCAGGGTCGATGCAGCTAGCTATCAGGAGATTTTGGAGCACTTCATGCTTCCATCTGCTGAAAAGCTTTATGGAGATGAAGATTTCATTTTTCAGCACGACCTGGAACCTGCTCACAGTGCCAAAACCACTGATAAATGGTTTACTGACCATGGTATTACTGGGCTCAATTGGCCTGCCCACTCTCCTGACCTGAAGCCCATAGAGAATCTGTGGGATATTGTGAAGAGAAAGTTGAGAGACACCAGACCCAACACTGTGGATGAGCTTAAGGCCGCTATCGAAGCATCCTGGGCCTCCGTAACACCTCAGCAGTGCCACAGGCCGATTGCCTCCATGCCCCGCCGCATTGAAGCAGTAATTTCTGCAAAAGGATTCCCGACCAAGTATTGAGTGCAGAACTGAACATAGTTATTTGAAGGTTGACTTTTTTGTATTAAAACATTTTTTTTTGTATTGGTCGGATGAAATATGCTAATTTTTTGAGATTGGGATTTTTGGTTTTTCTTTACTTTTTTTTGCCAAAATGATCAATATTAAAACAATAAAAGGCTTGAACTACTTCAGTTGTGTGTAATGAATCTAAAATATATGAAAGTCTAATGTTTATCAGTACATTCCAGAAAATAATGAACTTTATCACAATATGCTAATTTTTTGAGAAGGACTAGTATGTATGTATGTATGTATGTATATATGTGTGTGTGTGTGTGTATATGTGTGTAATATATATATATATATACACACACACACACACACATACATACAGTCGGCCCTCTACTTTCTAAAACCTCTGAATACGAAAAATCCTGGTTATGAAAAACATTTTCCTCAATTTTCACCATGTGTATACGAAACAATGTCTTATAAAAAGCGCCAAACGCGCCATTCAAACAGTGCGCGACTTGCTCTCTCATTGGCTGTCTCCCAACATCCCGCCCCGCTCGCTTCCCATTGGCCCGGAGGGAGCTGAATCTCCATAGTACTGTTCCCATAAGCTTGTTTGTCACACGCGTAAAGGAGAGATGTACTGTAGATTTGTGAGTTCTTTTGAGAGTACTGTACTCATTGCAGCTTATTTGAGGAGGTCCGGATGAGCCGCGATCTCGTAAAGAAGCAAGTTCATATTGAACCCGGACCTTTGATCTCTCGAGGAAGCAAGTTAATATTGAATCTTGACCTCGGGTCTTTCAAACAGGTAATTCCGCTTTAAATACCACACCTCGTCTCAAAAGCTGTTGGCTGTGGGCGGAGCCTGCATTCGGCAGAGAGAGCGCGCGAGAGAGAGGGAGTTTTGTATGTGTGAGAGAGAGAGATGGAGAGACACAGTGTTGTGTGTATTTGCGTTAATAAAAAATGTTTAATAATGGTTTAATTAATAAATGTTAATAAAATGGTTTAATATGTAAATAAAATGTTTAAATGGTTTAATAAATAATTTTTCTTTTACTTTTAACACGTTTCACATGACCCACTCATTCTCTTTGAACAGGTTGGCGAAGGCAGCGTTTGATGATGCGATAGCAGAACTGGACACGCTTAGTGAAGAGAGCTATAAAGACTCCACACTTATCATGCAGCTGCTACGTGACAACTTGACACTATGGACTTCAGACATGCAGGCAGACGGTAAGGGAGCGAACAGGACCACTGAGCTTGAGCAGCCCAGGGCTCCTACACAGCTCGACCGCTGAGCTCTGATTGGTCCTGAGGGCTTCTCTGGACACTCCTCGCAGTGTTCCTGATTTCATCACTCATTGCAGCTGATTGTCTTCTTGTTCGTCACTTTTCTTCCCGTGTCTAATTTCTCACAATTTCATTAAATGTTTTTTCTTTTTATTTATTTCGGCTTATCTCGTCTTTTTTTTCTCTGCCATGGCTAATTTCTAAACTATATATTTTTATGCTTTCAATTCTTTACTACTTTGTTTTTCCTTTATTTTGGTGGTTTCTGTCTTTCCTTGTGTTTCTTTCTATTTTAATGTTCCTCTTTCCTTGGTTTGTTTCTCTCTCTCTCTCTCTCTCTCTCTCTCTCTCTCTGTCTTTCTCACATTATCCTCAGTTCTCTAACCTCTTTTCTCCATGTCACTGCCATAGATTCTTAAGGACCTCCTCATTTCCCACTAGAGCTTTTCTTTGTAAGTGATCTCTCTATTCTGCCCCCCACATTTCAGCCTCGTTTCCTCTCACCATCTACCTCATATCCTGCTGTGTGTTATAGTGAATATTTGTTTATTGTCCTCTGAGCTTTGACACATGGACGGTGTGATTGCTTGGTTCACATTCCATCATTCTCCAGCTAAAACTTGTCTAAAGTCACGTGCTGGCTTGCCTAGCCCGTGTGACATCACCGGTCTTGTCTTTTTTTTTTTTTTTGTTTCTGTGCCTTTGTTGTCGCTCTTTGCTAATTCCTCACCACACATCGGCGTGAAGCAGTTAGCCACACAGTCTCCTTGGTTATGTTGCCAAGCAGCAAGTGACTGAGAAATCCCCACAGGGTTCCAGCGTCTGGAAGAAAGTTTGAGTTCTGTGATTTGTACACATTGAACACGGCACCTTGGGTCTGAGTGAACTTTAAATTCACACTCCATCTGTTGCTTTAGAACATTCACTATTGTATTAATTGTGTGTGCATGCTATAGGATAATGGGTGCACAGTAGGGGTGTCATTGAAAACCTATTATTTGTGTCGATATATTGATAAAAAAAATTTCCGATGCATCGATACAGTGGAATATTGCTGTACTGTTCCATAAATGCATTAACTAGAACAGACTAAGATATATTACAGTAGTTTGTATAATGCATTGAATACAGTGAGTCGTCGACTTGTGACCTATGCGAGTTTCGTCTGATTGACTTTATGACCGCAACAGTAGTGAAGCATGATTCATGGCAGTGCAGTGCGAGTGTTGTGTACGACGGTCGTTTGTGCTGCCGGCCAAGCATCTTAAAAGGCCAAGCAGGAGCTGGTGCAGCTTCACTTTCTAACTGCTCAGAGCAAATTCATTCATCTACTTTCAATGCCACGTCACTGTGGTGCAAAGCTGAGAGCCAATCCTTTCTGTGTGGGCGGGTCTGATACCTTGAAGCTCGAATTTTATTGGACTCGCACGCTGCAGTGTTTATATGACAGGAAGCGCGTCCCAAGTTTTCATCAGCTGGTCTGCGGTTGAAGTTTTTCCATATCTGTCCTTTTGTGTTTGCTTGCCAGCTGTGCTCGGCTTCGTGGAAATGAGCCGATCAAAACGAGGGAAATTTATCTCTTTACTCAAAAACAACACACGCAGTCTGTGGCTGTTGTTATAATCCAATAAAATTAGAGTTTGAAGCTATTGGACCCGCCCACACAGTGGAGTACAGAAAGGATTGGCTCTCTGCTGCATGTCACAGTGACGTGGAATCGAAAATAGACGTATAGATTCAGAAGATGCACATATCTGCATTATCCGGTGATAAGTGTCTCATCTCATCTCATCTTCTTCCGCTTAGTCCGGGGTCGGGTCGCGGGGGCAGCAACCTTAGCAAAGAGGTCCAGACATCCCTCTCCCGAGCCACTTCCTCCAACTCTCCCGGGGGGACACCGAGGCGGTCCCAGACAAGCCGAGAGACATAGTCCCTCCAGCGTGTTCTAGAGTCGACCCGGGTCTCTTCCGGTTGGACATGCCCGAAACACCACACCAGGGAGGCGTCCAGGGGCATTCTAACCAGATGCCCGAGCCACCTCAACTGGCCCCTCTCAATGCGGAGGAGCAGCGGATCTACTCGAGCTCTCCCGGATGGCGGAGCTTCTCACCCTATCTCTAAGGGAGAACCCGCCACCCGGCGAAGGAAGCTCATTTCAGCCGCTTGTATCCGTGATCTTGTTCTTTCGGTCATTACCCAAAGCTCGTGACCATAGGTGAGGGTTGGAACGTAGATCGACTGGTAAATTGAGAGCTTCGCCTTGCGGCTCAGCTCCTTTTTCACCACGACGGACCGGTACAGGCACCGCTTAACAGCAGAGGCTGCAGCGATCCGTCTGTCGATCTCTCGCTCCATCCTTCCCTCACTCGTAAACAAGACCCCAAGATACTTAAACTCCTCCACTTGGGGCAGGACCTCATCCCGACCCAGAGGGTGCATTCCACGATTGTCCGACTGAGAACGATGGCCTCGGACTTGGAGGTACTGATCTTCATCCCGGCTGCTTCGCAGTCACCTGCGAATCGCTCCAATGAGAGCTGCAGGGCCCGACTTGATGAAGCCAAAGGACAACATCATCCGCAAAAAGCAGAGATGATATCCGATGGCCACCGAACCAGAACCCCTCATCGCCTCGACTGCGCCTAGAAATTCTGTCCATAAAAATTATGAACAGAATCGGTGACAAAGGACAGCCTTGGCCGGCCCCAACTCCCACCGAAACGAATCCGAGCTGCTGTTACCAATACGGACCAAACTCTGGCTCGGTGATACAGCGACCGAATAGCTCGTAGCAACGGATCCGAACGCCCGTACTCTCGAGCACGCCCCACAAGATCTTCGAGGGACACGGTCGAAAGCCTTTTCCAAATCCACAAAGCACATGTGGACAGATTGGGCAAACTCCCATGCCCCCTCCAGAATCCTGTGGAGCGAATAGAGTTGGTCAAGAGTGCTGCGGCCAGGGCGAAAACCACATTGTTCCTCCTGAATCCGAGGTTCGACTATCGGTCGGATCCTCCTCTCTAGTACCCCTGCATAGACTTTCCCAGGTAGGCTGAGGAGTGTAATTCCCCGATAATTGGAACACACCCTCCGGTCCCCCTTCTTAAAAATTGGGACCACCACCCCAGTTTGCCAATCCAGAGGTACAGCCCCGATGACCACGCGATGTTGCAGAGACGTGTCAACCAAGACAGTCCTACAACATCCAGAGTCCTGAGGTATTCCGGGCGGATCTCGTCCAACCCCGGAGCTCGACCACCGAGGAGCTTTTTGACAACCTCAGTGACCTCCACTCCAGTGATGGGCGGACCCTCACCCGAACCCCAAGGGTCTTCCTCTTCCACGGAGGGCGTGTTGGTGGGATTGAGAAGGTCCTCAAAGTATTCCCTCCACCTCTCAACAACATCCCCAGTCAAGGTAAGCAGCTCCCCACCTCCACCGTAAACAGTGTTTGTGAAGAACTGCTTCCCCCTCCTGAGGCGTCGGATGGTGGCCCAGAACCTTTTGAGGCCAACCGATAATCACTCTCCAGGCCCTCACCGAACTCCTCCCACGCCCGAGATTTTGCATCTGCGACAGCCTCGGCTGCTGCACGTTTGGCCTGCCCGTACCCGTTTGCTGCCTCAGGAGTCCCACAGGCTAATACAACCCCATAGGCCTCCTTCTTCAGCTGCACGGCCCCCTTCACCGCAGGTGTCCCCCACCGGGCTCGGCGATTACCGCCACGACAAGCACCGGCGACCTTACCGCCACAGCTATGGGCTCCCGCCTCAGCCATGGAGGCACGAAACATGGCCCATTCAGATTCCATGTCCCCCGCCCCCTCCGGAACGTGGTTGTAGCTCTGCCGGAGGTGGGAGTTAAAGGCCTCTCGGACAGGGGCTCCGCCAAACGTTCCCAGCAGACCCTGATTACACGCTTGGGCCTGCCAGGTCTGGAAGGCAACCTCCCACACCACCGAAGCCAACTCACCACCAGGTAGTGATCGGTAGACAGCTCAGCTCCTCTCTTCACCCGAGTGTCCAGAACATATGGTCGCAAGTCCGATGACACGACTACAAAGTCAATCATCGAACTGCGACCTAGGGTGTCCTGGTGCCAAGTGCACTTATGGACACCCTTATGTTCGAACATGGTGTTCGTGATAGACAAACTATGATGAGCACAGAAGTCCAACAACGACACACCAATCGAATTCAGACTGGAGAGGCCGTACCTACCGATCACACCCTTCCAGGTCACACTATCGTTGCCCACATGGGCATTGAAGTCTCCCAAGACAACGGCGAGTCTCCCGAGGGAGCGTTCTCCAACACCCCCAAAGACTCCAAAAGGGTGGGTACTCTGAACTGTCATTTGGTGCATAAGCACAAATAACAGTCAGGACCCGGCCCCCCACCCGAAGACGGAGGGAAGCTACCCTTTCGTCAACCGGGGAGAACCCCAACATTTGGGCACCGAGACGGGGGGCAACAAGAATACCCACACCGGCTCACCGCCTCTCCCCATGAGCAACTCCAGAATAGAAGAAGGTCCAGCCTCTTTCGAGATGGATGGTTCCAGAGCCCAAGCTATGCGTTGAGGTGAGCCCGACTATATCTAGTCGGTATCTCTCCACCTCACGCACCAAATCGGGCTCCTTTCCCGCCAGAGAGGTGACATTCCATGTCCCGAAGGTCAGAGTAAGCAGCCGAGGATCAGTCCGACAGAACCCATGCCTTCGGCTGCCACCCAACTCACACTGCACCCGACCCCTAAAACTCCTCCCACGGGTGGTGGGTCCATGGGAGGGCGGACCCATGTCTCCTTTTCGGGCTGGGCCCGGCCAGGGGTGGTGAGGGGCTCGAAGGCGAGCGCCTGGTGGTGATAAGTGTCTCTTGTTCAAAATGTTTCGTGCTGTTGAGAAAGCGCTCTGACGGCACACTAGAAGCAGGGACGTACCATTTACCATACAGAGAGGCGTGACGTATCATTTACTCGGGGTGTCATTGAAAATGGCATTTACTACAGACGCTGTCAGGAACACAGGAAAGCTATAACGTTAGAAGTATTGATTATCAATCGACATTATATCGGCGATATTCCGATTGTCAATGACATTCCTCGCGCAGAGTAGTATAATCACCTTTTTTATTTATTGATTTATTTTTAAACTAAGAACTTTTCAATGGGACAGTGCAGCACTGCTGCAAAGTATTGATCTCACATTTGATCGGATGCATTGCCAATTGACTCTGAGTACCTGTGCTTTTGGCAAAATACAAGCCAGGAGTATATGGACAGCATTAGAAATAGAGCCAGCATAAAAAAAAAATTATATTTTTATATATATATATATAAAAAACTACTTCAGGAGACATCAGCCATCCAGTTTTTTAAAGCTGCATGAAGCACACACTGATTTCCACCCTTAATGATATTCAACCTGTGACATGGAGGTTTGTTTCTATCAGAACTCAGTGAGTGTTCAATGTTGTAGAAAAGATGTTGTAGTATGTCATAGCATGTCTTTCAATCCCCAGAGATTTCCAGTGATCATAAACAAATATGCTGGCTGAGTTGAGGAGCATTCTGGACTTGGGGTTAGAGCCCGTCCCATGCTGCACTGCACAGTCCAGTGAAAAAGCATTTTTAGATACTGAAGTATTTAGTTATACTGTATATGTTACTCTATACAATAATAATAATTAATCTACATCACCCACTTTATTACGAACACTGCACATACAGTACATGCAATGAAGCAATGCAAATGCAAACAACTGCTCACACTTACCCTTACCACTTACCCTTGCACCTAAAGGCAGTTTGGAAGGTAACGGTCAGTTAGCCTACTGCATGTTTTTGGACAGTGGGAGGAAACCCACACAAGTATGGGGAGAACATGCAAAGTCCACCCATAAACACCCAGGACCTTCTTGATGTGAGGGGGAAGTGATAATTACTGTGCCACCGTGCTGCCCATGAATGTACAGGTGTTCCTAATAAAGTGGACAGTGTATGTTTCACCCCAATTTATGAATGTATTGTAATGCTTGACAAGATCTTCCAAAAGAAAAAAAAACAAGATTTTGGTCAAAGTGCTTTTTCCCCCCATCTCAGGTGAAGAACAGAATAAAGAAGCAGTGCAAGATGCAGAAGATGAAAATAAGTAAGACGTCATCACTTGAGGACCCCCGCCCACTTCCCAAGTTCCTGGTCCCACCCCTCTCAGGTCTCCATGGTGTCACTGAAAGAGCTCCGAAGTCACCCTCTCTCCTCCAGCACTCGCTCTCTGTTCTGTATGTTGGTTTTGTGCTTCGCTCTTTTTGGGTTACACCTCGGGCATTTTTTTTTAACGCCCTGCTGCACCCCACCCCAGCCACTCATTCTTAGTCTTGAACTTGGCACTACACATGAATTGACCTCTTCAGTGAATAGGCATTGTGGAGAATTTCCCCTGGTGATTTATTTGTATTAAACTTGCCAAGTGTTGTCTGCATATGGGTTTATTTTACGTTTCACTTTGCCTTTATATTTAGCGTTTGGTAGCGGTACGGCATCGGTCACTTCTATTTCGTGATCGGCTGCTTCATTGATTCTGTAATCACACATCTATGAATGTATCATGGTAGCTGGGATGCTAACTCCATTCTCTTTTGGGAGATGCAACATCCTGCAAAAGGCTTCGCACCCCCCGTTTTAAAGCAGGTTCTCTGAGCTGTTGTTTTTGCCGCCAGTCTATTCTTGTTGCCTCACACACATCAGCGTCTATGCAGAACCTCACTCCAGCACTGTATGTGACCACACGCTCAAAAACCATCCCAGGGGAACTCCTCACTTTTTATGATTTACCATATCCAGATTTCTTGGGCTCAGCTTCTCTCTTGTGGTCCCCTTTTCTGTTTTTGACGTCGAGAACTTTCTTTTCTTCTCCTACCTGTTCCGTACGTGTTAACTTGAATCTGATTTGTACTACTGGATATTCTGATCAGAGCCAACACGCACCATGTGTATTCTCACAAACACAGAATGGGATTAACTTTAACCTTAAAATAAAATCAAACTTAAGTTTAAAAAAAAAAAAAAACATTCCTGAAGTTATTTTGGTTTAATGTGTCTGTGTAAAATGGTGCTCAAAGTAGAATTGCCTGACTTTCCTTTGTTGAAAAGACAAAAATGGTGTCCGCAGTGCAAAAATGAATACGGCTGCTCTTCCCATCATGAAAGAAGTGTGAAAATCAAGATGCAGGTAATGTGGGATGCTTTGTACACAGATCAGAGGCAGCCAGTCCTGCTCCTGGAGAGCCACCTTCCTGAAGTCTTTATCTCCAACCCTAATATGGCCCATTTGTGAGGTGGGCAGGGTTAGGTTTGGAGTGAAGGTCTTCAGGATGGTAGATCTTCATGACTAGGATTGGGCATGCCGGCATCAGTGCTGTAAGAATCTTACAATAAAATTTACTACTGTTATTAATGTCACACCACTTACAATTTAATCGGGGCTGGTGGCGTAGTGCTTCGGGTGCTGGGCTCATGATCGGGAGGTTGTGTGTTCGAATCCCAGTTAGACCCCCACTATGCTAAGACCCCTGGGCAAGGTCTGAACCACAAGTTTGCCTCTGTTCACCAAGCAGTATAAATGGGTACCAGAAAAAAACAAAACAAAAGAAAACTGGGAAGGTAACCTGTGATGGACTAGTGTCCCATCCAGGAGTTGAACTCCTAGTTGCTTCATGCTATGAAAACCAGAAATAAGCCCTGGTCTGATGAGCCACCAGGCTGGGGTGTAAAAAGCTCAACTGGCTTTACCTTTTACTTACAATTTAAAGATATGTTAAGCTTGTCTGTCAAGGCTTTGTGTATAACGTGGGACCATTAGCTGATATTTAATTGCTATGTACTGTGAAGTAAATGATCACAAATAACATTTTAAGCAAATAAAGTAAGCCACCTAAAATACTAATATCCCAATCAATATTCGATATACTTACCAGAACTTAAATTTGTTTGATTGTTTGTTTGTGATTTGTTGGCTATCTAAGGAAGTTCCACAATATTCAAGTATGAGGTAAATAATGGTTTAGCATCAACTACCCCATAACATACAGAAACCCAACTAAAACACAAGTTTCTTTTAACGTTATAAAAATTGTAATAAATATTATTCCAGGTTTGCAGGGTGGATAATAAACAATTATTGAATGAGGCACAGAATGATTGAGAATTATATATTTTGAGGGATGGTCAATATGGCTAATGCCCTCCAAAACTGAATAATTCTGTCTTACAAAAGCTGAATTCTTTTATTTATTCAAAAAGTTTTCCAAGTAGGTAGGTGACTAACCATGTGACAATCATTCAAATTATCCAATGGCAACGATACAATAATTTAGCTTTTGAAAGAATGCCATGTTGTTTGGCAACTTTCTTCCAATCCTGAACAGTCTTTTTGAATCAAAATGATTTTATCACAAGCTAGTGAAGTACAGTGGTACCTCGGTGCTCAAACTCTTTAGAGGTCAAACAAATCTGTCGACCAAAATCCGGAAGTCGAACGCTAAAAAGTGTGAGAAAATACAAGACCGACAGGGTGGGGAAATGTAGGCTTTCCAGAAGTTACTATGTATCACCCAGATAAAGCATCGCTGTGAACACCTTTTAATGATGAGGTCATGAGCCACTTCTGTAAGGTTTTGAAAAGAAGGCAGAAACAAGCCATGTTAGAAATTTTCTTTAAAAAAAAAAAAAAGAAAGGAACATCCCGAAGAGTTATCCACGTCAAAGCGAGTATCAAGGAAAAAACACCTTTGGCTGACTTACCTGAAGCTATCATGGAAGGAGATCCTCCTCTCCCTCTCCAACATTTACGTATGCCAACTGCTCACCACCACAAAGGTAAAAATTCTTATCTTTATTATTCTTATGCTTCAACTGTACTGTGGTGTTTATTTTAGTATGTTATGGTCTGTGTTGTGAGACTGGTTTTGGTGGCTCTAACTCTATGCATGCAGGCACTGGTGAGGGGTGTGGCTATCACACACAGGTGGAGCACTAAGCACACACCTGATTCCAGTCAGCAATCATTGGGCTATAAAGACGAGCAGTGCGCTCCTCCCGGTGCTAGAAGATTGTCCTTCTTCGCAACCCCGTTTCCCCGTGATTTCTCTGGCTCCTGGTTCTCAGCTCCGTGCTCGGCCAGTTCCTATGATTTTTGTTTTCTCCGCCTCTCTAACAGTGACTACAATTTCCCCGTGCTCTAGTGCCTTCCCTGTGAACAATTAAGCTTATCCAGAAGGTCTAGAAGATTCTGTGATGCCAGGAACATTCAGTTGGACCCAAAAATGCAGGAGACAGAGTGTGATGAAGACTGAGTTTTATTGTTCACAGGAAAGGCACTAGAGCATGGGGAAATCGTAGTCACTGTTAGAGATGCGGGGAAAACGAAAATCAAACTGCAGGAACTGGCCGAGCACGGAGCTGATAACCAGGGGCCCAGAGAGATCACGGGGAAACGGGGTCGTGAAGAGGGACAATCTTTTAGCACCGGGAGGAACACGTTACTCATCTTTATAGCCTGATGATTGCTGAGTGGAATCAGGTGTGTGCGACAGAAAAGCGGATTCGGAATTCGACCAGCCGTCGGGAACGAATTATGGTCGAGTACCACTGTACTTGGTTCACACCGTTTGTGTGTGCTATATATAAATGTATATTAAGTCATTAACCTCAGTTTGCAAGGTGGAGAATCAGTTCCATGGTTTGTGTAGAGTATACTCAAAGTTGGTCACCTCAGACTAGGTGGACATCACTGAATAGTAACATCTGTCAAACACCCAGACAGAACATCCACCCCGTATTCATCAAATAAAGAATCGTTCGAGGGTTTGAAACCAATTAGATTGTCATTCCCAAGTAGTGTCTACTCAGATTATTTTATAATGTCTTTGAGAAATGTTGATTCTCTCTAGAAATCTTTTTGTATGGTTTTATTTCCTTTCATAGACTAGTTTAGTTTTCTTAATTACTGAACAGTTTTGCATTCAGAAGCCATACCTCCTCTGTCAAGATAAATAAAACAAGGTTTTGCAGCGTTTATATCCAGCTTTAGTAACTTATTGTTGTCACACATCCCTGACAGTCATCAACTTTCTACACAGACTATTATTGCCAGCTGTGAGATTACTTGGTAATGAATGACACGAGACTGTTAGATTGCATTCACATTGGATCTGAAACAGTTTTGGCATCCTGTTATGTGAAAGGACTACAGAGCACAAGAGAAAATTGATTACTGCTGGTCAGACTGTGATGTTGGGAGGGGGTGCTTGAATTGTGAGCTAAGCATCGTATCTGGTGTTACCTGCGAGTGAACAGCAGAGGGCGCTTGTGATCTGCACATGGTGAACACTGCTTTCAGTCGGTAAGTGACGTACACATACTTTATCGAATACAATCAGACACATACAGGTGCTTCTAGTCATATTGCACATTTGTTTGTTTATTGCACTCAACAACATACAAAGGATTCTAGTAGTTACTTTATTTGAGTTTACATGATACATTTCCCTTTTTTTAATGAATGAAACTTGGATAGAATCTTTGTTGAAATTGATGGTGAGGAATTGAAAACAAATGAGCATAAAAATAAAAACAATGGGAGTGAGCTGCTACTGCCAAGAGGTGGGGAAAATCAAACATTACACTCCGTGTTGTACAAGTGACATTGTAGGGAAGAAAGTTCAGCAACATGAGTGAGGTTTAAATGTATATATTAGGATTTTTGAAAAGTACAACCCATAATCAAGAAACAGGACGAATTTGAAATAAATATATACATCAAATAAGACACCTAACCTAAACATCCTGACAAATAAAGGGGATAATCACTCACCTGACTAGCTAGCAACTCATTGCCTACTTGAAGATATTTTGGAAGGACACAGTCCAAACGAGTTTAAAAACATGCCTTAGAATATGTCACACTTATAGCAATATACTTTATATTGTTTTTTCCTTCAATCTTTATAAATATTAACATCACAAATCTAGATTCTGACATTTCTTCTTTATAAAACTATATTTTTAGTAAACATTCAGCCACAATAAAGAAGACTTTTTAGAGTTTTAATACTAATAATGCTGTACACACATATTTAAAGATCTCGGTACTATAAACATTGATCGTACCTAAGCATACAGAACCAGAATAACAAAACCCGTACAAACTTTTATTAAACATCGTGACACTCACTGCAAAAAAAATTAAATAGGAGCAGTGCTATTTTGGAAATACTAAAAAAACAAAAGGAGTTCACATCATGTTTCCTAAAAATCAGTTTTCAAAGCAGTGAAAAGAGAAGAATACAACAACGAGTCTCTTACTGTGCAGGAAATGCTACATGTAAAATTTCTGTAGCTCTAATAAATCTAAAATCTAAAACACAGGAACATCCTCGCTTCTGAAGTATTGCTACAGTCAGTGCAAAACAGTTACTTTTACAAACACAAGATTACATACAGTATACGAACACAACTCCCAACTAATTTTAACAGTAGAGGTGAGAAATGGGATCTGATCAAATAAAACTGTTCCTACCTGACCGGTGCATGCATGATTCAACACTCAGAGTGGGAGATCACAGCACACAAAAGGTGAAGGCCTGAAACCATTACTCTTCAGTTAAACAATGAACGCTTGTGTGTGGTTGCAGCAGCTGAAGTGAGCGCCATCACAGCCAGGATGAGTTTAATCACGAGGCTACTATACCAAACTAAAGTTTTACCAGGAAGAGATTAGAAACTTTTATGAGCCATTTTCTTATCAATTGCTTGCTGCTTTCATTAACTTGCCATAATGCTTGAGTTTTATATTATAGACCTTTAACGCTCAACAATCCAGAGCAACGGAGAGTGTGGAAAAGAGGTGAAGAAGCATGTGCAGGCAGGTTGGAACAGTTGGAGAAAAGTGTCCAGTGTGAGGTGTGATAGGAGAGTGTCAGCAAGAATGAAAGGAAAAGTGTACAAGACTGTGATGAGGCCAAGCGATGTTGTATGGTATAGAAAGAGTGGCGCCGAGGAAAAGACAGGAGGCAGAGCTAGAGGTAGCGGAGATGAAAATGTTGAGGTTGTCTTTGGGAGTAACGAGGATGGATAGGATCAGAAATGAGTACATCAGCGGGACAGCACATGTAAGATTTTTTGGAGACAAAGTCAGAGAGGCTAGACTGAGATAATTTGGACATGTACAGAGGTGGGATAGTGAATATATTGGAAGTAGGATGCTGAGGTTGGAACTACCAGGCAGAAGGCCTCGAGGAAGACCAAAGAAGAGATTTATGGATGTGGTGAAGGAAGACATGAAGGTCGTTGGCATAAGAGAAGATGATGCAGGACAGGGTGAGATGGAGGCAGATGATTTGCTGTGGCGACCCCTGAAGGGAATAACCGAAAGGAAAAGAAGAACGGTGTTACAACTTGTATTGTAAGAAACTCACATAAGTCCTCCTCTTTTAACTTTTTGCAGACCGTAGTCTGCAGTTTGCTCTGATTTGGCACCACTGTATTAGCAATAGAGCATGTTACGCTGACATTATGTACTGGAGCGTGAAAGTGACTTACGCACTCACTCATTTGCCAAACCACTTAAACGTATTAAGGTTGCAGGAAGGCTAGAGCGGCTAACAGTCAGCGAAGGTAGGATACACCCTGAATGGCTCGTCAGACCATCTAACACACAACCATTCACACTTATGCTCACATCAAGGGTCAAGAGCCAGTTGTCCACTTTAGAAAAGCCAGTTAATCCAAGATGTAGACTGTCTGAGGGAACGCGAGTCTCTTGAAGAAACCCACGTGAGAAGGGGAGAGCGTGCAAATTACATAAGAAATCCGCCTGGCTAGGGACTTGAATCCAGGACCTTCTTGCTATGAGGGATCCTCCAAGCCTAAAGTGAAGGATATTTATTACTACTTTCTTTTTTACACATTTTGATTGGTTTCTTTTTGACATCGAACATGCTCGCTATGATACACCATATCACAATACATTTTGAACTAAGATCAAAATACACACTATAGATACGATATCACTCAGTGTCGGTTTTGCTAAAATACTGATTTCATGACACTTTTTGAGCACCCTAAATTTTGCTCAGCTTTGCATTCAGCCGGTGCAACCGGTCATGTTTTTCGAGTGTCATACTACTCGTTTCTGATCCGTGGCGTTTGTCTTGGGATATTGCGAGTTCAAATCTCCGATCCCTCTGTGTATGGATCAGATTCTGTGCTAAGAAGTTTTCTCTCTTGTGCACCACCTTTGATAAAAAGCATCTTCTAAATGAATAGGGGTAAAGATGAATACGAGGATAATGTTTATCTTGTCTGATGTGTGTTATACTGTTTTATAATATCCTGAAAGACACATGCCACAATGTAGGAGGTTTTTGGAGCAATGCTATACAGTATGATGACCTTTACTGCTGTGTTACTGACTTAGGACTAGGCAACGGTGCTGTCAATGAAATTGTTCAATGTGTGAACTGGGTGGGGGCAAACAAAGCTGTACATGTACAGTGGTACTGCATTAGTCGTCCGGACAGAGGCGGCACTAGAATATTTCATTCGGTCCATCTGTCCCTCTTTGTTTCCTCCTTGGTCTCTGCTTGGCATGAGATCGAGTTCAAGTTAACCCCATGTACAGTGTGAATGAATCAAACTCAGAACAAGAAAGAAACTGCTTTGACTGGTAGACTCGGATGGAAATCGGGATGTACAGGATTGATGATATTTTAAATTTATATGTGTATATTTTAAAGCTGCCCAAAGAAGATGGAGCAGAGGAGGAAGATTAAGTAAAGCAGCATGAGGCCCAAACCCAAACGCCGGTCCAGCTTCCAGCCGTTCAGGTGAACACTCAGCACCTGTATGTGAGAGAAAGCATGGAAAAAATAAAAACATTCTGGAATATAAATGCTTTTTAAAAGGACAAGTGTTGCCATATTCTGAGCTTGAAATTTAGCCCGTACTTGTATGTGGAAAATACAATCAATAGAATATGGTGCAAAATTTTAAAAAGGTCAATGATAGCATATACAGTGGTACCTCACCTTACGAAAGACCCAACAAACAAAAAATCTAGGCTACGAAACGCATTTACCTAAAATTTCCGTCTCTGGGCACGAAACAAATTCACATTATGAAAGCACCATCTCAAAAATTCAAACAATGCGCGAGTTGCTCTCCCATTGGCTATCTCACAACATCTCACTCCGCTAGCCTCCCATTGGCTAGGACGGAGCTGCATCTCCATAATACCCATGATGCTTTTCGACCCATTTTTCTTTCTCGGAGTTCTAACACACGTAAAGGACAGAGTTACTGTTGTTTCGAGAGTCCTCTTTGCAACTTTAATTTTTGGCTCAGGCTTTTAACCTTGCATAAACATTTGTAATATTATAACTTCTAAGAAGACATGGTCAACACACACACGCACGTGTGATTCCCGGTGCGAATGAAAAGAAGAAGCGTGCTTGTGGCATGCGTTTGAGTGATATCGCAAAGGAATATGGCCAAACTGGTCTACCATCGGTACGATATTGAAGCAGAAAGAGACCTTAAAAGGTATACTTTTATCATTTTAAAGGGTTTAGGGGTAGTATTGGGGACCTTGGAACGAAGCAGGCTTTTTACATGTAAAATGCGGCTCAACTTACGAAAAAAAATCAGGTTACGAAACCACTTCTGGAACGAATTAATTTCGTACAGTGAGGTACCACTGTATTATGTCTAGCATTATTTATGACCCACCAATACAACACAGTACAACAAAAGGGAAAGACTGTTGGAGTTGAAGTGGTACTCACCGTGAGGAAGACGGAAGCCAGTAGTAGGATAACGGAGTACACCAGACCTTTATTGTTGATGGACACCTGGAAACAAGCGTAAAGGGGAAAAAAACTATAAACCTAACAACGGCATAGGCATTTTTACTCTGAAAACTAGCCTATTGTCAATGCTTTGAATAGCCTTTAATTAAGATATAATTTTTTTTAAAAGGCAGCAGTGATGAATTGGTGATGCCGTGTCTCACTCACTGTATGACATCCAATTGACAGGTTTGTCTGAATCTACAGTGATCCCTCGCTACCTTGTGCTTCAGTGCATTGCGTGTTTTTCAAAAATGTTCATTGAAAAATATAAAAAAAAAGAAAAATAGGGAAAATGCCACAAAAGGTCAATTATGTATTAAAAAAAAAAAAAAAAAAACCCAAACAAACAAACAAAAAAAAAACCCAACAAAACTACTTATGTTTTTTATTTGCATCTTATGGATTATTTTTTGAATGTTTAATTGTTGTTATAAGCATTTATAGTGTTAAATAATATGTATTTATTGATATTATATAGATGTACATATATGTCAGTCGTGGGGGTGATCCTACTCCATGGAAATTCGGGGGTGTGGGGGTCTCGGTCTCCATTAACCGCAAAAAGTGAGGGATCACTGTACTCGATTTTTCAAGAAATTATTGGCATAGTGGTTAGCACATCTCCCTTACAGAACAAGGTTTGAATCCCTGGCTCAGAAAATTAATTTCTGTGTGAACTTTCATGGTGTCATTATGTGTATTTCCTGTGTGTACTCTGGTCTCCTCCCACAGTCCAAAGACATGCACATCAGGCACATCTAGACAAGGCCAAGCACGTTTTAAAGTACCCTCATAATTTAGTAGGACAGAGACTAACAATACTCACCAAACTACTCAATTCCACTGTAAGGTTCCCTGGAAAGCTGGAGCTTATCTTGGCCAATGCTGGCAAATGTACATATTAACATATGCATGCAAGTACAAAGAATATCATACATTTTTCAAGCTGCAAATCCTAATAGGGTCATGGGGAGGCTGGCCAAAGCCGATTATCAGGTCCACCATATACACATTTGAGATTTCCTTTCGGCCTTTTCCTTTTATCAAGGGTCGCCACAGCGATTGAATCGCACAGGTTTTCTTTTTTTTTTTTTTTTTACGTCGGATGCCCTTCCTGACACAATCCTTTAGCAAGGGACAGAAACACGCTGACTGCTTTCAGCCTACATATGCCACCACATACACATTGAATTTACTTATTTCTCTCCCTAATTTTTTTTTTTTAAAGTCGTATCAAATGTCAACCCATCAAGTATTGCCTTCCCTATCTACCAACCAGGGAGGGGCAAACAGCAACCTCTTTTCGAACTGCTGCACATGTGTATTTGGAGACAGTCTAACACACTTGGAGGGAAAGCGTTATCAGCCCCTCATACCTCCCTGCCGTGAAAGCTTGGCCAATTTGAATTCCAAGTGGATTTGAGCTTGCGATCTCCGGGTTAATGGTTACGCACTTTTTCGATACGCCACCCGGAAGGCAATGCACGCATGCGCAGTTTGGAACATTTGGTTATATCAGTGCTTCTCCAAGAGTGACCCCAGGGAACATGCTTTTCTGGAATTGTGCATGAGAATTAAGTGTAATTGCACTGCCCCTCTACTAGTTGGCAGTGGTGCTCTCATTGTCACGCTATGGTGTAGCAGTTTTTCACACAAGCAAAAGATATGAAGTGCAGTAAACTCCAAGAAACAACAGGGAAAAATTTCTAACAGGAACGAAAAGAAAGGCGGACAGAGACGGAGATAAAGACATATTCATCTTATTTGAGTTTAAAAAAGTCAAATGAGTTTAATAAGGATTTTTTAAAAAGAAAATAATTGAGAAGCACTGGGTAGATGAATGTGCATGTCTTTGGCCTGTGGACAAAGACTGAAGTACCGTCTAAAACTTGTAATCTCGCCGATCCTGGGACGTGAACCCAGGCCCTATATGCTGAGAGGCGACCGGGATAATGACTGTGCCACCAAATTTAAATACAATATGTGAATTAAAACAAATAACTGGATCCGTAGCTGAGTATAGTACATCCTAACTTTTAAAACAGTGAAAGAGTTCTCACCGATGATCCATGTTCGACCACCAGCGTTCTCAGCACCCATGGGAAGCCCAGACCCAACAATATGTCAAATATATTACTGCCTATTGAGTTTGACACCGCCATGTCTCCCATACCTGGAACACGCAAAAAGAAAAAACAAATTTTTGTTCATATATTAGACATTCATACTTCCATTATAGTCTTTATATATTATATATACACAGATCAGCCATAACGACAAGCACCGACGACAAGAAGGGGGCCGTCCAGCTGAAGAAGGAGGCCTATCGGGTTTTATTAGCCTGTGGGACTCCTGAGGCAGCAAACGGGTACCGGCAGGCCAAACGTGCTGCAGCCGAGGCTGTCGCAGATGCAAAATCTCGGGCGTGGGAGGAGTTCGGTGAGGGCCTGGAGAGTGATTATCGGTTGGCCTCAAAAAGGTTCTGGGCCACCATCCGACGCCTCAGGAGGGGGAAGCAGTTCTTCACAAACACTGTTTACGGTGGAGGTGGGGAGCTGCTTACCTTGACTGGGGATGTTGTTGAGAGGTGGAGGGAATACTTTGAGGACCTTCTCAATCCCACCAACACGCCCTCCCTGGAAGAGGAAGACCCTGGGGGTTCGGGTGGGGGTCCGCCCATCACTGGAGTGGAGGTCACTGAGGTTGTCAAAAAGCTCCTCAGTGGTCGAGCTCCAGGGTTGGACGAGATCCGCCCGGAATACCTCAGGACTCTGGATGTTGTAGGACTGTCTTGGTTGACACGTCTCTGCAACATCGCGTGGTCATCGGGGGCTGTACCTCTGGATTGGCAAACTGGGGTGGTGGTCCCAATTTTTAAGAAGGGGACCGGAGGGTGTGTTCCAATTATCGGGGAATTACACTCCTCAGCCTACCTGGTAAAGTCTATGCAGGGGTACTAGAGAGGAGGATCCGACCGATAGTCGAACCTCGGATTCAGGAGGAACAATGTGGTTTTCGTCCTGGCCGCAGCACTCTTGACCAACTCTATACGCTCCACAGGATTCTGGAGGGGGCATGGGAGTTTGCCCAATCTGTCCACATGTGCTTTGTGGATTTGGAGAAGGCTTTCAACCGTGTCCCTCGAAAGATCTTGTGGGGCGTGCTCCGAGAGTACGGCGTTCCGGATCCGTTGCTACGAGCTATTCGGTCGCTGTATCACTGGAGCCAGAGTTTGGTCCGTATTGGTAACAGCAGCTCGGATTCATTTCCGGTGGGAGTTGGAGTCCGCCAAGGCTGTCCTTTGTCACCGATTCTGTTCATAATTTTTATGGACAGAATTTCTAGGCGCAGTCGAGGCGATGAGGGGTTCTGGTTCGGTGGCCATCGGATATCATCTCTGCTTTTTGCGCATGATGTTGTCCTTTCGCCTTCATCAAGTCGGGCCCTCCAGCTCTCATTGGAGCGATTCGCAGCTGAGTGCGAAGCAGCCGGGATGAAGATCAGCACCTCCAAGTCCGAGGCCATGGTTCTC
Organism: Plotosus lineatus; assembly: GCA_024760905.1. Lineage (NCBI taxonomy): Eukaryota > Metazoa > Chordata > Actinopteri > Siluriformes > Plotosidae > Plotosus > Plotosus lineatus. The sequence continues at coordinate 28,026,192 of CM045740.1, read as the reverse complement.
AGTCGGACAATGGTGGAATGCACCCTCTGGGTCGGGGATGAGGTCCTGCCCCAAGTGGAGGAGTTTAAGTATCTTGGGGTCTTGTTTACGAGTGAGGAAGGATGGAGCGAGAGATCGACAGACGGATCGCTGCAGCCTCTGCTGTTAAGCGGTGCCTGTACCGGTCCGTCGTGGTGAAAAGGAGCTGAGCCGCAAGGCGAAGCTCTCAATTTACCAGTCGATCTACGTTCCAACCCTCACCTATGGTCACGAGCTTTGGGTAATGACCGAAAGAACAAGATCACGGATACAAGCGGCTGAAATGAGCTTTCTTCGCCGGGTGGCGGGGTTCTCCCTTAGAGATAGGGTGAGAAGCTCCGCCATCCGGGAGAGCTTCGGAGTAGATCCGCTGCTCCTCCGCATTGAGAGGGGCCAGTTGAGGTGGCTCGGGCATCTGGTTAGAATGCCCCCGGACGCCTCCCTGGTGTGGTGTTTCGGGCATGTCCAACCGGGAAGAGACCCCGGGGTCGACCTAGAACACGCTGGAGGGACTATGTCTCTCGGCTTGTCTGGGACCGCCTCGGTGTCCCCCCGGGAGAGTTGGAGGAAGTGGCTCGGGAGAGGGATGTCTGGACCTCTTTGCTAAGGTTGCTGCCCCCGCGACCCGACCCCGGACTAAGCGGAAGATGATGAGATGAGATGAGAGATCAGCCATAACATTAACACTGCCTGCCTCGTCTGTAGCTCAGCTAAAGTGTTATAGTAGCTGTTCTGTAGGATCAGACCAGATAAGCTAGCCTTCACTCCCCAATGAGCTTTGGGCAGCCATGGCACGCTTGCGAGTTACCTGGTTTTCCTTCCTTGTACTTACCACTGCATACCAGAAAGACCCTGCAAAACGTGTAGTTTTGGAATTGAAATAGACCCATTTCTTTCATGTCCGAAAGCCCCTCAGTGTAAAGGATACCCCGGCACAAGTAGCACTTCTGCCTCTCCAATTCATAAATAAATCTAACAAATACAGTCTGCCCCCAATTTACAAAATTAATCCGTTCCAGAGCCCTTTTTGTATAGCGGGGATTTCGTAAGTAGGGGTCGCATCTTACATGTTAAACGCCTAATTCGTTCCAAGGCCCCAGTCCTTGGACTGGATAAACCCTTTATAAAATGATAAAAGTACACCTGATGTTGTATGAAATGTGTGTTAAAAGTAAAAGAAAATTATTTATTAAACCATTTTATTAACATATTTATTAATTAAACCATTATTAAACATTTTTATTAACACACACACCTCTCTCTCTCTCTCTCCTTCTCTCACAATCGCTGTGGGCCACGCCCAAAAAGACATGAATTCAAAGCGCATTCCCTGTTTAACAAACTCAACTTTGATTTGATTCCTTGAGGGGATCGGGATGCCAGATAAGCTCAAATTCACCCACATTTATTCAACATTTACTGAATTAAAACAACTTAAAAAAACTAAAGTGTTTTTCTCTCTCTCTCTCTGACACATACAAGACATAAATTCAAAGCGCATTCCCTGCTTGACCATTTACTGAATTAAAACAACTTAAAAAACTAAACTAAACTAAAAATTAAAAAGCGTTATTCCTTATCTCTCTCTCATGCGGGCCACGCCCACAAGACATGAATTCAAAGAGCATTCCCTGCTTGACAAACTCAACTTTAATTTGATTCGTTGAGGGATCGGAATTCCAGATGAGCTCAAATGCACCCACATTTATTGAACATTTACTGAATTAAAACAACTTAAAAAAAAAAAAAACTAAACTAAAGCGGAAGCTTCCTTCTGTCTCTATCTGGGAGGCCAGCGGGGCGGGATGTTGAGAGACAGCCAATGAGTGCAACTCGCGCGTCCTGTGAAATTTTGATTGGCGTGTTTGAATTTTGAATTTCTTTTCGTAAGGGGGGGTGGGTGTTACATATTTCGGCTACGGAAACTCAGGAAAATGTTTTTCGTAATCCGGGGATTTCGTACAGAGGGGTCTTCGTAAATTGGGGGCCGACTGTAATTGCTTCTGTGTATCCTGTTCAATTGTTTAATCAAATCAATACTCTTTAAGATGTTGATTCCAGTAATTACAAGAATAATGACACTAATGATGCTTGAGGAAAGAAAATAATACAGAAGGGTCAATGTACCTTGACGAGCGACAATCAGGCTAGCCATGCAGTCCGGCACACTGGTACCCGCGGCTAAGAACGTGATGCCCATGATATAATCTGGGATGTCCAGGGTGTAGCTGATAATGGTGACCTGAAGAAAGAAATATTACCAAATCCATATTTAAATCATTTTCGATAGAAGCCAGTCAACATTGCCACGACAAACAATTTTCATTCGCCTTGCCGCTACATGAGGGCATACAGGACACAGCTAACCAAACCTTAAAATATGTATCTAGCTAATAACTGTTTTAAAAATGATCAACTTGTGCTGTTGACGGTTTAGAACATGGCTTCAACTTCAAACTCTCAATGCCCTCCATGTTGCAGAAGGATTAAAAAAAATCTAGCATGGTTTGCACGCTTGTATGGTACGTATTAAACACCAAAGATGCTGTATCCTTGCTCTTTTTACTTTCTTTATAAGAAACCCATTGAAATGCACCTCAATCCAGAGCTTTAGTGTCAGGTTTATGACTGGTTTTCCTCAAACACCATGTCTGTAGAATGGACTAGCTTTAGCCTGAGATAGGCTCTGGGTTACTGACCAAAAGGTCAAGGGCTTCCAGATCCAGTGCCATGAAGCTGCCACTGCTAGGTCTTTGAACAAGACCTTTAACCCTCAACTGACCGGTTATATAAATAAAATAAAAGTGTAAGTTGCCCCAGATAATCGACCTCTTTGTGAAAGTCATTGATTTTCATTGATTTAAAAATGATACAGGATCAGTTTCAATTGGGAAGCCACAGCGTGGCCATCGCGATGAGACCTCCTTGCCGTAGACCTCAGTAAGGAGTGATACAGTTTGAAAAGAAAAGCTGAAAAACCCTCAGCACTGCTTAAGGCAGAGCTGCCAACTTGTACGAATTTATCCGTATTCATATGAAAAATAACAAAATGCAGCAATACTCTTCATTCGGACATTAACACGAATGTCAAACTTTCAGGAAAATATGCTCCTTTCAATTTTATTTGACAATATTTTATCAATAATTGTGATGAATTGCATCAAATTTGATCTGTGTTTACCTTCCTGGCAAAGCCAAGCCTTGAGCTCTTACAGAACGTTACTGTTGCATTTAACCATGTGATTCATTAATCGGCATCAAAGGTAGGTCGATTTCCACGAATCAGCGGCTATCTTACACACACTCCGTGGTAACCGAAGCCAATCATTGAATGCTTGCGGGAAACCCAAAATGGCGGTGAAAAGAAGGCAAGAATTTTTATCAGAATATTCAACAACTTATCCATTTATTAAGAAGCATGACAGATACATGGCATTTTGCACAATGTGTAATGCGAAATTTAGCATTGCGCATTTCGGCATTTTTGATATTAAAATGCATATAAAGGGAGGCAGCCATAGCCAGCTAGCAACCAGTTTGCTTACTTTATAACGTTTTTCTTGTCCTGAACTCTCTTCCTTGTTATTTGTAAATGCTGATATCAAATATCATTCAGGGTCATGCATAATATAATAATACATACAGGGATTCCTCGCTACTTCATGCTTCAATTTATGCAGCTTCAGTGCATTACTTTTTTTTTTTATATTCATCGAAATTAAAAAACAAGGAAATTAAGGAAGAATATGGGAAAAGTTAAGGAAAATGCCACAAAACTTGGCCAATTATACAAAAAAAACCCCAAAACTACTTACATTTTTATGTGAGGTAGGCATTTGACTGCGTGCACTTCTGTATGTGTGTATGTGTATTTAATTTATTTACATCTTATGCATTATTTTTGAATGTTTAATTGTTATAAGCATTTATAGCATTGAATATGTATTTACTGATATGTGAGGCACTCCACCGAAAGTAGGCGCTTGTCGCACCGACCACTTTTGAGATAAAGGCCAAAAAAGTAAAAAATGGTCCATTTTTATCGAAAGACGTATTTTTGCATAAACTATTAAAACAAGTATTCAACTATCACTTGCTCATGTTAAAACGACAAACTCACTGAAAATGTGTTTTTCCATTTTTCTGGCGAGTACCCTCATAAAACTAGATAAAAACAGTAGCAAAATGTACTGGTTTTCGTTGCAATTATTCACCGAGTTCGGTACAAGACACACTATAGTCCATACACCAGAAGAACGGCCGTGAAGTCGTCTCTCCATTTTGGATACTGTTTTGATATTAAAATGCCATTTCAGCGGATGAAATAAAGGTTATGAAAATAATATGCTCGTAAACAATGCAGGCTAGTCGCTGAAGATCTGAAACGAGCACACTGATTGGTCAGCTCGGGCTTGCACATGTGCAGTGCCCGTTACACGTTAACTTCCGGTTTTTACTTCCTGTTTACCGCATGCAGAATTTATCTCCGACTCTCTCTTCAATAACAGTCATTAAGTTTCTTTTATAAGATTATGAATACACATAATTTCTGGAAAGGGAGAGTGAAATGTCATCTGTGATGTCTAGCAGCATTAGTATAGATGTTAAATTTGACACGAGAATTGGGCTTTGAAGATGCCAGAATGCTTGCCGTTCTTGAAGATTATTTTGCCGGTGAGTATTTTTCTCTGCATGCAAAATTTGATTATAGAATTTTTTTGCTTATTTGATTTGTGTGTAATCTTGTCTGGAGTGGACATGCTGGATCGTGGGTTGTTTAGTTTTCTATAAAAATTGGTCAAGACCTAAAAAAAAATACTTAAATGTTTCATTCCTTTTACAGATGAACAAACTGATGGTGATGATGCCAGCTGTGTTGATTTTGATGTTGATGAAGAAGAGGCATCTGTTAATAAAAGTGTGCATGAGTCAGTATTGTTGTGTTTGGATGAGCATGATATAGATGATGATAATGATGAGGGCAGAGTTGATGAAGCTTACTTGTATAAAGAGATCAGAGTGTGTTGAGGTTCTCTTTGGGAGTAACGAGGATGGATAGGATCAGGAATGAGTATATCAGAGGGACAGCACATGTAAGATGTTTTGGAGACAAAGTCAGAGAGGCTAGATTGAGATGGTTTGGACATGTACAGAGGAGGAAGTGAGTATATTGGTAGTAGGATGCTGAGGTTGGAACTACCAGGGAGAAGGCTCAGAGAAAGACCAAAGAGACGGTTCATGGACGTGGTGAAGGAGGACATGAAGGTAGTTGGTGTAAGAGAAGATGCAGAGGATAGGGTGAGATGGAGGCAGATGATTTGTTGTGGCGACCCCTGAAGGGAACAGCCAAAAGGAAAAGAAGAAGAGTTCCGTTATATTGTTTTCTTAATTTCAGTGTGATTGTTTAAACCTGACACTGTTTTTTTTTTTTTTTTTTGTCCAATCAGTATCATGTGAAGGCATTTGAACGTTTATATAATGGTTGAAAAGATGCATAATGATCTTATTGGAATAAACAGAAATGGGGGGAAAAAAAGTCTTTTTTTGTTCATTTTTTGGGGGTTAACACGGTGGCTGATGGGTTTAAAAAGGGTGTGTCAGATTAAAATGAGGACGATTTTCTCTTATTTCTTCCTAAAACTTTTCCTAGACATGTTTTCTTAAAGTTTATATGGCTGAGGTGCATAAAATGTTTGGTTGTTAAGGACTAATGATCTTGAAAGAAGTGCAATCTTTGTGCTCATTTTTCTCTAAAACGTCTTTTGAAATTTTTAGTTGAATGCTGACAAAAGAAATTGCATAGCTCGGTCACTTTTCAAGGTATTGACAAACTTTTTGCTGAATTTTGCAGCTTTGGGCCTCCTCCATCTGACTGTGTAAAAATCTCATTTTTGGATGCAAGAGCCTACTTTCGGTGGAGTGGCTCACATATTATATACACACATGTGTACGTATACGGCAGTCAGGGGGGAGGGGGGGGTCTCAGTCCCAATTAACCATGGAAAGTGAGGGATCCCTGTATATTAGATATATAAGACATATTATATTCTATAGCATAACACCAGTAGATAAATGTCAAATAAATATGGTTTTCTCAAATATGCTGGTGTTTCATTTTTAATCTAAAATGCAGTCAAATCTGGCAAAGATAACATGTGTGTCCATCTATGTAATTTTGTGGAATCCTAATTTGAGCACTAATTTTGTCTATTATGAATACTGTACCAATTTTCGGTTTATCGACTACAGAATGGTACTTTCCTGGGTTGTCAGCCCTGTGAAGGTAACTTTAACCATCATTCCACTAATACTTAGGAATATTTTTCCCCCAAATAATTTATGATTTCTTTAAAAAAATGTCAAAAGCTGTGCAATCTCACAGAATTAATTTTTTTTTTAATTACTTCAGAATCTAATGGAGTCTTCCTTGTTCATAGCCCCGCCTCTGGTTGAAATGTCAAAAATCTGCACATAACTTTCTGTGCAATCTTGCTAACAAATCTAACCAAAAACATGAATGGAAGAGCTCTAATATTGGCTCCTTTGATACTTTGATGATACCAGCAATATGTCTTCCTTACCATCCACACCATCAGATAGGAGAAGATGGCTATCCAAAGTGTGGAGGTGATGAAGGTGACCATGAACCAGCGATGCCAGCGGGGCAGAACACAGTTGGGCACAGTGTAATAGAGCAGCACACCTAGTGGCCATGAGACTACCCATTTAACACGGGCCGCACAACCATCTGGTGAATACAGTGGCCATGATTATTAATTTTCTACTTCAGATATTAAAGATATAAAATATGTTTTGCATGCTGAAGATCCATAATTTTTATTAATTAGCAAGAGGTAACCTGGCACATGGAGAGGTCTGAAGATATCCCTGTCCTCCTCTTCTTCAGTATGAGGGTTATCTGCTTTCACAGCTCCATCAATATCAATTCTCTCTCCATCCTGAAGGGGTCTCTCCACACTCCCTCCATTCTCAATCCCTCCTGAGCCAAATGTTTTTGCCAAACTTCCTCTCTGCTTCGATTCCCTTATCAGCCTCTGTCTCTAAAAGAAACAGGTTTTTACCATCAATAACAGGGTCACAGGTTAATTCAGTGATACTGAACAATTTTCTTGCATGTGTACACTAGTTACTATAGATATATATTTATAGATAGACATAACATATATACAATATGTTCACAAATATATATTTTTTCAACATTAAAGATGATCTTTATTCGTTTTATAAAACAGAAATATAAATAAAATGATTGCATGAAGGTTATTTCTCCTTGTACCACATTGCTGTTGAATTCTCAATTCTGATTTGGTTAGAAGATTAATTTTCTGAACTGCTTAATCTGAATTAGGGTCGCGAGAAGACTGGCGCCCATCTCAGCTGACTCTGAGGGGGGGAAGGGTACACCCTGGACAGCTCGCAGGCCATTGCAGGGCCAACACTCGCACAACAATTCATACTTCGCACTCACACCTAGGGGTGATTTTGAACAGCCAATTAACCTACTGTGTTTTTGGACTGTGGGAGGGAACCAGAGTACCCGGGGGAAACCCACACAAGCACGAGGAGAAATGAAAACTCCACACAGAAACTCCCAGGCTGGGAATCGAATCCAGACCTTCTTGCTGTGAGGCAGACGTGCTAACCACTACACCACTGTGCCGCCCCTGGTTAGAAGTTTGATTTATTTTTCTGTAACAGCAGCTCTTAGCGTTCGCCATAACTCAAATAATCTTGCACTTTAAACCAATAATAAATTAGATAGGCTCTAGAAATGCAAGATTCCGCAGCTATTTTGGATCAGCTATAAATGGATTTTTATAACTTTGCATAGTTGTAATGAAATGTCTCTCCCCAGTGGGCATGTACTGAACATTTTATCCCATGATGAAAAATAGGGATTTTTCTGGATTTTGGGTTTTTGTAAGCACGAGCCCATGCACAAACCACTTCCAAAATTAGGTAGGCAGAGGTAAGAAATTTTATAACAAACATAGAATCTTTAATAATTTTCATGTTTTTGAAGGAGTATCCTACTTCGCAAATATATTTTTAAACAGATATGTGAAGAGAATTGCTATTAACTCTCTAGTACATTACAAAAACAACACATCATCCAGTGCAATACTATTTATAATAAGATTTTCCTCTGAAACCTACCACTTTAAAATCCTCTGTTTCCCACAGTATCACGTTTATTTGAATAAAAAAATTTGAAAGTGTTTATTGCTCCTGCCAAGTGGAAACTGCAAATCCATCGATCTGTAAATGACCTGTAGCCATCAGTGTTATCTGAAAACTGAGTACGTTAATGTGTGTAAGTGTATCTCACTTCGCTGATGAGTACACGGCCGGCCATGCTGAGACGAGTACGAGGTGAGAAATGGGGCGTGATCATGATGCGTAGCCCCGCCTCTGGAAACGAGAGCTGGTGAGGCCTGAGGATCAGCAGCTCATCCACCATCACTACTGCAGATTCCTGCTGTGCATTACCAGACTGGCCTGAGAACGGTATTGAGATACTGTATATTACTCTACACATACCTAAGAAAACTGATCAGATACAGTGTATTACTCTAGGGTGACTTAAAGTTGTAGGCCCGCCTCACAGCAAATTGACCCTGGACATGAGTATGAATAGCTGTGCATGTGTGTTGGTTCTGCAATGGAATGCTTTTACCCAAAGTCAGCTTGGATAGGCTTCAGCCTCCCAGTGACCTTAATACCCTATACTCTAGGGAAGTGCTGGCGTAGTGTTCAAGGCTCCGGGTGACTGATCAAAAAGTCAGGGTTTCAAGCTCCAGTACCACCAATCTTGCACTGTTGGGCCCTTGAACAAGGCTCTTTACCCTCAACTGTGATAAAATGGAAGTTGTTCTGGATAACAGCATCTACAAAATGCCATAATGTGAATGTAAATGTAGTAGAATAAGGCGATTCAATAAATGAGAGAGAGTATATTACTTTACTTTGACCTGAGAACATTAAAAATACCATAAATTATCCCACACTAGAAGTTTTATGGAGTCTGCAAGAGCTTTTTAAAGAATATGGTTACTGTACATAAAATGCAGTTTATCATCTCGCCACTAGGTGCAATTGCGAGTCATTCATTTTCTGAACAACTGAAAACCTAATTAGGGTCGTGGGTAAGCTGGTGCCCATTCCAGCCAACTCTGAGTGAGGGCAGTGTACACCTTGGACAGCTCACCAGGCCATCGCAGGGTCCACACTCACAGAACCATTCGTGCTCAGACCTAGGATTAATCTGGAACAGCCAATTAACCTCTTCTGCATGTTTTTGGACTGTGGGGGAAAAATGGAGTACCAAGAGGAAACTCATACAAACACAAAGAGAACATGCAAACTCGGTACAGAAACGCCAGAGCTGGGAATTGAACTCATTACCTTCTTGCTGTGAAGTGGACGTGCTAAACACTGTCACCGTGCCGCCTGAGTCATTCATTACTCAAGAAAGATTATAAGATAGCTAGCTTTTCGATGTGCAGACCCAAAGCACACAAAACAGAAGACTTAAAATGAACTGAACGGTGAGAATCCTACACTCTCCTGTTACACATGAACATATGCATATTTAAATTATCTGGTGGTTTTTATGATGTAATCTATTAAAATGTGTTTGCATTAGTTTAAACACTACTGTTCCCACATTTGTGATATTTAAAAGTGCAAAACTAGAACCCCAATATCCCCAAATAACAAAGAAAGTTAATGGCAAAAACAACAGCATACAGACATTAAACTAACAAGTCCTACATAAATTAGTGAACATCAAACCAGAGTACGATTGTAAATATGAAATACTGTGCCATGTATTCATGTAAAAATTAGTTCCATATTGCAGGGAAAAACACAGGGTGATTGTGTGACTTCACTACTTTACAAATGGTGCCTCTTTGAGTGCAGAGTTATTGCTGTGTTTTTTTTTTAATTTTTATTTCATAGGAAAAGAAATTATGCATGCAAGTTTTTAATAAGTTCGAGTTTAATTTCCCTTTAAGCTTTTAATCTCCTACATACATTTCTCATTATACCAGTTTCTTGTTGCATTATTTACTCAGATTGAGTAAATTTACTCTGACTGCTGGACATATAATATGGTGGACACAAGTGCCAAGCATTGTGACCAATTCCTATGTGCTGTCTCTTCTCCATCAGTCAAGTTCTGAGGTCAAGAGGTTTTCAAAGAAAAGGAAAGTGCTTTCAGGTAAAATTGACAAACACCTGTGTATTTTCATGCATTTTCAGACATTAAGAGTAATATGCAGTATGTTGAAAAACATTAAACAAAATATCATAGAATGCACAGCTTGGTACCTTCCGAGAACTTCATTTTAAACATTTTAAACTCAGTGCATGAATGACCTTTACACCTGAAGCCAAGACATGTACAATCCCCAAATTTAAAAGGACAAATATATAAGTTGTATATTAGAATCCAATTATATATTACGGTCCACCAGGAGTTCACTCACACACACACACACACACACACACACACTCTCACTCATTCCTCTCCCCAAACACACTGAGATGATCACAGATAATGATGTGACTGTTACCAAAAACACGAACCAAGTGCTGACAGCACTAAACACACAGACACAAAACATATGAACAGACTGATGCAACAGCATAAACACACACTGACTCGTACTAAATTAGGAAAAGAAGAGACACAGCGGTGGCGGGCCGTCCCTGTTCAGAACACCAAAAACTCCTGAGTGACCTAATTGAAAAACTATTTCAAGATATTTTCATCAACTCTTTGGAAGAACAGAAAAACAAAATATTTCATATACTGACTGCAGTACTAACGAATTTATAAATTAAACTCTTTTCTTTGGTCTTCTAATAGTTGTGAAAAAGCAGGAGGTCGCGTTCAGTTCTTTATCATCAATAAGATATAACAGGGATACAAGAAGATTAGACCTTTTCTCAGAAGCACCATGGAAGTATTGCAGTTGGCTCCATCCTCCACAGTGTCGTCGTTTCGAGGGGGTTCTCCTCGCAGGCAGCACCGACCTGGACCACTACAACGGCGTTCCACGAAGCTCGCAATCTGACTGTTAAATCTGGACGCAGACGCAGGAAAGCAACGTGAGCAAGCACAAAGTGAAAAGACGTAGCTTTTCTTTCAACATGTTTACAATCCTGAAACTAATAAATGGAAGCAATTATATATAACAAGAACCGAACTGTGGTTCAGATGAGACGAGTGCAAAAATTTGTGTACCCAGAGTTTTTGGCTCTTAGAAACCTCAATTATCTTTAGAAATATGTGCAATTCCAAAAACCTCAAACAAAACTATTCTGTAGACTGCAGCAAAACATCAGAACCAAGGTAAAACGGCTCAACATGAAAAGTTAGGTCACATGGAGGCTGGAGCCTATTTCAACTAACACTGGGAGAAAGTACACCCTGAACAACTCACCCGACCATTGTAAGGCCAGCACACGCAACCATTCATACTCAGTCACATCAGGGGGAAATTCAGAACAGCTAATTAGTCTAATGTACATATTTTTGTACTGTAGTAGGAAATCCGGGTGCCCTAAGAAAACCCGGACAAACACTTGGAGAACATGCACACTCCTCACAGATGCTCCAGAGCCTAGGATTTGAACACAGAACCTTCTTGATTTGAGGCTGATGTGCTAACCATGTCCACTTTACTTACATATAAGAGCATTCATGTTTTGGCATAAATGTGTTTTCTTCATTGAGCCTTAAGGGTGCACAAACTTTTGAACTCAACTCCACATCACTGTCTTGACTTACTTCATGATGAGAATGTAAACACCATACATGGAGATCAGGAGCATGGACTCCCACCTGGAGGAGTGTACACAAGACAGATAAATAGAGCTCAGTGCCAGATACATGCTCCATTTGGAGTTGGAGAGTACCATGATAAATGCCGTATGAAATATTTGCGGCAGGGCTCTGACTGCACTTTGCTGCTTAAAAAGGAGGAAATAATGCTCGTTGATTGGTCGTTCTTCTCCTTTTAATAAGCTTTTGATTGTGACTGATTTTATTGCAGAAGCTGCTCTGTTGAAGCAAAAGCGCAGAGGTAATACGCCTGTTTGATGCAGTTATTCATATGTAAAAGTAATGAAGGGCTGTAATTAGACTCACCACACAACCCTCTCATCATAGATGACCTGGAGAACCAGTTCAGGAAATGAATAAAAGCAGTGAATTAATGATATTGTGCACATTATTATAGAATATCTCATCTATCTATCAGGATGTCATCAATTTATCCAGTAGTAGTTTATTCACGGTATAATCTAACTTTTAACAGGTTTTACTGAGGTTCAAGTTAATCTCAGGGACTTTATCTGTATCACTTACCAAGATCAAAGCCAGGACTGAGAGGATGTAGTAGAATGAGTCTCGGAACAGAGACCACCAGGTAAGAGCCACCGTCTGTGAGACAGATCTACATTACTGATCATACACAGTCTCTTGTGTCAAACTGAGGACAGCTGATACATAATGCAGACATGCTAATGTTGCTATCAATGAAAATCCTAGCATAAAGAAAGAAAAACCTTACTATAAAACCACACTGAACTGTATGGTGCTGGCTTTCTGCTCACAGCGATCGAAAACTAATATTTGACTGCAGAAAAAAAATCATTCATTCATTTCACTAACTGCTTATTCCTAATTAGGTTCACGAGGAGGCTGGCGCTCATCTCGGCTGACTCTGGGCGAGGGCAGAGGACACCCTGGACAACTCGCCAGTTCATCGCAGGGCAGAAACACGCTGACGGCTATGAAGCTACTCTTGACGAAATTCAGCAATTATTCGTTTAGTCTTTCACCACAGACAGTGAGAAACATGGCAGGCCTTTGATAATCCACTTGGCTGCACTGGGGGGACAGCAGTGACAACCATTGACAGTGGGGCTTGAACCCCCATCCTTTGGATTACTATCCAGTACCTTACCACCGGGCCACAGATTTTACACTTAATCAAGTTTCTTTTGGATGCTGGGGTGGTGTTTCCCTATTTTCTCCCCATTATAGTTGTATCCAATTCCCACCATTCAAGCCCTGCTTTCCCTATAATGCAACCACCATACAGAGAGGGGCAGAAGCATGCACATGCTACCCTCCATAACATGCGATGCTGCCACCCGCCGCTTCATAAACTGCTGCGCATGTGTATTTGGGGGCAGCCCAACACACGCCGAGGGAAAGTGCGACTTGCCCTCCTTGTATGAAAGAGCTCACAGATTGAATCCATGATTGTATGCGAGTGATCACTAACCATAGCGATCATTCACAGCCAGGTTGATATCAGTCATTTGATTCCATTTGGGAGACTCATGAAAATGCCACAAAGCTACAAGTCAACATTTCGTGATGGCCTGGGATACAGGAACACATCTACCTACTTTTTCTGATTTGGACATTCACATATGTGGAAATTAACCAGAACAGGAAGTTACCTGACCAGCGAATATGCCACACACTCCAATGATGACGAGGATGTTGAAGACGGCTGAGCCAACAATCGTTCCCACTCCTACGTCCCCCTTAGTGATAAATACACCTGTCAATCAAACAGTGGCTATGAGTAGGTTTATTGCTTCAAGCAAGCAGATATCATGATGTGAAATGGTTCCATGCAGTACTCAGACCTGTCAGGATTATTCCGTCTTTATGTAATATATGATTACCATGTTATATGAATGCAAGTTTAGTCAATAACACAGACTGTTAACAACCCTAAGGTTAATTATCATTGTTTTCACCAGTACAATAAAAATTAAGTATGTTCATTTTTATCTTTCTTTTTCCTGCGGTTTGCCATGTAAAAATGATATGCAGTTAATGATACAAAAGTGAAATGAAACCAAAACCTAACGAACGATTGTATGTGTAATTTGTGTCTGATTCTATTAAAACACGCAGTTCCATGAACTTTCTTCTGTATCCATTATAAATACTAGCAGTAACGCTACACACAAAGGGTGCCATTGTAATGCAAAAAAAAAAAAATCATACAATTACCAAATTATAAGTACAGATTTCCCCTGTGATTCAATTCATTCATTCATTCTCTGAACTGCTCAATTCAAATTAGGGTCGTGGGAAGACTGAAGCCCATCTCCGCCAACTCTGAGCAAGGGCAGAGTACAACCTGGATAGCTCGCCAGGCCATCACAGGGCAATAAAATAACATCAAATATATCAAATAATATCAACAATTTCAAATAAATTAAAGTAAAGCAAAATAATTTCATGTACTATTACATCCCTCTCACCATAGACAGTCAGCAACATGGCCAGTCTTTGATAACCTGGTTAGCTGCAATAGGGGGGACAGCAGCAACTATCCCTTTGATAATGGGGCTTGAACCCCTGTCTTTAGGACTAGTAATCCAGCCCCCTACCATCAGGCCACCTCTGTCCCTCCACCTGAATATGAAACTAATTTGCATATGAATGCACTGCACTGTATTCTTTTCTCATACATGTGTATTCAGACTAGCTTTCCATTCTGTATGAATGGAAATGTAGTTGTGCCTAGTTTAATATTACTCAGAAGTTCACTATGTAATAGTTTTCTAAGATAGTTATATATGCTGGAGTTAATGATCAGACGCTCCCCAACTTACATTTTAGTTCGTTTCCGGACGGCTGAACATAAGGTGAAAAAAAAAACAAACAAACAAAAAAAAAACAAAAACGCAAGTTGTTACTGTATGTTCCAGTGACGTATGACGTTCATATTGTAGTATGCATCCATAAATACAATTACCGTATTTCATAAAACACCCCTAAATCAATTATTATAAATATAACATTGTAAAATAATATCAAATATATCAAATAATATCAACAATTTCAAATAAATGAAATTCAAGCAAAATAATTTCAAATAGATAAATTTTAATCAAATTCATTCATGAAATATCAAATACAGTATCAAATATAACCTTTAACATGCTTTATTATGCGATCTTTCTGCTTGTAAATGGTTCCGATGGTCACTTTACATGAAGCTGAGCCGAGTCACTTTACATTGCGCTTAAAACAGCCAATCAACGCTTACAATATGTGAGGCACTCCACCAAAAGTAGTTCACTTGCTTGTGCTTGAGACAAAGCACGGGTTATTCGGACTTACGGTCTTTCAAATGAGCAAGGGTGCTGTTGAATACTTGTTTAGTACTCAGCCTGCACTGATGTGAATCACCACTATGACTATGCTTTAATTTTAATCGTGGACTTCTTCTCTTCTGGTAAGGTAGGATTTTAACTTTTGTATAACCGTCTACTTGCTTCAGTTGGACTTGGTTGTTGTCACTAATATTTTCAAGTATAGGATTCTTAGCTGGTTCTGTAGTACTTAACCAGTTGTAGTTTCGAACTTCCTTAAGGTGTGAATTGGGGCGAGACCCAGAAAGTATATAGTGAAGGCATGCCTCGTAACAAACATGACGTTTGTAGCGGCTAGGAATACTATTTATTAAAACAAGTCCTTTGAATAGTGGTAATTCAATAATCTTCTTGGCTTTGTTGATGTAGAACTATCAAGCCTAAGGTGACAAATATAAACCAGATTACAGTCATGTGCCTTAAACCCATTACTGTTCTCAATTCTCTTAGACCCAGAGGATCATGCCAACAAGCCAGAGGACATAGTCTCTGCAACCTTACCTACCCTCCACTGCTGACACAGTCCCAAATGAGGGTGACTGGAGGACTCTGGAATTACCAATTGACTGTGAAAAAGGCAGACTTCATCTCTGCCATTGCTTCTTACTACTCTCTTGACTTTTTTGCACTAACTGAAACGTGGATTTCCTCACACAACTGCTATACCAGCAGTTCTTTCCTCTGCTTGTGCTTTCTCTCATACTCCACGAGTAACTGGGAGAGGTGGTGGAACAGGTCTACTCCTGTCTCGAAGTTGGTGCATCTCACCACTTTCTCTGTCTCATATAACTATCTCCTTTGAGCTTCATGCTGTAAAAGTCTGCTCTCCAATCAACCTCATTATTGTTATCTACTGCCCTCCTGGAGCTCTAGGACACTTTCTAGAAGAAATGGACACACTCCTCAACACTTTCCC
Organism: Plotosus lineatus; assembly: GCA_024760905.1. Lineage (NCBI taxonomy): Eukaryota > Metazoa > Chordata > Actinopteri > Siluriformes > Plotosidae > Plotosus > Plotosus lineatus. The sequence continues at coordinate 28,010,036 of CM045740.1, read as the reverse complement.
CACTGACAACACCCCTCAAACGCTTCTGAGAGACTTCAATCTCCCCTCTAACAAGTTCCAGTCCTCTTGCCTTCTCCCTCTTCTTTAACTTTTAATAACTGCTCTCCCACACACAAAGGAGCAAATCTCCTAGATCTTGTTTTCAGACATTCCTCTCCAGTCACAGGCATAGATTTCACTCCTCTACACATCTTTGACGACCACTTGGTTTCTTTTACGCTCAACTTACCTATTCTATCTAACACTAGCTCTCAATTTTCTCCCCCCACTCAAGAAAACCACCACACTGTATTTCCCTTGTCTTTTGCTTCCTGTACTCTATCTTATCTTCCTAACCAAGTCTCTTTTTCTTCCCCAACACTTGAATCTGCTACTGACACTTTTCTCTCTTCACGCTCTGATTCTATGGATCTCCTCTGCCCTTTGTCGACAAAAGCCAAGAAGACTTCTTGTTCTGCTCCTTGGTTCTCGGAGCTACTTTGAAGCAAGCTTAGACAACTCAGAACAGCTGAGAGAAAGTGGAAGAAATCTCAACTTGAATCAGATCTGGCTTCCAACTATGCTCTCCTATCCACATTTTCACCTGATGTGACTTCTGCTAAGACAGCCTTCTACAAGAAAATGTTGGACACTGCTGCACAAAACCCATGCAAACTTAACAATGTCTTTTCATCATTACTCAATACATCTGCTCCACCTGCCCCATCCTCCCTGACCGCTGAAGACTTTTCTGACTTCTTTAATGGGAAGATTAAACAAATCAGTTAGAAATTTACTCCCACCCCGACTCCTACACTACACAGTGTAGATTCCACTTCTCCTTCCCTTGCAGTTTTCCAGTCTCACAAATGAAAACATCCAGCAAGTCATTTCATCAAGCAATCCTATCGCCTTCTCACTTAATCCAATTCCATCCTCAATACTCCAGACTATCTCTCAAGACATTCTTCCATTTACATCCACTATCATCAATAACTCCATATTATCCAAACGGGTACCAACAGCATTCAAAAGAGCCAGGGTTTTACCCATCTTAAAGAAACCCTCTCTGGATTAATTGGACATTAGCAACTACAGACTGGTATCAATTCGTTCTTTCCTTTCTAAAATTCTTGAATTTTATAACCAAATGTCTTTCCATCTTTTGCAGAATAACCCCCTTGACCCTAATCAATCTATCTTCAAAGCAGCACATTCCACAGAGACTGCACTCTTGGCTGTTATAAAGAAGCTACATGCTGCAAGATCAGCCAAGATGTCATCAGTCCTCATCCTGCTCGACCTTTCAGCAACATTTATGACACAGTCAACCACAAGACTCTCTTATCCACCCTTAGGAGTCCAGGAATTTGGTGTAGCATGGCAGTAAGTTTGCTTCCTACCTGGACGGTCACTCATATGAGGTTACATGGAGGGATCCACATTCTCTCCATGCCAAATTTCCACTAGTATTCCCTAGGGCTCAGTTCTTGGTCCACTTCTGTGCTCTCTTTTTACAAAGTCCCTCGGTGATGTCATATCATCACATGGGTTCTCATACCCCTGCTATGCAGATGACACTCAACTTGTTCTCTCTTTTCCTCACTCAGATACTGATGTTTCTGCCCAGATCTCTGCATGCATGGTAAGTATCTCCTCATGGACGACAGCTCACTGCATTGCTTTATCCCAACAAGACTAAATTGCTGTTAATCTCAGCTGACTCATCCCCTCATCAAAATCTTGCAATCTCCTTGGACAATGCTGTGATCGCTCCTTCAGGCACTGCATGAAGTCTTGGAGTTGCCATAGATAAGTGCCTGTCCTTCTCTTCTCATATCACTAATCTTTCTTGATCATGTTGATTTCTTCTCTTTAATATCTGAAGAATTCGTCCATTTCTTTCCAGGACTAGATTACTGCAACTCATTACTGGCAGGTCTACCTTTGAGCGCTATTCGATCTCTGCAAATGATCCTGAATGCAGCTGCATGGCTTGTTTTCAACGTTCCCAAATTTTCCACACATTGCTACGATCTCTCCACTGGCTTTCTGTAGCTGCTCGCATTAGATTTAAAACACTAAAACTTGCATACAAAGCCAAAAATGAACCTGCAACTTCCTACCTTAAAGCACTTACCACACCTCACACGGCACCGTGTTCTCTCAGATCCTCTAGTACTGCGAGACCAATCCCTCCCTCTACCAAGGGACAATGGAAAATGCATCTAAACTCTTCTCTGTTCTGGCTCCAAGGTGGTGGAATGAACTCTCTGAACATCCAGACAGCTGAGTCACTGGGTATCTTCAAACAACGGTTAAAAACTTACCTTTTTTAGCAGTACTTAGATCAAGCGGCATGGTTTACACAAATACACACCACACACAACACCCCCTCCCCCACACACAACAGCTACCATCTAAGTTTGACTGACAGTATACTTATTGTGTGCTCTAACAAACCCATGCAAGCAGTGCTGTATTGGTAAAAAAAATAAGTGGGTATACTGAGGCTGCTTTGGTAGCCTAACGAGAATCCGCATTGCCCAATGACAGCATGGGTCTTATTATACCGGGCTTTTTACACACTGAATGATCGTAGACAAAGTACGGAAATATGATTGTGACATGATTACAAGTCGGGACAAGTGACAAAGCAATATTATCAAAAAAAAAAAAAAAAAAAAAAAAAAAAAAAACAAAACAACAGCCCGGAGTACACGAATATATTCACTGATAGACTTTAAAGAACTTCTGTATGTCGCTCTGGATAAGAGCATCTGCTAAATGCTGTAAATGTAATCTACACCTCGCCACACTATCACATTAAGCATACTTTTAAATCAACTACTGTACAGAGTTTCATTAATAATCTTCCAGAATTATCAGCTATGACTGGATCACCATCAAACCTCACAGAACTTGATCAAATACTTTGAGTCAAACTTACATCCTACATTAGATAATGTAGCGCTGTGTAAAATGAAACCAATCAGAGAGAAAAAATAATCCCCAGTATGATGATGAACCATGCAAACTACAACAGAACACGCATAAACTAGAACGAAAATGACGTCAAACTAAATTAATGGTATTCCAACTAGAATGGAAGGAGAGTCTCCTGAATTACAGAATAGCTCTTAGTGCTGCTAGAGCAGTATATTTCTCAAATCTAATTGAAAATAACAAAAATATTCCAAAATACTTATTTATTTTTGTTTTAGAATTGACTAAGAATAAGACCATAAATAAAACTTGTAGACCATCAACTTAACAGTGATGACAATATAAACCTTTTAATGTTAAAACTCAAAATATCAGGCAAAAATTGATTCCCTAAACTTAAAGACAGATATGTCAGTAAGTAAAACAATAAATAATAATATGCCACTACCAGATCTGCAACTTGAGTGTTTTAGCCCCATTCAAAAGACAGACCTAATCTCTTTCATGTCCTCATCAAACTATCAACCTGTGTGCTTGATCCAGTACCGACATGTTTCTTTAAACAAATACAGTAAAACCTCCGCTGACGAACGCTTAAGCTCACAAACTTTTCGCCTCAAGAACATTAAATTTGCGAGCATATTGTCTCTGCTGACGAACTAGTTTTCGGCAGACGAATCAAACCACGCGGTCGAACAGCGCCACGGTGGCGGCCACGAGAAGCTGACGCACGCTCACGGCGTCACAGTTCGTCACACCCCTTTCTTTGAATGCGGAAGTGGTTTGTGTTTGCTAGACATTTTGGACCATATTGAGTGTACTTTTGCTATTATGGGACCGAAAAAGACCCCACCACAGGCGGAGATCATTGAAAAACACGAACGAGGTGTGCGTTTGTGTGACTCAGCGTCCCACCATCCTTAAGAACAAGGACGCAATTAAGGGTGCGTGTGTGGCTATGCGTGTTTCCAAACAGTAGGCGTTTCCAAACACTCCTTCCAAACAGTAAGTCCCTCCCTCCCTCCCTCCTCCTCCCACTCCATTCCATCAAGCCATCAACTACCATCACAAAGGTAAATAAAACGACTTTATTATACAGTACAGTTTATTTCTTTAATTACAATACAATAGACATTTATTATACATAAAATAAGGTATATTTTTGTGTAGTTTTAAGGCTTATTTAGTAGAAAATTATGTTTTATGGGGACCTGGGAACGGATTATTCTCATTTTAATGGTTTCTTATGGGAAATAAATGTTCGGAAGACGAACTTTTCGCCTCACACACACTTTCTGGGAACCAATTATGTTCGTGAGCAGAGGTATCACTGTATTATCAGAAGTGATCAATCCTTTACTAAATGTAAGAAATTCTTTCCTTAGCACTGGTTATGTACCTAAATCCTGTAAACTAGCAATTATCAAACATTTGATTAAAAAAACCTGATCTTGACCCATATCAGCTGTCCAAGTACAGACCAATATTAAACCGCCCTTTTATCTCTAAGGTCTTAGAAAAACGTGTAGCGCAACAGTTATGTTCATATCTTTATAGGAATAACATTCCCAAAATGTATCATTCAGGATATAGGCCTCATCATAGCACAGAGACAGCACTTGTTAAGGTGGTAAATGACCTAGTGATGGCCTCTGACCACAGCTGTGTCTCCCTGCTGTGTTACTTGACCTTAGTGAAGTGGTTCTCAAATAGTGGTGCAAGGGGGCACATGTGTTCCCACGGAACATGCCTTTTTTTTTGCTGTACAGTGATACCTCTGCTCACGAACATAATTGGTTCCCAGAAAGTGTGTGTGAGGCGAAAAGTACATCTTCTGAACATTTATTTCCCATAAGAAACCATTAAAATGAGAATAATCCGTTCCCAGGTCCCCATAAAACATATTTTTCTACTAAATAAGCCTTAAAACTACACAAAAATATACCTTATTTTATGTATAATAAATGCGCTCTTGTATTGTAATTAAAGAAATAAACTGTACTGTATAATAAAGTCGTTTTATTTACCTTTGTGACGGTAGTTGATGGCTTGATGGAATGGAGTGGGAGGAGGAGGGGGTGGGAGGAGGAGGGAGGGAGGGAGGGACTTACTGTTTGGAAGGAGTGTTTGGAAACGCCTACTGTTTGGAAACACCCTTAGCCACACACGCACCCTTAATAGCTTCCTTGTTCTTAAGGATGGGAGCAATGGTAGACTTAGCGTACTGGTACTGGGACGCTGAGTCACACAAACGCACACCTCGTTCGTGTTTTTCAATGATCTCCGCCTGTGGTGGGGTCTTTTTCGGTACCATAATAGCAAAAGTACACTCAATATGGTCCAAAATGTCTAGCAAACACAAACCACTTCCGCACTCAAAGAAAGGGGGTGACGAACTGTGACGCCATGAGCATGCGTCAGCTTCTCGTGGCCGCCATGTGGCGCTGTTCGACCGCGTGGTTTGATTCGTCCGCCGAAAACTAGTTCATCAGCAGAGACAATATGCTCGCAAATTTAATGTTCTTGAGGCGAAAAGTTCGTGAGCTTAAGCGTTCGTCAGCAGAGGTTTTACTGTATTAGGATAAAGTGTAATTCTACATCCACTACAACAGGTAGCTTCCTCACTGTTAGTGTGCCCAGAGGTAAAATAAGAAGTGAAGTTAATAAACCCACCATGGAAATTTTAACAGGGACGGAAAGAGAGGCGGAGAGAGACGGAGACAGTGAGAGAAACGAAAGTCTCCCGGAAGTTAAGTACAGGAGGTATGATGATGCGGATGTAGCACTTGGCTTCACTGTGCTGCGGTGAGAAACGAGGAAAGACCACAGTGTTTACTGTGTCTGAAAACATTGACCGTGGACAGCATGAACCCAAATAAATTCAGGCGTCACCTAAAGACATCACACGCCGATCACGTGATGAGCCGTGTGAGTTTTTTTTCAGCGAAAACGTGCCGAGTATTGCCAACAACCATCCCGCTTTGAGAATGCTACTCCGGAAAACCAGTGAGCTCTGTTAGCATCAGATAAGGTGGAGTACCAAACTGCTCAGTGCAAAAAACCCCACAGCACAGCATAGGAATTGATCCTACCTGCAGCAGACACGGTCTCTGTCATGCTAGATGACGTCACTGCTTCGAAAATAACTCCAGGTCCCAGTTCAACATTGAGCAGGAGCTGAGAGTTCAGTATCGTTCTATAAACCCTGCTTTGAAAAGCTGTGCACTGCGAAATGTGCTTATTGTAGCCATTAATCTGGACTTAATCATTTTGATAAATACAATACAAATTGTTTTATTCATTTTTGTTTTGTAGGTTAAAGTGTTTTATATACTGTATTGTGCTCCTGAGTTAATGTTGCTGAGCAATTTGCAGGATGCTTAATGATGCCTCAAATAATGAAGACTACTGCAGAAGGCAAAACTTTCTCTTACAAGGCCCCATGTTAATGGAATAACCCTCCAGTGAATGTTTAGGACTCAGACATAGTCTGTGTTTTTAAGACGACGTTGAAAACTTACTTGTTTAGCCGAGCATTTTGTTAATTAGGTAAAGGAGCGGAGCTGGGGGTCTCAAGCATAGAGTTCTGGTAAACTATGATCTTGGGATAGTGTCACCCCCTCACTCTACATGCTCACCCAGGTGCGATGACCGTGGAGTGGCTGATTGCCCAATGTCACATGGTGCCCTCATGCTTGCCTTCCTTCTCTCTTTTATTTATGCTGCCATTATATATATATATATATATATATATATATATATATATATATATATATACACACATACACACACACACACACACGCACACAAGTCCTAAAAAAAATTAGCATATTGTGATAAAGTTAATCATTTTCTGTAATGTACTGATAAAAATTAAACTTTCATATATTTTAGATTCATTGCGCACCAACTGAAATATTTCAGTTATTATTGTTTTAATACTGATGATTTTGGCATACAGCTCATGAAAACCCAAAATTCCTATCTCAAAAAATTAGCATATCATGAAAACGTACTCTAAACGAGCTATTAACCGAATCATCTGAATCAACCAATTAATTCTAAACACCTGCAAAAGATTTCTGAAGCTTTTAAAAACTCCCAGCCTGATTCATTACTCAAAACCGCAATCATGGGTAAGACTGCCGACCTGACTGCTGTCCAGAAGGCCATTATTGACACCCTCAAGCAAGAGGGTAAGATACAGAAAGAAATCTCTGAGCGAATAGGCTGTTCCCAGAGTGCTGTATCAAGCCACCTCAGTGGGACGTCTGTGGGAAGGAAAAAGTGTGGCAGAAAACGCTGCACAACCATAAGAGGTGACCGGACCCTGAGGAAGATTGTGGAGAAGGGCCGATTCCAGACCTTGGGGGACCTGTGGAAGCAGTGGACTGGGTTATTGGTGCCGCATTCCCCAGGCCAAGCCACTTTTGAACCAGAAACAGCGGCAGAAGCTCCTGACCTGGGCTACAGAGAAGCAGCACTTGACTGTTGCCCAGTGATCCAAAGTACTTTTTTCGGATGAAAGCAAATTTTGCATGTCATTCGGAAATCAAGATGCCAGAGTCTGGAGGAAGACTGGGGAGAAGGAAATGCCAAAATGCCTGAAGCCCAGTGTCAAGTACCCATAGTCAGTGATGGTCTGGGGTGCCATGTCAGCTGCTGGTGTTGGTCCATTGTGTTTTATCAAGGGCAGGGTCAATGCAGCTAGCTATCAGGAGATTTTGGAGCATTTCATGCTTCCATCTGCTGAAAAGCTTTATGGAGATGAAGATTTCATTTTTCAGCACGACCTGGCACCTGCTCACAGTGCCAAAACCACTGCTAAATGGTTTACTGACCATGGTATTACTGTGCTCAATTGGCCTGCCAACTCTCCTGACCTGAACCCCATAGAGAATCTGTGGGATATTGTGAAGAGAAAGTTGAGAGACACCAGACCCAACACTGTGGATGAGCTTAAGGCCGCTATCGAAGCATTCTGGGCCTCCGTAACACCTCAGCAGTGCCACAGGCTGAGTGCCTCCATGCCACGCCGCATTGAAGCAGTCATTTCTTCAAAAGGATTCCTGACCAAGTATTGAGTGCAGAACTGAACATAATTATTTGAAGGTTGATTTTTTTTTTTTTTTTGTATTAAAAACACTTTTTTTATTGGTCGGATGAAATATGCTAATTTTTTGAGAGGGATTTTTGGTTTTTCTTTACTTTTTTGCCAAAATTATCAATAATAAAACAATAAAAGGCTTGAACTACTTCAGTTGTGTGTAATGAATCTAAAATATATGAAAGTCTAATGTTTATCTATACATTACAGAAAATAATGAACATTATCACAATATGCTATTTTTTTTTTTGAGAAGGACTAGTATATATAAGCCGAAGTCCCTGCTTGAACTCAGCAATAATAAATCCCCCCCCGTCCCTCACGCTGATGAAGATCCGTATGGATTAGACGTGTACTCAGACCGTAAAGATGTCTTTTTCGCTGCTGGTGATATACACTCTTTACCCACAATTATTTAGGACTTACAGATGTATTTTACCAACCAGACCACATTTTGTACTATACTGAAGTTTCTCATGATTTGTATCTTTATGGTTTTACCCATATGGGAATTAGTTTCCCTTTTGGGCCTGGTTCCTCTCAAGGTTTCTACCTCATGTCAACTGAGGGAGTTTTTCCTTGCCACCGTCGCTGCGTGCTTGCTCATTATATATATGTATGGGTTGTACAAAATGTTTAAACTATTTCTACTGTGTAAAACTGCTATGTGATATCAATTGTAAAAAGTGCTGTACAAATAAAATTGAAGTTGATTGAATTAATATCCAATTTGTTCATTTAATATCTGTATACTGTAATTATTGCCATTAACTTTCCTTATATGAACTCGGGTATTCATGTGCTATTCTTGCAGCAATCTTTTTAAACTGGCAAATGCAAACTATCAAACAGATTTTAGAAGGTTCTAACTTTGAACCTGTCAGTAAAAAGTAAAAACCACCTGATAATGAAAATATGTATGTATTCATGTGACTTTGTGGATAAAATTTTGACAGGACTACTGGTACTAAGAAACAATACTGCATGCTTGAGTTTAAAAAAAAAAGTGAATTACAAAATAAAGCAAAACACACATTTTGTGTTCAAATTACACTCAGTGGCCAAGTTCCCAGACCGGATAAATCTTTCTCTGAGTAAACATTTTTGCTAATTCTCACTCAATAATATTTCTATTACAAAACAGAACATAACTGAAATGACCCAGAATTGACCTCTAAACTGACCAATCAGAGATGTGAAGAGCTCAGGGGCAGAGCTTCCAGCAGCCATAAACGTAGCCCCTGCTACATCCTCACTGAGTTGCAGGTTCTGAAGCAGATGAGGAAAAACAGAAGATTATGCAGTTCAACAGCTTCAAATACACCTTAAAAACACCATAGAGATAATAATTTACCATATTTTTTAGACCATAAGGCGCACTTAAAAGCCTTTAATCGTCAAAAAAAATTGACATTGCGCCTTGTGTGGATAAGCCGCAACTCCATCTCACTGATCCCATCAAAATCCAAACGAAGCAAACTAATTCAGAGCTTACCAGAATTCCGGTGGATTAACCAAAGAGCTGGGATTGCTAGATATTGGTGTCAACAGGTCATAAGTTAGAGGGCTCTCAGCTTTATGTCCAAATACCGGCATTACTGCTATCATAGTCAGGTGACTCACTGAGTAATACACGAGTGGTTTTTCCACCTAATCTCAGTCTCTATGGGCCATCTGTCTTGTTATGAGGACGCTCAGCTGGCTTAAAGAGAGTCTCACGTTCATCACCGGGATAAAGCACTGCTACAGGTCTCGTCCTGAGACCTGGGGTTAACTTTCTCGAATTTAGTTACACTGATACAGCTCCTTAAGAGTAATGGCCTCCATTGTGTCATTATCACAATACTCACGCTGCGAATGAGTACTGCCATGTTTGTTACTGTGAATGCACTGTCGCTTTTAGGGGGTGTGGCTGAGAGAAGTTTAGGTCATGACCCGGAAGACTTCTAATCTCTATCTCTATTGATCTGCACGAGGGAATAAAAGGTAGTAAAATATTACAATATAATATAATATAATAATAAAAAATAATTGAGGGATCCGGGCTTTATGTCCAAGTCACGCAAATGTTAAACTCAGACACTGAAGATGAAGAATTTGATGGGGTTGTGGAAAAGGTTTGAACTGAAAAAGTGAGTTTTATTGTTTTACATTGTTACAACTGAAATATATTGAGAGTTATTGTGAACTGTATTATTTTATGTGTTACAAGTGAACAATGTTGAGCGTTATTGTGAATGAGTTGAATCAAGTTTGACTGATCTGACTATTGTTTCGCTTAATGCGCTTTATGTAGGGACAAAGACCAGTCAATTGTCGTTCGCTGATAATCAGCCTTATAGCCCGGTGCGCCTCATTGTCCAGAAAAATACAGTAGGTCAAGTGGCCAATTCAGTGTGAAAAGCATCCGGGACACCCCAAAATGAGACATATCTCACAGGTTCTCATATCTCATGTTCAATTTTATTTCTTTCTCTAAGCTCCTTTTACACACTTTCTTCCAACAAAACCAATATTATGGAGATCAAAAAAGCCCCACTAGCAGGAAAAAGCAAGGCGCTCTGAAGGTAAATGCACTTTCCAGATTCTCCTCACCAGCAATACCTTAACTGGATTTAGTGACATGTTACACTAATGTCTCAATTGAAGGACAGGGAACAAATTGAACTGTCATCATTTTGTGTGGTCGAACGTATGGCGGCCATCTGTTGTGACTCCTCACCTCTGAGATCTTCTCCAGGGAGGGGACAAAGTAGTCATCACAGACGATAGCGAGAGCATAGAACATATAAATGGCCTGGAGAGAGAGAGAGCGAAACAGAAAATGACAAAACATTCATTCATTCATTTTCTGTAACCATCTAGTCCTAATTAGGATCACAGTGAGGCTGACGCCCATCCCAGCCAACTCCTGGCAAGGGCAGAGTACACCCTGAAGAGTGCGCCAGGCCATCGCAGGGCAGAAACACGCTGACAGCTATGCAGCCTACTCTTGTCGAAAATCAGCAATGGTTCTTTTACATGCCTCAGTCCATAGACAGTGAGAGACATGGCCGGCCTTTGAGAACCAAGTTAGCTGGACTGGGGATGACAAAAATATTGGCCTAAACCCGTATTTGCTGTCGAAGGAGGGAAGTTCTGATTAGTCAGGGTGAGAACGACTTGGGTGAATAGCGAAATGATTAAATTAATGAATGATTCGATTATTATAAAATAACAAAATGAAAAAGGCACATGGCGAGTGTAAACCTCTGCCAAGCCCAACAATACCCAATATGAACCAAAATGTGAAAAATCACTTATTTTGCAATCCTCAAGAGTCCTACAAAAAATTCCTGCATCACGGAATTTCATCTTTCTTGTCTCTAAAATCTAATGGAGTCTTCCTTGTTCAAAGACCTTCGTTTGGACATCCCTGGGAATATTGAATGACCTGGGCAACAACGTACTAATAATTCAAACAATATTATAGTTGTTTTGTTTTCAGGATCTCTCAGGTACTGTAACCTGAGAAAACAGCATGGATTCAATACTCAGTACAATACAATATTACACAAACCTCTTACAAAAGTGATTATATCATTATACTCTATGTATAACAAGAGGGTCATAAGAAAATTAGATTTTTACATTCTGAAAGTTGTAAGGCTCAGTGGAAAACACCTTATTTACTTAGATTACATGATATTACATAATTTATTGATTTAGCTAACTGCTTAAACCTCCTCGGGAGAGAGGGAGGTTGGAGCCTGTGTAGCTGACTTTGAGTGAAGGTGGGGTATACCCCTAAAACATATTACCGGTCCATTGCAGGACCCATACACAGCCATTCAGACTCACATCTAGGGGCAATTTGGAACAGTCAGTTGGCATAATGTGTACATCTTTGGTCTGTCAAAGGAAACCAAAGTATCTGAAGGATAGCCATATAAACATTTTCAGAACATACAAAATCCACACAGAAACACCATCGCCAAGCCCAGGAGTCAAACCTAGGACTTGCTTGCTGTGAAAGGACAAGCTCAGCATTATGTCACCATATCAGACTATACATTATACACTACCCAGCCAAAAAAAAAAAAAAGTTGCACGGTGTAATATTTTCCTGGAGAGCATTTAATCTTGACCTCAGCATATTATCTCCATGGCATTGTTGCTTCAGTTGGTCTGGTCGAGGCTCAATAACATTAATGTGGCAATAAAACAAAGCCACTGATGAGCTGAATGTACTGAATGAGCAAGTTATCACATTAATAAGACTTTTTCTTCCCTGATGGCACAGATATAAAATGGGAACAGAAATAATGAAAAAGTTGTTTAGGGAGGAAAGGAAAAGGAATCATTTTCACACATGTATTTCCACGTTATAGTCCTGACTTTAACCCTATTGAAAGTTTTCAGGATGTGCTGGAGAAGATTTTATGGAGTGGTGCAATTTTTCCCTCATTGATTCAAGATGTCGGTCATAAATGAATCCGACATTGGATGGAAACAAATGTTATGTTGTTTAAGTTTGTTGAAACAGGCTTCCAAGTTGCGCACTGACAAGGTGCATGACTATTACCCAGAAGATTGCAAGTTTGGATCCGGCTTAATGCACACACGTCCGTGGCCAGGAGTCCCTGGGAGCTAATTGGCCGAGGAATGGTAAACATTCATTTCCCTGTCACTCACAGCAATCGCTAGCCAATGATAGGTGTCTGTGAGCTTATTCTTATTTGTATGACAGGGAAGATAGCGCTTTCCCTCAGAGTGTGTTAAACCGTTCCGAAATACGCATGACACTGCAGTTCGAAAAGAGGTGGGTGGCTAGCATTGCATGTCATGGGCGTGTGCATGCTTTCGCCTCTCCCTGGTCAGGTGGCTACATGATAGGGAAGGTTATAGTTGATGGGCGGGAATTGGATATGACAAAATTTGAGCAAAAATGGGGAAAATCCCCCAAAAAAGGTTTATTGAAACAATGGTATCATGCTTTTTTTTTTTAATTTCTTTTTTTCCAAGATGGCGCCGGGTGACCTGCAGCCAGTTACAGGAGCTCTTCAGTTTATTTTCCTTTTTTTTCTTTTTTCTATTGTATATAGGCGTGTTTCTTTATCTTTTTTCAAATTTTCTTTCTTCAATACTGCATCTGGGAAACCCACTTTTATGATGCTTTTGTTTTTCTGTGCACTTTTACTCTCACTTTTTGGATCGGCGTCAGGAAACTGACGCAGGTCTTACACACGTGAGACCCTCCTCGGCCTGCGCGCCCCCGCCCTCCTTCATGCGGAAAAGCCCGTTGTTCCTGTGGAAATACGGAGGAAAAGGAGAGGCTGCAGAGGGGGACGAAAGACGCGGAGGACATGTGTTCCCTCTGTCATCATGGGAAATGTCCGCGCGATCGCCAACAAGACGGAGGAGCTGGCGGCGCTGACCCGGCAGCAGAGGCAGTACCGGGACTGCAGCCTCATGTGTTTCTCAGAGACATGGCTGAATGAACTCACACCGGACTCTGTGGTTTCTCTGAACGGATTTACACTCGCGCGTGCAGATCGGAGCGCGGCGGAGAGCGGTAAGAAGAAAGGAGGGGGCGTGGCGGTCTATGTGAATGAACGATGGTGCCACCCGGCCAACGTGCACGTGAAGGAGCAGCTATGCACGCGGGACCTGGAACTGCTCGCGGTGAGCGCGCGGCCATATTATCAACGAGGGAGTTTTCACACGTGATTGTGTTTTGCGTGTACATTCCGCCCTCGGCTGATGCGGCCGCGTGTGAGCGTCTCCACAGCGCCGTTAATCAGACACAGACTCGTCACCCCCGTGCCATGATTCTGATCAGCGGGGACTTTAACCACACCCCTCTCTCCGCCTCTCTTCCGACATTCACGCAATACGTGAAGTGCGCCACAAGAGACAATAAAACACTGGACTTGCTGTATGCTAATGTGAAGGACGCTTACAGCTCCTCCCCCCTCCCCCCACTGGGACGATCAGACCACAACCTGGTCTACCTGCTCCCCCAATACACACCCAGGGTGCGAAAGGAACCTGTGCAGAAGAGGTCTGTGAAAGTGTGGACCGAGGAGACCAATGAGAGGCTTAGGGACTGTTTCCAGACCACAGACTGGAGCATGCTCTGTCACTCCTTTGGTGATGACATCGACGGCCTCACACACTGTATCACTGATTACATGAACTCCTGCGTGGACAGCACTGTGCCAACACGGAGGGTACGGTGCTTCTCCAACAATCACCCGTGGGTCACCCCTGAACAGAAAAAGAGGGCTTTCATCTCAGGGGATAGAGAGGAGCAGAAGAAGGTCCAGCGTGAGCTCCAGTGGCGGATCAGGAGGGCAAAGAAGGACTATGGGAAGAAGCTGGAGAAGAAGCTGGCTCAGAACAACGTGCGGGACGTCTGGATTTGGGCAGGGTGTCAGAGGGACAGCTGATGGTGACCAGCGCTGGGCAGATGAACTAAACTGTTACTTCAACAGGTTTGATTCTCCCCCCTCCCCCTCTGCCCCCCACCTCCCCGTTCCCCCCCTCTTCACACGTCTCTAGACCAGCAGACACCTCCCCCCTCCCCAGGCCAACTTCACTTGACTGCTACAGCCCGACAGACACATCCCCCTCCCTCTGCAGCCCACCCCAGCCCCCCCTCTCCCTCACATCAGACCAGGTGAGGAGACAGCTGAGGCGACTAAATCAGAGGAAATCTGAAGGACCAGATGGCATCAGCCCCAGGCTGCTGAGGACCTGCGCAGACCAGCTCTGTGAGGTACTATGCTACCTGTACAACCTGAGCCTCAGCCTGGAGAAGGTTCCCGTCCTGTGGAAGACCTCCTGTGTGGTTCCGGTTCCCAAAACAGCACAAGTGAAGGAACCGGCCCACTACAGACCTGTTGCCCTGACCTCCCACCTTATGAAGACCATGGAAAGGCTCCTCCTCATACACCTCCGCTCTATGGTGAGCCCCACCCTAGATCCGCTGCAGTTTGCCTACAGGCCCAACATCGGAGTAGAAGACGCTGTCAACTACCTTCTGCAGCGGGCACTCACCCACCTGGAGATCGCTGGCAGTGCTGTGAGGGTCATGTTCTTTGACTTCTCCAGCGCCTTCAACACCATCAGGCCAGCGCTTCTGCGGGGAAAGCTGGAGGACGTGGGAATGGACGGGCATCTTGCTGCCTGGATCACTGACTACCTTACTAACCGTCCACAGTACGTGTGGCTACGCGGCTGTAAGTCAAAGGTGGCAGTCTGCAGCACGGGGGCACCGCAGGGCACCGTCCTCTCACCCTTCCTTTTCAGCATTTATACCTCGGACTTTAGCTATAGCACAGACAGCTGCCACCTCCAGAAGTTTTCGGACGAGTCCGCCATCGTGGGCCGTGTGTCAGAGGGGAACAAGCTGGAGTACCGGTCGGTCATCGTTGACTTCGTGGACTGGTGTGAGCGCAACCACTTGTGCTTGAACACCAGGAAGACGAAGGAGATGGTGGTCGACTTCAGAAGAGGCACACTAACACACACAAACACACAATCACTAGTGAATGTCCAGGGACAGGACATTGAGATAGTGAACAGTTTCAAATACCTGGGCGTTCACCTGAACAATAAACTGGACTGGTCCCACAACACCAACGCCCTGTACAAGAAGGGCCAGAGTCGCCTCCACCTTCTGAGGAGACTCAGGTCCTTTGGAGTATACAGACCTCTGCTCAGGACATTTTATGACTCTGTGGTAGCCTCTGCAATCCTCTACGCTGCCATCTGCTGGGCCCCGGGCAGCACAGAGCGGGACAGAAAAAGACTGAACAAGCTGGTCAGGAGGGCCAGCTCTGTCCTCGGCTGCCCACTGGACTCTGTGGAGGAGGTGAGTGAGAGGAGGATGGTAGCAAAGCTCACATCCATCATGAACAACAGCTCTCACCCACTTCACCAGACTGTAGAGAAGCTGAGTAGCTCCTTCAGTGGACGACTGAGACATCCTCAGTGCAGGAAGGAGCGCTACCGCAGGTCGTTCCTTCCCACCGCTGTCAGACTGTACAACATCACTTTGTAACTGTCTGTGAAAATACCGGTTATGTGCAATAAAAACCCCGTGCACTTTAATCAACCACATCTACCCCACTGACTGTGAACCATATCAACCCATCTACTCTGCACTCAGATACATTACACTTGAATATAGGCCAGTCTACAAAGTCGTTCCCTTCTTTTCTTTTATTGTTTATTAATTTATACTATTTATGTATCTATTTATTTATTTACTTATATAATATATATGTATGTGTGTATGTTTGTATATGTATCTATTTTTGCACCCCCTACTGATGGTACCTCAAGAGCCTGTAACAGTGAATTTCTCCATTGTGAGATTAATAAAGCTGTATCTTATCTTATCTTAAACAACACTAAAGGTGGAACAACAACATATTGTTGTGTGTTTTTTCTGTCTGGGCAGTGTTCTGCATTAGAACAGAACTGCTGTCACTATTCAGTCATGGAAGTTTTGCCTCCAGACCTTTCAAAACAAGGAACTGGAGTTTTTTTAAACAACACTGTATTAATTGAATTGCTCTGAACTAGTGATTTCAGTATAATAACCGGGTAAAGCCCCAAGTGCATTTAGTCTTAATTCACTGCTCTATGTTGGTTTTATTTTTCTGTTTGCCATAGTGAATGCATTATGAATCAACCATACTGTATAATCTGTGATAATGGAGGCTCTTTTTTCCCCTAACCACTGAAGAGATGTGTATTGTGTGATTAACTCACACATAGCACATGTAGCAGCACAGCGCCCTTCTTCCTCTGTTCCTTGGTAAAGATGTCTTCAGGGAACTCATGGATGGCTAAGAGAAAAAGACGGAGATAGAGAGAGAGAGAATTACCTTTGACACTGTAGAATCCTCAAATAAGTATTGGCACATATTTCTGCACTTACTCTTTACATAAAACGTCACTTTAAATGAATGGATGGATAGATCATGATATCATGATGCGTCATGAAACATGATGCACAGATGACTAAATTTCTCTCTAAGACAACAGAGATTAATTCTTTTCCTTCAGTGTATGCAAGTGTTCACTGAATAGCTCACTATATCAGGATGAAAACTGAATGAATTGTCATTATAAATATCCATAATATTACTGGTGATAAACTGGATAATCATAATTCCAATTCAATTATCTGTGGCTCAGGTGCACTTATTTTTGTCTGTCCTCGTGTGTGTGTGTGTGTGTGTGTGTGTGTGTGTGTGTGTGTGTGTGTGTGTGTGAGCACAGCAGGCTCCTTAAGCACGCCATGTGTGCAGGTTTGAACAGCAGTTTAGGCAGAGGAGAAAATGAACTTTAACAACTGAACAGAACCCTGCTCTATTTTTGGCAGCACAGCATCATCACGCCACCGGAGGCTTACACACATATGTAACAAGGCTGCATCGTCTCGCCACCGCAGCCGCCCCCCACACACACACACAAATTCTGTCTTCTGGCACAAGTGTACGGTGATATTATTTTCCAATCCTGATTTCTGACATGCTCCGAGAAGAGGGTGTGAATTCCAAAGTTGTTCTGTCAGTGCGATCTGTGTGCATGTCCGAGTCATTATCTATAGAAGGATAAACATCCTTCCAAATGAAAATCCTTGCTGATCTTCTCCAAGCTGATATTATACAAAGCGTTGGTGTATGACACGCTTCAGGCACAGGTTATGTAAACAGGTAAATCCCTAGAGCCCTCAGTATTTGATTAGACTTTCATTAATTTTCTTATGATGCAGACAAAACTGATTTTTAATGCACAGTAAGGCATCTATCTATGGCATATTTTGGATTCTTGTCGCCTACATTATGGATCATTATTATTTTAAATGCAACCCACTTGCAGATTTTGGAACATACAGTGCAAAAACTCAGGTCTCAAAAATAGACCATATGTGTCCTTTTTTTTTTAAATCAAAAATGAATACATAAATGGTGATCCTTTGTTATCTCCTTTTCAAGTTATCACATTAACAAGCCTTATGAAGAACAATATAGAAAATTCATTAACTTGACAGGCAGTGGTGGTCTAGTGATATAGGGCGCTGGATCGCTGATCCAAAGGTTGGGGGTTCGTTGTCACTACCTGCCCCTGCCCCCCCCCCCGCAGATATCTGGGTTATTCAAGGCTGGCCATGTCTCTCACTGTCTATGGTGTTAAGCATGTAAAAGAACCATTGCTGACTTTCAACAAGAGTAGGCATGTTTCCACCCTGCAATGGCCTGGCGAGCTGCCCTCTCCCGAAGTTGGCTGGGATGGGCACCAGCCTCCCCGCAACCCTGGTTAGGATTAAGCGGTTACAGAAAATGAAATGAAATGAAATTAACTTGACAGCGGTGACCTTGAAACAAGGTCAAGGCTACCTATTTACAATCCTTTTTAAGACCTTCCTGAGAACAATGTCCAAGTCCACTGCGGCTGCTCGTTTTGTTGTAGCCCGAGAGATAATAAAGCATGGAAAACCGTTCACAGATGTTGATTACATGAAGGATTCATTCATTAAAATATCAGAGCACCTACTTTTAGACTCAAAAACAAAACAGAGATATTACAGAAAATTAAAGACTTGCCTCTCTCCGCAAAGACAGTGAAGGAAAGGCCCATTAAATGGCAGGCAATATCACCAATCAGCAAATCAAGGACATTAATTCAGTTCCAGCATACTCAATTGCCTGTGATGAGATTGACATTGAACAGACAGCACTGTAATGCAGGCATATAAACTCTGATGGGCCGCTAATTTCTTTTCATCAATACAATAAAACATAATACATTAATATAGTCATGGATGTTAAACTTAAAGCACCAAATATCATACAACAGAGTAGTCACGTGGTGCCATTCTATCGAAGATGCGATGCAGAGAAAATAAACATTTAATCATAAATGCTCATTATGTATTTGTAGCCTATTCAGTCGTTTTGATAGTAGGCTAATAATATAGCTAATATTCACTTACAGCCTGTGTTACCTTCATATAAGGCTTATAAGAAGAGGTTGTTTTTTTTTGCGGCTCCAAACAGATTTCTTTTTAGGGTTTTTTTTGGTCCAATATGGTTCTTTGAACATTTTGGGTTGCCGACCCCTGCTCTAGGAGAATGCAGATACACCCAAAACAGCCCACAAGTCCATCACTGGCATACGCACTCACACTAACACCTAGAGGCAATATAAACAGTCAATTAGCCTGTCTGTGGACTGTGGAAGGAAACCTCATCAATGATAAAGCATAACACTATTTATCCAAACTTACATTACTCTACCAACCAGACTGCCCAGGAATACAGAGACTGAACAATGATTTAAAAGTATTTTGAAGCTTGGATGTGCAAAGATGAAACCGTTTACACACACACACACACCACCATTTTTGTATCTTTAGTTTGGACTCTTGCAACTTAGACTATTTAAACACGTATTAACACTGCCGGATGCAACATGGCTCTGAGATAATCTCACTATCTCTCGTTCCTCTTTCTTCCAAGCCAGCATACTTTCCTCTCCCTTCATGTTCTCTCTCCTCTGCTTTCGTTCTTTATCCTTTCCATTTTCCATCACACCCCTCTCCCACTCCCAAGCTCCATTTTGCTTTCCTATGCACCCCCCCACACACACACACACACCATTTCTCCTGTCAATAAATGAGTATGGTAGAGCGAGGAACTTGGGACGACCAAAATGAAAGGCTTTTTCGCTGAGCAGTTTTGGTCCAGGCAGTTGCCATGGAAACCTACTCCCAGGGGGGAGGTTGGTTTGTCGATGGACTGCCGTGGCAAGCCTATGAAAGTCAAGTGGAAGAGTGAGAACCTGGGTGGAGACATGCACTTTTCCCATGGACTCGAGTTAGCACATGGAAAAAAGGGAAGGGAAGGGAGAGAGAGAGGGATAACAGGCAGCTGAGAAGTGCAATCGCTAAAAATATTTATTTTTCCTCACCAGCTCTCAGGAGAGAGTTTGAGAGATGGAGTATGAGAGCAGAAAGGTCGTGCCTGTCATGATCAGGAGAACAAAGTACATGGCTAGAAGTGATCGCTTATTTTAACAGAGAATCCGTGTTTAAACATTATTCTACATGTATAGAACATCACAGACTACAAAACGAGTAGTGAAAGTGGGGCACATGCTTATTTGGTTTGAAGCAAAGACTCATCTAACCTGGTCGTGTAAAATGCAAGCATTAGAATGCTTTAGTTAGCTAGCTGGATTAGTTCATAACTATTCAATTAATCTGCATTAGTGTGCAGAATTACAACAAGACTGGATAGATAGAGACTCAAAGAAGTTGTTTTTTTCTGCCAGTGTTGGTCAGCCTCTCAAAATTTGACATATTGAGAGTTTTGAGATTTTTTTCCTCACCACGGACATAAAGAGCAGCTCTATGTATGGGTGTATTGACACAGTTTATGGTATCAATACAGGGCTAATTCTGGCCGTGAATCCTGGATCGGATATCGGAGGACTAATAAAAAATTCCAGTATATCCAGGGAGTCATATGAAAACAATAGAAGTAGGCAACTGGTTGCATAAGCATGAGTGTTCTGACAGCTTTTGCATAGTTGTCTTTGCTTATTCCAAACATACATAAATAAGCCTTGGGCAACCATAAAACTTTCACTAATTTATTGGCTGTCCTACATTGGAGCACCTCTTGTAGGTACTTTCCACTGCATATCAGGAAAACCTCACAAGACCTGTTCTTGCAAATTAATAGCCTCAGTTGTTTTGCCATCATGAAGTAGTGTTGCCCACTCTTCCTGCTTTCAACACATCAAGTTTGAGAATTGAGTTCAATTTCAGATACATCTCATTCCTTTCAGGTCAAACGTTAATCAATGTTTATCACAAATTAGAAAAGTCAATATACAGTCGGCCCTCTTCTTACGAAATCCCCAGAATACAAAAAATCCAGTATACGAAAAACATTTTCTTAAATTTTTTTCCTCTATATCCAAAAAAAAGTTCTTATGAAAAGCACCAAATGCACCACTCAAACATTCAAACAATGCGCGAGTTGCTCTCTCATTGGCTGTCTCCCAACATCCCACCCCGCTGGCCTCCCATTGGCCAGGAGGGATCTGAATCTCCATACTACTGTACCCATAAAGCTTGTTTGTCACACACGTAAAGGAGAGCTGTACTGTTGGTTAGTGAGTTTCATGAGATTTTTGAGAGTGCTCCTTGCAGCTTATTTTTCGTTTTTTAGGCTGTTTAATTCAGTAAGTGATTAATAAATGTGGCGCGCTCCGCCGAATGTGTGCAAAACGCAGCTCATCCGCACCTCCAATCCCTCAAGCAAACAAGTGAGTGTTGAGTACTAAACAAGTATTCAAAGCGCACTTAATTGCTTGAGGAATCCGAGGTCCAGAGGAGCTGTGCCCCGTCTCAAAAGCTCCGGCTGCGACGCCGACTGCGTTCGGCGGAGTGCGCCGCGGAGTACGCCACAAATGTGGTGCGCTCTGCCGAGTGTGCAGACTTACCTACTTGACAGATCGGAAGCCCGGACAAGCCGCATTCTGCCTCAAAAGCGCCGGTGTCAGCCACGACACCGCCCACACTCGGCGGAGCGCGTCAGAAAGGTTTAATAATGTTTAATATTGTTTATTTTGGTTAATAAAAATATTTAATAATGGTTTAATTAATAAATGTTTTTAAAAATGGTTTAATATGTTAAATGTTTAAATGGTTTAATAAATAATTTTCTTTTACTTTTAACACATATTTCATACAAAATTGGTGTACTTTTATAATTTCTAAAGGGTTTATGGGGTCGTATTGGGAGCCTTAGAACGAATCATGTAAAATGCGCCTCTACTTACGAAAAATCCAGGGAAAGAAAAAGGCTCTGGAACGGATTAATTTCGTAAGAAGAGGGCCGACTGTATTTTAATATTATTTGTTCAAGAGTAAAACAGGATCTGATTGATATCAGTATCAGGACATAGTCAAAGCTGTGATAGAAAAAAAATAATATAAAAGTTGGGGCATTTCAACTTGGTATGCTGGCTTCGTACTATGAATGCTAACAGTTTGTACGTGAGTAACCTTTACATACTTTTCAAGGTCACAGAGGTAAAAATTTACTTGCCACATGCTAAAGGTAGTTGGAGTAAGAGTAGAAGATACAGAGGATCGGGTGAGATGGAGGCGGATGGTTTGCTGTGGCGACCCCTGAAGGGAGAAGCCGAAAGGCAAAAGAAAAAAGAATTTTCCGGACTATAAGTTGCTCCAGAGTACAAGTCGCACCAGCCATAAAATATGCAATAAATTAAAAAAAAAAAAAAAAAAAAAAATCACATATAAAGTTGCACCAGACTATAACTCGCAATTTTGGGGAGAAATTTATTTTATGAAATCAGAGACAAAGAACAGACATTTCTAGAAAGGAAAGAAATGGTAATAACAATATAATGGAAAGCAAGCTAAATAGTTTATTATACTGTTAATGTAACATGAATAGGTGGTGTGTTAATGTAACGTATTAACAGTTAATAAGATAACTACAGTATAACCTAAATAACATAACTAAGCTACTGAACTCTCAATCTCACTAAAATCTCCAAATCCATTGAGCTCTTCATCCTCTGTGTTACTTCTGAACAACTCCGCCAACTCCGGAAGTAGACGATGCGATGCTTCCACTTCTGTGCAGCTGTCGTCAGACTCGGCATCAGTCCCTGTTATTATTCCAGCCTTTCTGAATCCTGACATTATGGTGTCAGTCGTCACTGAAGCCCATGCTTTATTGATCCATCCAATCACTTCCAGGAAAGTTGCATGGCACATCCTCCCCGTTGCCGTGAAGCTGTGCTCTCCATCCGTCATCCACTGCTCCCACAGCTGACGTAAAACTGCCTTAAAACACCTTGTTCACCAAGAGGTCAAGCAGCTAGAGAACTTTGGTTAAGCCTCCAGGGATGATGGCAGGGATGGTGTTGAAAAGCTTTAATTTATCTTTGAATTGTGACGTGATGTGCACACGCATACTGTCCATCACCAGCAGGGCTTTGCGTGTTCTAAAGAAGCAATCCGGACGCTTAGTGTAGCACTTTGTAAGCCAAAAGTTAATCATATCTTGCTCCAGCCACCTTTTCTCATTCACGGCCACAACAACTGTGGGGGATTTGATTTTTGGCAATTTTCCGTTTAAAAATGTCCATTGGTGGCAATTTTGATCATCTACACTGTGAAGTGTGACTTCTCAAGGCCAGTTGTTACTATATTCACACTCTGTCTCTTTTTCTGAGACACTTCGGCCCATGGGGATGTGAAACATCAGGGGGACCTCGTCCATGGTAATAATATAATCCGGTGTCACGTTGTGCTCAGTTAAGTACCTGATTATCAAGAAACTCACTGAAAATGTTGACTTTGGCCTGAAAGTCTGTTGGCAGTTTTTGAGACATCGTTGTCGGTGCTCTGATGCAGAGGTAGCTACACTGCATGAATCGGTAACACTCAGAAGGTCCCCCTGAAAAGTCAGTTATATTCATTGCCTTGGCAACAACCTAGGCGTGGAGACGTAACTGCACTGTTGACGGCCCTCTTCCGGCAGTGCGTTGTTCAAGCACCCATCTGTGAACTTGTTTCTCCAGCTCTGGCCATCGAGCCTTGAGCCCGCGATGAGCTTTCTTGGATTTCTTGATTGCACTGAGAGAATCCTCTACTTTTCTCCAGAGTCCCTCACAAGTCTCTCACTCAATCCATACTTTCTTCCTGCTGCTCGGTTACTGTTTCCGGCTGCATACTGCACTACATGCAGCTTGTAATCTGCCGAATAAGATTTTCTTTTGGGTGGGGGGGGGGCATTTTTGTTCTACCCAGTTGTCTTTATACAGTAATACCTCAGCTAACACGTGATCCTTATGGCGAGTTTATCACGAGCCTTTCCTGGCTTACTGGCATTCGTAGTGTGCACACGCACAGAAGTTTTTCTCCTCTGTGCCTGTGATTTTTTATTAGATAACTGGGAGCTACATGCTGCAGATCAGAGTGATTGGAGGTCTTTGTGCAGTCTGGCTCTCCAGGCGGGTGAAGAAACGCTGAAAGCTGAGGCTGTTGATAGGAGAGCTAAGAGAAGAGCAGAAATGAACAAAGCAATGTGCGTTCCAACGGCACATGTCTTTGTGTGCAGTGGGTGCGGCCATGTCTGCCGTTCTAGAATTGGGCTTTTTAGCCACGAGAGAAAGTGTTTGTCGCAATTGCGCGAGTCATGGACATGAAAGTCCGACGACTGCCTACTACTATTGTACTCTTATTTTTTTATTGTGCCCCACCCATAGTGTTTCTAACATGGGTTGTAAGAAGGTGGTTCATGAATCCAAGAAGAGGAAACAGATTTCTCTTGAAATGAAGCTAGAAATCAAAGCTGAACATGAAAAAGGAGTGCACGTGGCCGATCTATGTAAGGAGTATGAGAAGTTCAGACGCACTTATTAATTATTATTAATGTTAATGTACATATTGTTATTAAATATTTATCGTTTTACATGTTGATCTTTAATATATTAAATAAAATATACATGTTTGCTGCAGGTTATGTGAGTTTGGGAGGGGGTTGGAACAGATTAAGTGGTTTTCTGTATTTCTTATGGGAATAATTGTTTGAGCTAATGAACTTTTTGTCTTATGAGCTCGCCCTTGGAATGCATTAAATTCATTTGCTAAGGTATTACTGTAAATTTATATTTACCGGTATAGGAGGAGCAGATACTGGCACACAAGCCAAATGCGCCCTCTTGCGGCTGTCAGTATGAAAAAAAAAAACAATATATACGAGTCACTCTGGAGTGTACAAGATAATATAAATGTAAAAAATTTAAAAATAAGATATAAACATAAAATAAGTAAAAAATATAAAATAATGTATAAAATATACAAAATAATAATATAAAATGATTAAAAAAAAAAAAAAAAAGCCACTCTGGAGTATAAGTCGCACCTCCAGCCAATGTATGAAAAAAAGTACAACTTATAGTCCGGAAAATGCGGTATTATAACAGGTCTATAAATAATTAAAACATATTTATCTGATGTGTAGTCCCCCTTGTATTGATCAAGCTCACAATTAAAACAGCTATGTTTCAAATGGTTGGGGCAAAACTGTTGAAACATTTGGCAGAAACCCGGGCTTGGACAATCTAACCCAGGCCCAACCTGTCAAAACACATACCCATCAGAGTGACCTTTCAACCCATAGCCATGGCTTTCTGATCCTTTCACTCTGAGCTGCAGTCCAATCAGTATTTGGGGTGAGTAAGCTGTAGCCAATCAGATGCTAGCCTGGTCCCAGTGGAGCTGCCGACACCTACAGCCGAGTGCATGACCCATAACCACACTCATGAGTAGTTGGATTTGTACCATTTTTGAGGATTTCTTTTTCTGCTAGTTTTTACACAAGTGATCCAATCATACATTCTGAATAAACTTCAGAAACAGAGCAGTGATGTAGTGGATTGTAGTCCATGGGCGTTTCATGTGAGTAAAGATATAATCATAGGGTGGGGTAGACAAGTGCAGAGCAAAAACATCAACAGAATGAGGACATATCTGTCTTTCATGTTTTTGTGTGAGTGTTTGACAGAGAAGAGAGAGAGAGAGAGAGAGAGAGAGAGAGAGAGAGAGAGAGAGAGAGAGAGAGAGAATGTTGTGTTATTGACGGCAGAGTCTGCAGGACATCCTGGAATCCAGCTAAGTTATCAAGTGAAAAACACTCTAACCCCGGCAGAGTCAGCACAACTACATGCACTAAAACCCCATGCTGTCCCACAACACACACATACAAAAATACAAATCCTGGTCACATGGAACCATCTGACACGTTTCCTTTAAGCACACACATTTGGGACACTAGTGTGCTCCAGATTGTGGAAAAACTTGACCTTTGCAGTAAGAAATCTCTGCTTAAGGAATGTTAAAGACCGCCTCTGCATAAACCCATACAGTCAAGGTTAATATTCCTCTCTAATAACCATAAGTTTCTTTCATGCAAGATATAATCCTATTATGAAAATGTACATTTCATTCTGGAAGAAAAAACAAGGCGCACACAGAATGTTACATAAAACCATTCACAGGGGACTTTCAAATTTTAACTTTTCTATTTTTAAGATAAAATGTGACTTTATCAGCTTGTTGTGTGGAACAGGCCTTCAGTCATCAGGATGGCCTAATGTCAGCGTCTGGAGGTAAGCACATCGTACCCAGTACAGTGATACCTCTGCTCACAAACATAATTGGTTCCCAGAAAGTGTGTGTGAGGCGAAAAGTTCGTCTTCCGAACATTTATTTCCCATAAGAAACCATTAAAATGAGAATAATCCGTTCCCAGGTCCCCATAAAACATAATTTTCTACTAAATAAGCCTTAAAACTACACAAAAATATACCTTATTTTATGTATAATAAATGTCTATTGTATTGTAATTAAAGAAATAAACTGTACTGTATAATAAAGTCGTTTTATTTACCTTTGTGATGGTAGTTGACGGCTTGATGGAATGGAGTGGGAGGAGGAGGGAGGGAGGGACTTACTGTTTGGAAGAAGTGTTTGGAAACGCCTACTGTTTGGAAACACCCTTAGCCACACACGCAACCTTAATAGCTTCCTTGTTCTTAAGGATGGTGGTTGACTTAGCGTACTGGTACTGGGACGCTGAGTCACACAAACGCACACCTCGTTCGTGTTTTTCAATGATCTCCGCCTGTGGTGGGGTCTTTTTCGGTCCCATAATAGCAAAAGTACACTCAATATGGTCCAAAATGTCTAGCAAACACAAACCACTTCCGCATTCAAAGAAAGGGGATGACGAACTGTGACGCCGTGAGCGCGCGTCAGCTTCTCGTGGCCGCCACTGTGGCGCTGTTCGACCGCGTGGTTTGGTTCGTCCGCCGAAAAGTAGTTCGTCAGACGAGACTATATTTTCGCGAATTTAAAGTTCTTGAGGCGAAAAGTTCGTGAGCTTAAGCGTTCGTCAGCCGAGGTTTGACTGTATATGCAAGCTGGAAGTGTCGCCAGCTACTTAGAATGCTATACTTCTAATACTAATTTCTTCATTCAAGTATGAAAGTGTGATTTATGTTATCATTAGGCGGTGTCCTCCAATCTCTCTGGTGCTTCTATGGATCTGGACTCATAATTGATCTTAAACCCATACAATTCATCTTAAACCAGAACCTTTAATATAAAATTTAATTTTCAGACCCTTTTAAAGACTCAAGATAAGTGACAAAAACAAGTCTTCTCAGTTCTTAGCAAAAATATGAGTTGATTTTTACAGCAAACATCTGAGGTTTATCACATGAACAAATTGCGGTTCAGGCAGCTTGTATTTATACCAGTGTAACATAAACGTTAAACTGAACTAAATTAAACAAATGTTTAAACATACTAAACTACTCATTTATATCTGACTGAGCTGCTATAAACAAGGTAGTCAGGCAGTAATGTAAATGACAAGGCTCAAGATCACTTCTGACATTCGTTTATTGAAGTACCCACCACAGAAAAACTATTGGTCATTGGAGGGCACAGTTTTTTTGAAATTTTTATGAGGTTCATCCTTTACTGGCAAAGATGACTGTGACTTCTTCATATCTCAAGATGGCTGATCAGGCCAATCTTGGCACGAAAACGCCTATTGCAGTGGGGCAGAGAATGTACGAGGCTGAAATGGGCTGAGAGTTCACATTGAATTTTCTGTATTGCCGTTTCTTCTGTTTGTTCATGGTGGGTCTCCCCTCAAAATGTAGCTACACCAGTGTTGACAGCAGCTCACCAGGCAGGGCGGTTGGTCCTCAGCAATCTTCTCCCAGGTAGAATGGGGAATGTTATTGTGCTTGAGAGCATCATTGAAGTGCAGTCTTGGTTGGCCAAGAACACATAAGAACGGCATGGATGCTCTCCATCTCAGTGCCCTGAAGCACCTTGGTATCTGGAACTTTATCCTGCTACTATATAAAAAGCAGAGCCTTGAGACGTCTCATGTGGAAAGCATCGAGTTGTTTAGCATGCCAACTGTAAACTGTCCAAGTCTCACAGGCATACAGCAGAGATGGTAAGACCACTGCTCTGTACACTTTGAGCTTGGTGTCAAGGCTTAGCTCTCTGCAGTCTCACACCTTATTCCTCAGTCTACCAAATGTGGCACTGGCTCTGGGGATTCTGTAGGCAACTTTCTCATGTATGCTGACGATGCGTGATAACGTGCTACCAAGGTAGACAAACTTGTCTGTCATTACTTGTCTGTCACTACGACACTGTCACTAGAATAATGTGGGGCACGATGTATGGAGCTTCTGGGGCAGGTTGGTGGAGCACTTCGGTGTTCTTGGTTGAGATAGTGAGACCAAAGTTGTTGCAGGCTTTGGAGAAGAGGTCCATGCTTTGCTGCATGTTAGCCTGAGTAGAGGCATTCGGTGTGCAATCATATGCAAAGAGGAAGACCTGCATGCACTTTTGTCTTTGCTTGAAATCTTTGAGGGTGAAGAGGCTGCTGTTGGTACTATACCAGAAGAAGACCCCGTTGTCACCATCATGGAAGGCATCTGTCAGCATGGCAGAAAACATCATACTGATCACTGTACGGGTGAGCATGCAGCCCTTCTTAACTCCATTGTTGACGGAGAATGGCTGGGAATACTCTCCATGATCCTGCACTCATGCATTCATGTCGACATGAAACTGTTGTTCGACCATCGCGATGAACTTGGCGGGACAACTAAACTTGGCCATGATCCTCCACAGCACCGCTAGGCAGACAGTGCCAAAAGCTTTCATCAGGTCCATGAAGGTGGTGTACAGACCATCATTCTACTCCTGATTTTTCTCTTGAAGTCAGTGAGCTGCGAAGATCATGTCCACAGTGCAGTGTCTCTCACGAAATCCACATTGGTTCTCGGAGAGCAGGTCGCATTTCAGCTGTACTTTGCGGCAGTTGAGCAGGATGCAGGCCAGGATCTTTCTGGCAATGGAGAGCAGTAAGATGGTTGTCACACGAGTTTCTGTTCCCTTTATACTTGTAGAGGTGGATAATCAAAGCATCCTTCCTGTTGCAGCTTCTCTTGAGACCACATGGAATTAAACAGGCTTCTGAGACACTCAGTTTTGGCCCAGCAGAGGCATTGATTTCAGCAGGGATCACGTCAGCACCAGGTGTTTTACCACTGGACAGGTTGTTATGGGCATGTAAATAAATGTAAATATAAATGTGACTGTATGAACATTGTGTATAATTTATGCTGTAAAGAGTGACATGGTATTACTCAGCTGTTTTTGGGTCACTGTTTTTTTGCCTGCTGTTTGATTGGGTCTGGAACTTTCCATTAGGGAAACTTCCAGCATAGACCGCTCTGGTGGCAGGTCAGGTGAGTTGAAATTTTCCAGAATGGAACTTTCCCGAACTTTAGGGAATCTATATTAAGGACCTGTTGCAGACTGGCTCCAGTCTCTTCGGGTCTCGTCAGCTGACACAGATCACCTAAGGAGTCTCTTCGGCGTGCAGATCATCTAAGGAAACTCGTCGCAGCGGATCAACTCTTCCAAGGCGGATCATGGAACGCGTTTCAACCAAGTTTCGTAGTTCGGGACTTCATCGTCAAAGTCCATCATCTACGTTCACCCATGGCCAACGCAAGGATTTTAATCATTTGTTTCTTTCTAACGCGGGATTCCAAGCCTTTCTCCACCAGCTCGTGCGCCGCCTCGAAGTTACGCTGCAGCTGCTTGGTGACTATCTTTGTTTTGGGACCATTGTATAATTTGTATTTTTGTTTAGCTTTAAGCTGTAAGTATTATTTTGCCTTACTTTGTTCATATTATTAAATTGTACATAGTTTATGTCGTGTTCTGTCGTGCTTTGCTGGTGTCACGGGGCAATTTCCATCTTCTAAATTCCATACGTAACAAGGTGCTTGATGGCTTTAACGAGCTCTTCTTCAGTAGGGGACTCTGCCAGCATGTCATTGACTGAGATGTTTCAGTCTTTCAATGGTTTCATCGTTGATGGTTGACAACCGGTTGAGCACAACCACCGGTTGAGCACTGAGTTGAAGTGCTCCTCCCAGCGCTTGAGGTTTTTCTCCCTGTCCGAGATCATTATGCTTCCATGCGCACCAAAGAGAGGGGCAGATCCAGGCCATAGACAGCCTTGAGGATGCTTTAGAAGTTTTTTATGTCCTTTTTGTCTCCATAAGCCTGGATGGCATCCACCTTGTCACTAAGCCATGCATCCTGCATGCACCGCGACTCTGACTGTGCTGTTTGTTTGGCTGTGTTGAAGGCTTCCTTATTGGAGATGAAGAAATGATTGTTGAGAAGTCCTATATGGAAGATGATACTTTTCTTCCAGTAGAGCTTGAAGGCGACTGTTGTTGTCATCAAACTGATGCTGGTGAGTACAGGCAGTGGGTGCCTGGATATCAAGGAGTAAACATCATCACGAAAACGAGTCCACTCAGTTTCCACATCAGCGCCGAGGTCTGTACTGGGAGGTTTAAGCTTGCGCTCAAGCTCCTTTACCAGTTTCGGCTTGATGTGTTCAACCCCGAGCCGAGAGACATCCAATTGCTTGGGGACTTTGATGCCTTGGGGCCTTCTCTGTGGTGTGATGCATAGGTTCAGTTAGAAGATCAGCAAGCAGTCCAGTATTCTGCACCACAAATTGTCTTTGTGACTCTCACGTCCCTTCTATAACATCTTTTTGCCTGATGCCAGTGCCTGGAGCGTGGATGCATCCAAGACGTCTTGCTACGGTTGGGAAGATGTTACTGTTGGGAAGACGGAACACTGTGTATGTGATAAGATCATGGGCAGCACAGGTTTCCAGGAGAAGCGTACATGCATGCGTGTGTGTGCCCTGAAATGGCCTAGCGAGCTGTCCAAGATGTACTCTTCCCTCTGCCATCACCCAGATGGGCAACAACCTCCACATGACCATAATTAGTATGAAGTGGTTCAGAAAATACATAAATGAAGGTGTGTGTGTGTATTCAAACACAAAATCTCCTAAGAATGAGCTCAGCACCTTAACCATCACGCCACCGCCCCCCCTTCCCACACACCGTATCCGATGTAATTAAAGTCGAGTTTGTCAAGCAGGGAATGCGCATTGAAATCACGTCTTGTGGGCGTGAACTAGTTCGTCTGCAGAGCCTATATGCTCGCAAATTTAATGTTCTTGAGGCGAAAATTTCATGAGCTTAAGCGTTCGTCAGCGGAGGTTTTACTGTATTTCATACAAAATTGGTGTACTTTTATCATTTTTAATGATAAAAGTTTATGGTTTATGGGGTTTATCCAGTCCAAAGACTGGAGCCTTAGAACAAATTAGGCGTTTAACATGTAAGATGCGACACCTACTTATGAAATCCCCGCTATACGAAAAGGGCCCTAGAACGGATTCATTTCGTATGTTGGGGGCTGACTGTATATGAGATTTCCCTTCGGCTTTTCCCCTTTTCTCAGGGGTCGTCACAGCGAATGAGTCATACATTTTTATTTGGCATAGGTTTTTATGTCGGATGCCCTTCCTGACACAACCCAAGGGACAAGAAAAGGGACAGAAACACAATGATGGCCTAGCTGCCTACTCTTTACAAAAGTCAGCAATGGTTCTTTTATGTGCCTCACCATAGAGCAGTGCTTCTCAAATAGTGGGGCGCGCCCCCCATGGGATGCTGAGGGGGGCGCGTGTGACCCAGGAGAACATGCTTTTTTTCCGCCGTACTACAAGAAAGTGTAATTGCACATCCACTCCAGTAGTTGGCAGTGGCGCCAACATGACGTCTGACTCCACATTGAGACTGAGCTTCACATCACAGACACTCAGTGAATTCTGGCTGAGTGTAGAAAGGCAGTATCCATTGTTAGGGAAGAGGGCAATGGGCATTCTGCTTCCTTTTGCAACATCCTACCTTTGTGAGACTGGTTTCTCTGCTGTTGCTGCACTGAAGACCAAGTACAGGTCCCAGCTAAACATTGAGCAGGAGCTGAGAGTTGCAGTGTCATGCTTCAAACCTCGCTTTGAGAAGCTGTGCGCTGCAAAACGTGCTCATTGTAGCCATTAATCTTGGCTTCCTCATTTTGAGAAAAAATCAGCACAAATTGTTCTATTTGTTCTTGTTTTGTATGTTAAAGTGTTTATATATTGTGCTCCTGAGTTAATGTTTCTGAAGTCAATTTGAATTAATTATTTATTGATTTTATTTTCAGCAGCAAATGGTGTGGTAAGTTTGTCAAAAATGTAACAAGGATATTATTATTTTTAAATTTAAGGCAAATTGATGCACTTTCTTTTACAGACTAATAAAAAATGTTAAAAAAGTTATTCTTGTAAGTTGAACTATATCTCTTTCTTTTTGTTTTATTTATGTTAACAAGGATACGATATAATGAAGAGATATACCTGTAACTATATTATAGAAAAAAGTTATAATTTATAGTTGCGGTGGAAAGTGGGTGGTGGGGGGGCGCGAATTGTTTTCTTCTTGCTAGGGGGGGCGTAACAGAAAATATTTGAGAAGCACTGCCATAGAGTGAAAGACATGGCCTGCCTTAGATAACCCAGTTATCTATCCTCCACCTTCTTTATCTCTGCCCCCTGTAACCTCACCATTCCTCTTGGGTCCTTGTCGTTCACACACATGTATTCTGTCTTACCTGAGACTAACCTTCATTCCCCTCCTTTCCAGGGCATACCTCCGCCTCTCTAGATTTTCCTCCACTTGTTCTCTGCTCTCACTACAGATCACGATGTCATCTGCAAACATCATAATCCATGGAGATTCTTGTCTCACCTCGTCTGTCAGCCTGTCCATCACCATAGCAAACAAGAAGGGGCTCAGAGCTGACCCTTGATGCAGTCCCACCTCCACCTTGAACTCTTCTGTCACACCGACAGCATACCTCACCACTGTCTTACATCTCTCATACATGTCCTGCACCACTCTAACATACTTCTCTGCCACTCCAGACTTCCTCATACAATACCACAGTTCTTCTCTCGGCACCCTGTCATATGCTTTCTCTAGATCCACAAAGGCACAATGCAGCTCCTTCTGACCTTCTCTGTACTTCTCTATTAACATCCTCAAAGCAAACACTGCATCTGTGGTGCTCTTTCGTGGCACGAAACCAAACTGTTGTTCACAAATGCTGACCTCTGCCCTTGGTCTAACTTCCACTAGTCTTTCCCATAACTTCATCGTATGGCTCATCAACTTTATCCCTCTGTAGTTGCCACAACTCTGTACATCTCCCTTGTTCTTAAAAATGGGCACAAGCACACTTCTCCATTCCTCCGGCATCTGCTCACTTTCTAAGACCTTGTTGAATATTCTTGTCAGAAAATCTACTGCTACCTCCCCTAGACACTTCCATACCTCAACTGGTATGTCATCAGGGCCAACTGCCTTTCCACTCTTCATCCTCTTCAATGCCCTCCTCACTTCTCCCTTACTAATCTTTGCTACTTCCTGGTCCTCAACGGTCACCCCTTCTACTCTTTTTCTCTCTCATTTTCCTCATTCATCAGCTCTTCAAAGTACTCTTTCCATCTTCCCAGCACACTTCTGTCATCAGTCAATACATTTCCCTCTCTGTCCTTTATCACTCTAACTTGCTGCACGTCCTTCCCATCTCTATTTCTCTGCTGTGCTAACCTGTATAAATCATTTTCTCCCTCCTTACTGTCCAACCGATCATACAAATCATCAGATGCCCTCTGTTTGGCCTTTGACACCGCTACCTTTGCCTTACGCTGTGTCTCCCTGTACTGCTGTTTACTCTCTTCGGTCCTCTCTGTGTCCCACTTCTTAGCTAACCTCTTCTTTTGTACATACTCCTGCACTTCCTCATTCCACCACCAAGTTTCTTTTACTACTTTCCTTCCAGAGGACACACCAAGTACTCTCCTACCGGTCTCCCTGATCACATTGGCTGTGGTTGTCCAGTCATCTGGAAGCACTTCCTGACTACCCAAAGCCTGTTTCAACTCCTCCTTGAAGACAACACGACACTCTTCCTTTTTCAGCTTCCGCCACTTTGTCTTCTGCTCTGCCTTTGCCTTTTTCACCTTTCTCACCATCATCGTCATCCTGCACACCACCATCCTATGCTGTTTGGCAACACTCTCACCCACTACTACTTTGCAGTCACTGACTTCCTTCAAATTACATCGCCTACACAAGATTTAGTCTACCTGTGTGCTCTTACCTCCGCTTTCATAAGTCACCCTATGCTCCTGTTTCTTCTTGAAGAAAGTATTCACCACAGCCATTTCCATCCTTTTTGTAAAATCGATCAACATCTGTCCTTCTGTGTTCCTGTCCTGGATACCAAACCTGCCCATCACTTCCTCATCCCCTCTGTTGCCTGCACCAACATGTCCATTGAAGTCTGCAGCAATGACCACTCTTTCACCTCTGGGAGTACTCTGCATCACTTCATCTAACTCACTCCAGAATCTCTCCTTCTCTTCTAGCTTACATCCTGCCTGTGGGGTATATGCACTAACAACACTGAACATCACGCCTTCAATTTCTAACTTGAGACTCATCACTCTGTCTGACACTCTTTTCACTTCTAGAACATTCCTGACAAACCCCTCCTTCAAGATGACTCCTACTCCATTTCTCTTCCCATCCACACCGTGATAAAACAGCTTAAACCCTGCTTCTAAGCTTCTCGCCTTGCTACCTTTCCACCTGGTCTCCTGAACACACAGTATGTCTACCTTCCTCCTCTGTATCATGTCAGCCAGCTCTCTATCTTTTCCTTGCATAGTTCCAACATTCAAAGTCCCTACACTCAGTCCTAGGCTCACACATTTCCTCTTCTCTCTCTGCCTACGGACACGCCTCCCGCCTCTCCTTCTTCGACGTCTTCGACCAACAGTAGTCCAATTTCCATCAGAACCCGGTTGGTTGACAGCACTGATGGCGGTCGTTGTTAACCCGGGCCTCGACCGATCCGGTATGAATTTTGTTTTGACCATTTGCATTTTTTAATGTGGCAGAAGTTTTACGCCGGATGCCCTTCCTGTCGCAACCCTCTGCATTTATCCGGGCTTGGGACCGGCATAAGGGGGAGACCCAAACATACAAACATACACACACACACATATATATACACACATACATACACACACGTGACGTGACGCGAGTTAAGCCTCTGACGCAGAGGTGAGCATGCTTGCGTTTATTGGGAGTAGATGAGAAGAGTGAATTCAGGTGGGCAGCTCAGCCACGCCCCTTAGCTGGAACGGGGAGAAAAGAGTTAGAAAGCACAGCCCCCAAAATCAAAGTCCCCCCAAAACACAGACCATAACAAAAAGAACATAAAAGAACCAGAAGTGTAATAAATTGGATAAACAAAACAAAGGGATAAACATGCCACAGCACAGCACATAAAAATCACACACACAAACATTAACTAATTGCCCCGTTTCACTGGCACGCAGAATGTAATGATTGTGGCGGAAAGGCGCGGAATGCACTCTATGGAGGAGCTTCGGAATTTTTACACGGAAAATGGGTCAAAAACCTACACAAAATTGTACCTTTGGAACACCTTTGGAATGTTCACAGAATGTGCAGAAAACACCCAGAAAGACAGCGGTACAATGTTGGAATACATACGTAAAAGCGCTCGGATTGCCTTCGGAACGAGTGCGGATTGCAAAGGAAGACCTTCGGATAATTCACAGAACGGTCACGGAAAGCACAGAACACTTGAGGAACGACTACGACACTACTCCATTTTAGAAGGAAGAGCTACGGAGTGATTGCGGTACAGGCGGAACTTTCCTGTTCAACACGGAATGACTAAGGAATGCCCGGAGTAACCAACGAGTTTCAACGTGGAAAAATCGGCAAATATCAAAGGATTTGCTCCTGACTCCGCGTACAAATACGCAGATTTGACCAAGGAAGATCATTCTCTCATTCATACTATATGTTCATAATTTATATGTTTAGAATGTACAATAAATTTAAAAATTTAACATATGTTTGTAATTTATAACAGATTTATAATTTACAATATGTTCATAATGTACTCTATGTTTATAATGTACTATTTGTTTATAATTTGTAATATGTTTACAATGTACAATAAATTTTAAATTTAACATATGTTTGTAATTTACAATATGTTTATAATGTCCTATATGCTTATCATTTACAATATCTTTAATAATGTACTACAGTGGGCCCTCGACATTCGTGGGGGTTCAGTTCCGAGCCCTCCCACGAATCGAGATAATCCGCGAGTTCTGTACCTGGAAGTAAAACGCCATGTATCACGTCACATGCGCTAATGAGCAGCCCGAAGTAAAATACTATGTATCTATTACATGCGCTAAAATATGTTTCTTAAACACATTCTATAGACAATCTTACTCATTAATACAGTATTAATGTAGAAAAATATATTAACGATTAAGAAAAACCTTTCAAGTTTTACTCTTATTTTTATTGATGATAAATAAAATACAGCATATACTGTTTCAATTATTATTCCAGTACAGCACCTAAATTAATTATTTGAATGTGCGTGAGATTTTATGTTCTGTAGCATGTTTAATAAATGATACCAAAAGGATAAACTTTATTACGCTTCATGTCCTTTTACATTGAACTTGGGAGTGACGTCTTGGAGTGACGTGTCCAAGATGGCGCTGCCTTGAGGGCGACGTCGCTGAGTTCTCAGAGTCAAATTGTTTGTTTGTTCGTTTTATTTGTTTGTTCATGTTTTGCACTATGCTCGTCTATGATTGGTCGACCATACTACAGCTATGAGCAGCTTCAGCTTCGGGCAACTAAGCACGCAACAACTTCTATCGTGAGCTGCTCAATGCTAACCGCACCCCGGCTAAGCCCAGGCGGAGTTTTCAGAGGCTTGGTTAGCACTTCCGGCCATACTGCTTGAAAATGTTCAGTCCCTGCGAAACAAGATGGACGGGTTTCATGCTCAGATTTCAGCGCAGAGGGATCTACAGGACTGTAAAACATGGCTCGAGGCGATTGCACCAGCCGGCTACACGGCCTTCATCCCCTGCAATCCCAAGCGCTGGGGTCGTCGTTCAGCCCCTTCCCGCCTGGGCCTCTTGTCAGCTGCCTACCATTGCATATTAGCTCTGCTAGCTGCACCCCGGCTAACAAGCCCAGTTGAGCGTGCTTAGTTACATTTCAGAGAAAACTGTCGTTTCTCAGGAGAAAGTCTTATTTCTTCAGAAGAGACATCCAGCATTTTCTATCGCCTAGCCAGAGAAGACACAGCATTTGAGTGGTATCATAGAGCTTAACTGGTAATTAAAACACACACACAAAAGAGGCTCATTGACAACTTGTGCACAAATGAGGAAAAGGGGGCAGGACATCAGCTCAACCAATCAGGAGAAAGGAGGACAGCCATTGGCTGAATTTGAATCACAAGCCGGTTGCTCGGCAGTCAGCGAATACTCAAACCGTGGGTGCAAAACCGCGAATAGTCAAGGGCATACTGTACATGTTTATATTTTACAATATGTTTATAATGTACAATAAATTTAAAATTTAACATATGTTAATATGTTTAATATCAATAATGTCAATATGTTCCTTTTATTTGCACCTCAATAAATCATTCCAGACTAAAAACCATGCACACAAGTCCAAACCACAGTGATTATAACTTAAAACTTTATGACAGAAAAACAGAAAAAAGCAAAGTGCATGAACTGCAATAATTTAATAAACTGAAATCAAATCATCTCTTGCCCGCCTGTATTTATATCAAAAGTGACTTCTGTGAGTGTTCCGCAAGTCTTCCGTGCTATCCGCAACCATTCCCCAAACGTTCCGCATGTATTCCCCAAAAGTTCCGCATTGTTGTGCGTACTGTCTACAGAAATTACGCAGTGTTTCTCAATTGTTCTGTATGTATTCCGCACCTTCCGTGAGTATTCTGTGGGGATCCGTAGACGAACACCAACGTTCTGTGGCCGCTTTGTGACGACATTTTTACTTCTGCGAGTCTGCCACGCTCCAGTGAAATGGGGGTATTAAGTACTGTACTGGAATAATAATTGAAAAAGACTTTAATACTACAAGACAGTTCTGATGATTATTCCTCCTTGGGCACTTCAGAGGAAACTGTCGTTTCTTCAGGAGACAGTCTTATTTTTTCATAAGAGACATTCAACATCATTACCTTTTTCTGGTGCTTCGCCGGAGTTTGAGTGGCATCATAGAGCCTAACTGGTAATTAAAATACAGTAAAAAAAAAGCTAATTGAAAACTTGTGCATGAATGAGGAAAAAGGGGCACATATATCATCTCAACAAATCAGCAGGAGGGAGAACAGCCATTGGTTGAATTTGATCACGTGACAGTTACTCGGCAATCTGCAAATATGCGGAGGCGCAAGTGCAAAACCGCAAAGAGTCAAGGGCTTACTGTACACACACACACACACACACACACACACACACACACACACACACACATATTCACAGATGCTCCCATACTTACGAACAAGTTAGGTTCCAGACAGCCGTTGGTTAGATGAATTTGTTCGTAAGTTGTTAGTTGTTACAGGGCATTCTTTTGAGGGGAACATATGTTTAAACCTGGTATAAGTAACCTATACGAGTTTGTACTGTATACAATCTCTCTCTCTCTGAGTTATTACATAACTGACCGTGCGGTGTAATGATGCTCTTGAGCTCAGTCTAACTGAAAGCATATTCTCTCTCTCTCTCTCTCTCTCGCACACGCGCACACACACACACACACACACACACACACACACACACACACACGACACTACAACTGGACAATTGAACTGATCAGCTTCCGTGTATAAACTCCCGATTCCTCTAAAGCACAGCACAGCGAATCTGATCAGAATTACAAAGAATTTCACTCTTATGCAGTTCATTATAATACTGGAGCCAATTAGTTTCTTCTTTGAAAGTTTTGGAAGGAGTTCAAAAATGTATCGGTTCTGCTTCTCAGCCATGCCCATTTGCCTGAGCCTAGTATTAAGTGTACCTCAGGATAATGTTTAATCATATTTCATACTTATATTTGTGAGCCACTCCACCTCAGCTTTTGTAGGCTTTTGTGTCCAAAAATGAAAAATGAGCTTTTACACAGACAGATAGAGGAGGCCCAAAGCTGTAAAATGCAGCAAAAAGTTTGTCAATACCTTAAAAACTGACCGAACTATGCCATTTCTTGTGTAAGCATTCAGCTAAAAATTTCAAAAGACGTTTTACAGAAAAATGAGCACAAAGATTGCACCAGTCCTTAGCAACCAAACATTTTTATGCACATCAGCCATATAAACTTTTAGAAAACATGTCTAGGAAGAGTTTTAGGAAGAGATGATAAGAGAAATCATCCTCATTCTAATCTGACAGGCCCTTTTTAAAGCCATCAGTCAACGTGTTAACCCCCCAAAAATTAGCAAAAAAACAACTATTTTTTTTTATTTCTGTTTATTACAATAAGATAAGTATGTATCTTTTCGACCATTATATAAAGGTTCAAATGCCTTCAAATGATACTGATTGGGAAAGAAAACACTGTCAGGTTCAAACAATCACACTGAAATTAAGAAAACAATATAAAAAAACTCTGATCTCTTTATACAAGTAAGCTTTATCAACTCTGTCCTCATCATTATCATCTTAAGCTATATCCTGCTCAGCAGATAAGATCACATTTTCTTCACAAACACCATTCATGCACAATTTTATTAACAGATGCCTCTTCTTCATCAACATCAAAATCTTCATCAACACAGTTGGCATCATCATCCTCATCAGTCTGTTCATCTGTAAAAGGAATGGAACATTTAAGTATTTTTCAGGTCTTGACCAATTTTCGTACAAAACTAAATAGCCCACGATCCAGCATGTCCAGTCCAGACAAGATTACATACAAATAATCAAAACCATTCCATAATCGAATTTTGCATGCAGAGAAAAATACTCACCGGCAAAATAATCTTCAAGAACGCCAAGCATTCCGGCATCTTCAAAGCCCAATTCTTACGTTGAATTTAACATCTATACTAATGCTGCTTGACATCACAGATGACATTTCACTCTCCTTTTCCAGAAATTATGTGTATTCGCAATCTTATAAATAAACTTAACGACTGTTATTGAAGAGAAAGTCCGAGATAAATTCAGCATGCAGTAAACCGCAAGTTAATAACGGAAGTTAACATGTAACGGGCATTGCCTATGTGCAAGCCAAGCTGACCAATCAGTGTGCTTGTTTTAGATCTTCCTTAGCAACTAACCTGCATTGTTTATGAGCATATTGACTTCATAACCTTTATTTTATTCGCTGAAACGGCATTTTAATATCAAAACCGTATCCAAAATGGAGAGACTACTTCTCGGCCGTTCTTCTGGTGTATGGATTATAGTGTGTCTTATACCGAACTCGGTGAATAATTGCAACGAAAACCAGTAAGTTTGCTACTGTTTTTATCTAGTTTTATGAGGGTACTCAACAGAAAAATGGGGGGGAGACATTTTTAGTGAGTTTTAGTCGATTTCATGTGAGCAAGTGATAGTTGAATACTTCTTTTAATAGTTTATGCAAAAATAGGAATTTCGATAAAAATGGACCATTTTTACTTTTCTGACCTTTATCTCAAAAGTGGTCTGTGCGACAAGCACCTACTTTCGGTGGAGCGCCTCATAATTAGCCTAATATGCATGTATTTGGACTGGGGAAGTACCCAGAAGAAATCCATGTAAAACATGGGGAAAACATGCAGACTCCATACAGAAATGCCAGTGCCTGGGACTCAAACCTAAGACCTTCTTGCTATGATTTAGATATTCTAATCTTTATGCCACCGAACCAACCACAATAATGCTAACTCCGTTACACATTTTGGAAGCAGTGAATAACAAAAATGGTACTGATACATCCGTAGTGGTGATACATAAACAAGCTGGGAGAGATTAAAAGCGATAACTAGGGAGAATGGCAGAGTAGGGATCTTAATCGATACTTTCACATCATCCCACTGTCTCCTCCCGTTTTTAATCACGTCATATGACACCACGCAGTAAAATGAGCACACCCGCGGAGACGGAGCCAGACAAAAAGACATTACACACACTGTGTTATACAATCACCTCAGAGCATTTTATATTGTCTATACTGTGTAATGAAGCTTCGAGTTTGGACAGCATCACGAGGGTCCAGATTCTCACAGGCTCAATGATGTCCCCCCCCGTTTACATTTCTTCACTCTATTCGTTTTATTTTTAAGACAAGAGTGAAGAACTGCCCTCCAGGCTGCAATATGACCTCTAGAATAGGTTTTTTTTTTAATGAAATGTTTTGTCTGCTTACCATTCTCACCAGAGTCCACGAAAGTGGACTTAAATATACTGGAGAAAAAAAAATAAGGCAAACAAAAGAATGCATAAAAAAAACCCTAGTGAGTGATCGTGATTGACACATCTAAAAATAGTACTTTCCCTTTTTTATTTATTAATTTCCCTGCTTTCTCTCTCTTTCTTTCCCCTTTTCTCTCATCTCAGCCCCTACTCCATATACACACTTCCAAAATTTAGCATTCAGTTGCCTGGCAACGCCGGCCTCAAAGGCTACTCGCCTGAACACAGGGGCTGCCGTCTCGTTCTTTTTTAAGGCACAGCGAAGCCATGAGAGGGAGGAAGCATACGAGGGGAAGAAAAAAAAGACAGAAAAGGGAGTAAAGTCGGCAAACCTTTTCCTCCTGCAGTCTCTTCACGTCAGATTCCTTAATGGCAGAGAAGCTAGTATGAACCCAGGCTAATTGCATAATCATCACAAGAACTCACATCCACTAGGGAACTGAAAGAGTCTCATTTCGCATGTACAATGTGCCTCTGTGGCTGAAAAAACTCATTTGGGTTTCATGTGCTCTTTTTGTCAGTCTGTAATTGACCTTCTGGATGTGCAATAACATTGGAAGAGCTTCATTTTGAGTTTCATTTACACAGAGCTCAAGAGAGGCTGATTGGCGTGCCTTGGGGGGGGGGGGGGGAACTAGCCATTGAAGCCTCTCAATAAAAAGCTTTGCTTGACTCTATGGAAGTAATGCTGATCCCAACCTGAACTCTGCATGGAAAAGTACCTCAACTCATATGGCAATCAGGAATCTGTGACTAAGCCACTAGAAGTACACACTGTTCCAGTTGCTCATATATGCATCTGGACTTGTCTCTTGCACGCTGCTGGGCAACGTGAGACCTCCTCTGATCAATCAGTGGCATCCAAATGCTAATCAAACCATACTGAAGTAGCTCAAATAACCCCTGCTAGTTATCAGAGCTCAAACTGAATACAAATATTTTACTCCCTTCAAACAAATGATGTGTTAATTGATATACAACTATATTTTTACCCCATGTACTGAACATAACCATGTTTTATTTGTATGCTGCTGCATTTAAACACAGGATTGCTTTGTCCACCCACAAAAAAAAAAAAAAAAAAAAAAAATCAGTCATACGACAACTACTAAAATATGTGCTTCCTCCAAGACATGTGTGGTTGAACAACCGCATATTTTACAGACTGCTGTTCATGGTGTATCACAGGGGTGTAATATGCTCTGATGAAAGTGCTATCCAGCCTTTTTCACATATTTACATTTAAGGTATTTGGCAGATGCCTTTATCCATATATCTAAGCAGTTGAAGTTAATCCTTGCTCAAGGAGCCAGCCTGGTGATACAAGGGCATGAACCATTTACCTTTCAATAATTAACCCAGAAGCATGACCTTGGGTTTACACTGGGGCACAACATCTGCAATTTGAGAGAATTGCAATGAGCTTGGGGTGTTGTGTGATTGAATCTTGACGATCTTGAGGGATCTGGATTGATTTGGGGGCAATGGTGGCCCAGTGGTAGGGTGCTGGCTTACTGATCCACGGGTCGGGGTTACAAGCCACACTATCACCAGATTGTCATTGCTATACTCCAGGGCGGCTAACTGGGTTATTAATCGCCGGCCATGTCTTTCACATAGTGAGAGGTATGTAAAAGAACCATTGGTTGGTTGTAAAGAGTAGGTCACTGGGTTACCATCAGTGTTTATTACCTGCAATGACCTGACGAGCCCTCCAGGATATACTCTACTCTCACCCAGAGACAGCTAAGATGGGATCCAGCCTCTACACGACCCAAAATAGGATTAAGCAGTTCAGAAAATGAACTAATTAATGAAGGAATGAATAAAATTGAATTGTGATGATTGTACTGAATCTTTGAGAGCAGTAGACCTTAACAGAGCATAACAGACCTTGATGCGGATGAACCTGATGAACTTGGCAAAATTCCTTGAAGTTTCATATTTAGAATATACCCTGCCTCATTCTCACGGAGATAGCAGACATTGTGCCCCTGTGTAAACCCAGGTAACCACCGAGCCACAACTGGCCTTTCAAACATGCACTTATTATAGCGTGATTAGTGAATATTTAGATGAATCAATATTTTATGTAAGTTATTGTAGTCGCAAACTGAGATTCTTGGAGAGGAAATCAATTTCAGGCCTTCTGATTGCATTGATTCTGAATGAGATGATGCTGTTTTTATCAAGCATTCTGCTGAAGTGTAATCTACCGAGTACTGGTACCAAAATCAAAACCACCATCGCAGCTTCTGTAGCAGATTGTTTTTATGCAATCACGTTCGGTTATACAATGGCACCTCGGAATCCGAACACTCTAGAGTCCAAACAAATCGGAACCCGAAAAAAAAATTCCTGAGTTCTTCCGTCCGGGAAACTGAACAAAAACCAGAAGTTGAACTCGAGAAACGCGCGAGA
Organism: Plotosus lineatus; assembly: GCA_024760905.1. Classification (NCBI taxonomy): domain Eukaryota; kingdom Metazoa; phylum Chordata; class Actinopteri; order Siluriformes; family Plotosidae; genus Plotosus; species Plotosus lineatus. The sequence continues at coordinate 27,966,140 of CM045740.1, read as the reverse complement.
CAAAACGAGACCGAGAGAGAGGAAAAGTGAGCGACCTCCAGAAGCCCGGAAGCTGTTGATACTGTGTATGTTCTGGGGAAGTCCGGAAGTTGTTGATACAGTACTATGTACATATCACAAGCGTTAAAGCTAGCGCTAAAGCACTAAAGCTATCTAATCACTAACGCCATATACCCCCTTCAGCGACAAGGCATAACCGCCTAAACAAAGTTGAAGAGGATGTATGTATGTATGTATTTGCCTGAAGCTGTTATGGAAGGGAATCCGCTTTTTCTCTTCCACTCCAACATTTACGTATACCAACTGCTCACCACCACAAAGGTTAAAATTCTTGTCATTATTGTCCTTATGCTTTAACTTTTCTGTGTTTCTTATTTAAGTCTCTCTCACAAAAGAGATGCGTGTTGACATACACGTTGGAGAGGGGCGTGGCTCTCACGCGCAGGGTGGAATGCTAAACACACACACAATTCCATTTAATCACGGGCTATAAAGACTAGCAGCGCCCTTCCCCGTGACCTCTCTGGCTCTCAGCTCTGCGCTCCACCAGTTCCCACTTTAGTTTGATTTCCCCGTAACTCTTGTGCCTTCTCAGTGCTCTAGTGCCTTCCCTGTGAACAATAAAGCACCCCCAAAACGGGTGCGTTTTATTGTTCACAGGGAAGGCACTAGATAAAAATGGATGTGTTTTTTTTTTTTTTTAATTGGTGTGTTATTTAAAAATGGGTGTGTTTTATTGTTCACAGAGAAGGCACTAGATCACGGGGAAATCATAGTCACTGTTAGAGATGCAGAGAAACACGGAAATCAAACTAAACTGTGCTCCAGCACTTCCCGCTTTAGTTTGATTTCCGTGTTTCTAGTGCTCTAGTGCCTGTGCTCTAGTGCCTTATCTGTGAACAATAAAGCACAGAGTCTCTCACAACACAGACCATAACAGTGTACTGTATTCAATATTTTTTTTTCATTTAATATGCGGACCTATGATATGAGTTATGGTACTGTTAACTTCTGTTCAAAAGAGAATGGAACGGATTAAGACCATTTACATTATTTGTAATGGGAAAAGCAGATTCGGAATCCGAACAAATTGGAACCCAAACAGCCATCTGGAACAGATTAAGTTTGAGTACCGAGGCCCCACTGTATTTCTTTCTTTACGGCTTTTTCCCGTTCTCGAGAGTCGTCACAGCAAATCATCTGATTCACACATTTGATTTGGCATAGGTTTTTACGTTGGATACCTCCTTTTAGCAAGGGGCAGAAACATGCTGACGGCTTTGCAGCCTACTCTTTACAAAAGTCAACAATGGTTCTTTTAGATGCCTCTCACCATAGACAGTGAGAGACATTGCCCGCCTTTGGTACTCGAACCCCCAACCTTAGGATCAACGATCCTGCGGTCTATCCACTCGACCATCACTGCCCTCGAGGCTCTACTGTATATCTATATTATTTACCATTACGGAATCACTACAATTTTCCAGGTGTTCAATCACAATCTCAGCTCTCACTCATTACCCAAAATGCTTAATCCTACTTGGGACATGGGGAGGCTGGTGCCCATCTCAGCCAACACTGGGCACAGGTGGGGTACACTCTGAATGCATCACCAGATAATTGTAGTAGACACACAAATTTCATCATGTTCATAATATGTGATATATTTATTTCATGTGCCTTATTGAATTTCCTTAATAGTTATAAACTTATCATTAATGACTACATTGTTGTTACTATCAGAATTCTGTTGTCTTAGTTATTGATAGACATTTATATTAAAAAAAAAATTAGGCTTAGTTTGCACTTTACAGATTTTATTTGAAAACGATTTCTGGTGGCACAGTGATTAGCACAACCGCCTCACTGCATGAAGGTCCCTGGTTCGATTCCCAGGCTTGAGGCCTTTCTGTGTGGTTTGCATGTTCTATGTGTTTGCGTGACTTGCCTCTGGGTACAATGTTTTTTTCCCCCAGTCAAAATACATGCACAGCAGGCTGAATGGCAGTTCCACATCACCCCTAGCTGAGAGAGTGAGTATGATTGATTGTATGGTGTGTTCGCCCTACAGTGGTCTGGTGAGCTATCTAGGGTGTACTCCGCCATCACCCCGAGTTGGCTGAGATGGATTCCAGCCTCCCTGCCACTCTAAATAGGATGTGGCTTAGAAAAGGACTGAATGAATAAATGTCTTCTCCAAAAGGTCCTTCTCCTTGTGCCCAGTGGAACCACTGAGCTTAAAAGCATTTTCTGGGTTAGATCCCTTTTTTTTTAAAAAAAGCACCCAAATGCATTAAATGCTTTAAATATTTAAACTGCATTCAATTTGATGTAACAAAAAATCTACAAGGAGACTGTCGAAGCATAACGGAGAGTCACATAAGGACAAAAGTCAAGAATTCAAAACTACACTTTAAAAAATAAAGAATAAAGAAATAAGAGTGTCTGCCAAACGCAGTCACTGACTGTGAAATAGTACAATTTCAACAAAATGCCATCCCAAAAATACAACAAAAGCTACATAATATGTCCTTAATGTTTTCACAGATACAAAACCCACATCCCTTATTTAAACTGAGTTTTAAAAGATGCCGTCATGAAGTGCACGTGAGTATTTTGATGAACAGGTTGTGAGATTATCTTCATGCTCTAAAAATTCAAGAACAAACCATAAAAATCTAGTTTTAGTTTACTTTCCTTATGTTTTCAGAAGTAAACCACATACTCAAACTTTTTAATGAGTTTAAAAAGACGCCGACAGCCTACTGCTTGTGTTTATACTCTGCTTGTGGGGCACACAGATCTCACCTGACCCGTGTCTTCGATGCTCTTGTTTTAGGTTATTTTTTTTAACGTTCCTGTACGGTGTGGCCTGTGGTGGCCTGGTGGTAAGGTGCTAGATTACCAATCTCCAGGTTGGGGGTTCAAGCCCCACTGTCAAAAGTTGTCACTGCTGTGTCTCCCCCAGTGCAGCTAACTAATCAAAGGCCGGCCATGACACTCGCCGCCTATGGTGAGACACATGTAAAATAACCATTACTGTACTGACTTTCGTCAAGAGTAGCTGCATAGAGTTGTCAGCATGTTTCTGCCCTACAATAGCCTGGTGAGCGGTGCAGGGTGTACTCTGCCCTCACACAGAGTTAGCTGAGATGGGTGCCAGCCTACCCTGTGACCCTAATTAGGATTAAGCAGTTTAGAAAATGAATGAAAGAATTTGCCTGTGTGGTATATACTAAAATAATAATAGCATTATTGCCAAAAGGCTCGGAGTTATCGATTAGAAAATCAGTGCTTCAAATCCATTCCTGCCAAGCTGCCACTGTTGAACTCTTGAGCAAGGCCATTAACTTTCAACTGATCAGCTGTTTAAAAAAATGTAAGTCATTGATATTCCCCTTATCTTTGAGTTAAACCTGACAAGAGAACCACAGTTAGAGAAGCACCTAGACTTATCCATGAGATGACTTGAGAGTCATAATTTGATTGAGCAGTGATCTGGAGGTACAGGTTAGAAACAAAGTCTGGTGGGGAACAGAGCTTGTAGCCATTTGGCTCAGCATGACTTTGTCATGTTGGTTTTCATAAAGCAGAAGCTTATATGCATCATGTGTTGGACCAGTAGTGAGCTGTGGGTCAATTTTCAATACTTTGTTACAGCAGAATCCCCCACCCATCACCCCCTGCTGTGAGCCTTATGAGCCAACAAGGGCACTGGGCTTCCCATGGGGGAAAGAAAATAAGTCTGCCGCTTAACCAGAGGCAGTGAAAAAATAAAGTATTCAGAAATGAACATTCTGGAAAACTCTCTCTCACACACACACACACACACACACACACAAGACCCCAAATGTTATTTACATTATACAAACACATAACTGTATATTAACTGCAATTCATGGCACATAGCCCATCACAGTGAGTGCAGCCTATCATATATTTGGAACTAGATCTGCATTCAAAATTTTGCAGGGAGAATAACTGCAAGCATTATTTTATACACACAAGCAGGACTAAAAAATTACAGTTGTACACGTGTATTTGATGCTCATTAACTGTGTCTGTTAATCAGCTCCTACTACAGCCTTAGGATGCTGATTAGATGAGCATAGTATGAACGATCAAGTTGTTTAAAATAAGACTCTTTATGAATCTTATTTTTAATGCTATGATTATAGTACAACCCCAAATTCAGGAAAAAAAAACCTGGTACCACAAGGAAATACTGTACAAATAAAATACAAACTGATTTCTAAAATAACTTTTAATTCCACACTGACAGTATGTACCCAAGAGATTTCATGATTTGTCCTGGGTACACCCTGGACAGCTTGCCAAGCCACTGCAGGAACACAAAACCATTCACACTCACACTTACAGGTGATTTGGAACAGTCAATTAGCCGACTGTGCATGTTTTTGGACTGTGGGAGGAAACCAGCAGCTCACAACAGCAGCAGTGTCTCGAAATGTTTCCACACCTCACTATATAGTTCCCTACATATAAATTCTCATATTGTGAACATAGATTAGTGAATAAGTGAGCAATTCAGACAAGGGTAGTACAGTCGGCCCCCAACTTACAAATACCCCTGTGTACGAAATCCCCGAGTTACGAAAAACATTTTCTCGCGTTTCCGTCCCCAAGATACGAAACAACCCACTCTTACGAAAAGAAATTCAAAATTCAAACGCACCAATCAAAATTTCACACAACACGCGAGTTGCTCTCTCATTGGCTGTCTCTCAACATCCCGCCCCGCTGGCCTCCCAGATTGAGACAGAAGGAAGCTTCACTCTTTAGTTTTTAGTTTTTTAAGTTGTTTAATTCAGTAAATGTTTAATAAATGTGGGCGCATTTGAGCTCATCTGGAATTCTGATCCCTCAAGGAATCAAATTAAAGTTGAGTTTGTCAAGCAGGGAATGCGCTTTGAATTCACGTCTTGTGGGCGTGGCCCGCAGCGCGTGCGAGAGAGACAGAGATAGAGAGAGAGAGAGAGAGAGAGAGAGAGAGAGAGAGAGAGAGAGACAGACAGACAGATTGTGTGTGTGTGTGTGTGTGTTAATAAAAAATGTTTAATCATGGTTTAATTAATAAATATGTTAATGAAATGGTTTAATATGTTAATAAATGTTTAAATGGTTTAATAAATAATTTTCTTCTACTTTTAACACATATTTCATACAAAATTGGTGTACTTTTATAATTTTTAAAGGGTTTATGGGGTTTATCCAGTCCAAAGACTGGAGCCTTGGAACAAATGAGGCGTTTAACATGTAAGATGCGACCCCCACTTACTAAAATCCCCGCAATACGAAAAGGGTTCTGGAATGGATTAATTTTGTAAATTGGGGGGCGACTGTATAGTCTTTAAGGCCAAATGCAAGAAAAAATTTCAGAAATTTAAAAACATTGTAAATATTTAGGAATTGATTACCATCACCAACCAGGGACGGGTGACAGCATGCTCACACACCATGTAATGATATGCAATGCTAGCCACCCACCATTTTTAGAACTGTGGCACATGCATATTTGGTTGTGGTCTAACATACTCTGAGGGAAAGCACCATACGCCCCCTTGTAAGAATGAGCTCATAGATGGCTGATTGGCTGCAATCACTGTGAGGGTATGCCATCCCTCCCTCCCGTGAGGGCTCAGCCAATTAGCTCCCTTGGACTCCCATGGTATTAACCTGGATTTGAACTTGAGATCTCTGGGTTAGTAGTCATGCACCTTGTCGATGTGCCATTCAAGAGCCCTACAAACTCCTTTTTATCAAGCATCAAAATTAGGAATTACATACACAAATGCCAGTTAATACTCAAAATAAACTTCATGTTAATTCTGCGTAGAGGTGCTGTCCACTTCTTTGGGCGCAGTGACTTCTGAGATGGATCATCACACAGTGGAAGCATGTACTGTAACCGGGTCTTTTTTAAAGAAATTGATGTCATGTGTCCAAAGACAAAAAGGAAAATTAGACTTGGTCATGATACGGGGTTGTGTCAGCACCCTTGAAAAGTACCTCACACCTCTATGGTGACATCTTGAATGCAGAAAAGTACACTTTTGGAGGAACTTCTATTCCAGGGATGCCCATGAATACTTCAAGACCATGCATAGCACATTCGGAACACATAACAGAGGCATGTCTGTGAGGGCTGGGATTTCCTAACTTCAGTCCTGTCCCCAATCAAGAATACAGGGATCCCTCACTTTCCACTTTTAATTGGGACCAAGATCCCCACGCGACCATCAAAATCTGTGAAGTAGGATCACCCCCCCACCCTGACTGATGTATACGTACATGTATGTGTGTATATAATATCAATAAATACATATCCAATATTATAAATGCTTATAATAACAATTAAACATTGAAAAAATAGTATAAGATGTAAATAAAATATAAATACAGATGCTCTCCAACTTACCAACATTCGTTTTGCAAACATCCAGAGATACAAAGCTGTCCAAGGTCGAAAGTGAAAGTGAAATAAAACTGAAGAGCAAGTAGAAATAGAAATGGAATAAAATCTACAGAAATATAGATCATAAATATAAGTATGAAATCTGATTAAACATTATCCTAAGGTACACTTAATACTAGGCTCCCGCTGAGGGGGAGTGGCTGCGCTGACGCGTGCACACACAGATGCAACAATGTGTCCAGTTTTGATCTGAGACTTTGGGTTGTTTTTCGTTTTTTGTTGTTTTTTTTTTTTTTTTTTTTTTTTGCATAATTGGCCTTGTTTTTGTGACATTTTCCTTAACTTTTCCACCTAGTCTTCCTTAATTTCCATATTTTTTAATTCGATTAATTTTTTATTTTAAACGCAATGCACTGAATTAATTGAAGCGCGGAATAGTGGGGGATCCCTGTATGTGGTGAATTCTGAAACCAAAAATGGGACTGCATCCCTGGACTATTGCACACAGGAAGAAAAGGATAAGCTAAGACCTGGAACTCATCATCATTTGGTGTCTTCAGTCCCTAAACACGCTTTAAGTGTAGCAAGAGGGAATGGAAATATTAAAAAGTGGTAAATTTTTTACTGTCCCAACAGTAAAAAAAAGGGGAGATTTTGAAATTATAACAAGGGGCAGCACGGTGGCGAACAGGTTAGCATGTCCGCCTCACAGCAAGAAGGTCCTGGGCTTGATTTCAGCACTTGGGAGTTTCTGTGTGGAGTTTGCATGTTCTCTCCGAGCTTGCATTCGTTTCTTGCACATGCACAGTGGGGTAATTGGCTGTTCCAAATAACCCCTAGGTCTGAGTGTGAGTGTGAATTGTTGTGTGACTGGCAAGCTGTTCAAGCTGTACCCCACCTTCACCTAGAGTCAGCTGAGATGAATGGATAGAAAAGCTATAATAATAATAATAATAATAATAATAATAATAATAATAATAATTCATGAGGTTAAAAATAAATGATGTGCTGTTGTCTTGTCCTAAGTGTATTACAGCTGAAATGTATGCCACTCATTTATTCAATCCAAATAGGGATGGCTGTGGCCTATCTCAGCCATCGCTGGGGCAAAGGTGAAGTACACCCTGAACAGCTCACTAGATCACGCTAGGGTGACACTCCAACAACAATTCACACTCCCACTGCTATTTGGGGCAATTTCATCTTCATATTAGCCTAATGTGCATGTCTTTGGATTGTTAGAGGAAACACGCCCACACAGAAATCCTGGACTCGAACCCAGGACCTATTCACTGTTAACCAGACGTGCTACCATTACACTACTGGCCAATAAAGTTCACAAATCCTTTACCTTTTTAATATCAATTTCAACATACTGTCCCAAGTGTATCTGATTTAATTCTGTAGAACACTGTATTTGTGTCCACAATCCCAAGAGACAAATACAAAAAAATTCACCAAACCTTTAGTGATTTCATGGTCATTTTAGGAACACTTAAAATGACCAGAATTGGTTTTTGAAGAACACTTGTAAGGTCCAGTCTTTCTAAGAGTAAATATAATATTCATCCGCTGAGCTGCTTAATTTTACTATGATTGTGGGGCTGGAGCCTATCTCAGCCTACTCTGGCTGAAGACAGGGTACAAACCTGAAAAGTTTGCTAGTGCATCGTACGGCAACAAACACAACCATTCACACTCCCATCCAAACCGAGGAGCAATTTGGAAAAGCTAAATAGCCTAATGTGCGTGCCTTTGGACTGTGGGAGAAAACCAGAGTACAAGGAGGAAACTCACGCAAGCACCCGGACAACATGCAAAGGTCACCCAAATATGCTCTCACCGAGCTCAGGACTCAAATTCAGGAACTTTTTGGACATATATGTATACTATATGTACAATATGTGTGTGGCTTGTATAGGTCACAAGTTCATATCATGGCCTCACTCCCAGTTTGTCAAATTCTTACAGCTTGTGTTTAATACTCACATCCATCATTCTGTTTACTCCCACCCCATCTCCGTTCGCTATACTTTTTTGGCAAGTTCTCACAACCACTCCAGGACATTTTCTCTTTTAGAGAGGCCAACTTTTGCCTTTGGTGCTTATAAGTTTGGCGAAACACACAGATACTGTTTACCATTGCTGTTGGTTGGCATAAACTATACACACAACTAAGCATAGACACAGCTGTAGTCTCATTGCTTTGGCACTAACGGTATGATAATCGTGTTACCTAACATGATGTGTGCTTACAGTTTAAATTATTTTAAATTAAACAAGCATCAAATTATTAGTGAAGGTGCCATCTCTATCATCATCCCAGAACCTTTCCAGATGAGTTTTCCCTAGATTTTCTCCCTAATTTAGTCATATCCAATTCCCACCCATCAAGTAGTGTCTTCCCTATGATACGATCACCACCAATTAGGGAGGGGCAAAAGCATGCACTCGGCCCCTCCATGACATGCAATACTAGCCACCCGCTTCCTTTTGAACTGCAGCACATGCGTATTTTGGGGGTGGTCTAACACACTCAGAGGTGAAGCGCTATCTGCCCCCTCATACAAATGAGCTCACAGACAGCCATGATTGGTTTTCGATCACTATGAGTGATAGGGAGGTGAGTGTGTGGTATCCAATGTTCCCTCTAAGCAGTGTGCTTGCGCAATCGTGCACTGCTTGCACATTCTCAGCACACAAGGAAATCTATGCAGTGCATAAAATAAAATTCAACAGAAACATATCTGATATTAGACCTAATCTAATCTAATTAATTAGACCAATAATAGTGTTTTCTGTACCATTTTGCAATGTAACTCAGTCAGTGACAGGTGTCCAGCGAATGATACGATACGGTTCACTTACACTGCGCAGTCAATCATAGCATTCACAGTGCTTGCGAATGTGCCCTGCCCATATGCGCCGTGCAGGTGTACGTGGCCACAGCATGCACATCTGATGTTGCTCACAGTGACCCTCAGTGTGCTCAAGGAGCTTGTGTGTATGCCCATACACATGAAAATTTAGAGGGGACATTGGTGCCATCTCTCCCTCAAGTGAGAGCTTGGCCAATTAGCTCCCATGGATCCCAGTCACCGATGGCTGTGGCATGAACAACTATGTTGCTTCATCGTTCAATATATATGACTTTGATGGTTAACTTACCTGCTCGAGGAGGTTCTAGAGTGTGGTTCTCAATTCTATCTTGCATCAGCTTGCGTCCAGTCCAGTCAAGGCTGACGTCTTCAGCCCGCTCTGAACTTGAAGCTTCTATCACTATAAGACAAAAAAAAAAAAAAAAAAAAACGTAGAGAATTAATCTACAGTAGGCCCTTGACATTCGCGGGGGTATGGTTCCGGGCCTTCCCGCAAATTGAGATAATCCGTGAGTTCTGTACGCGGAAGTAAAACCCCATGTATGACGTCACATGCGTGAATGAGCAGCCGGAAGTAAAATACTATGTATCTATTACATGCGCTAAAATATGCTTCTTAAACACATTCTACAGACAGTCTTACTCATTAATACAGTATTAATGTAGTAAAATATAGTCATGATTAAGAAAAACTTTTTAATTTTGTTCTGTGATATAAACATTATACAGCAAATACTGTTGTAAAGCACTCGTTTTAAAGTCTTTTTCAATTATTATTCCAGTACAGTACCTAAATTAATTCGTTGAATGTTTGTGCATGAGATTTTATGTTCTGTAGCATGTTTAATAAATGATACTAAAAGGATAAACTTTATTACGCTTCATGTCCTTTTACATTGAACTTGGGAGTGACGTCTTGGAGTGACGTGTCCAAGATGGCGCTGCCTAGAGGGCAACGTCGCGGAGTTCTCAGAGTCAAATTGTTTCTTTGTTTGTTTTATTTGTTTGTTCATGTTTTGCTTATGATCGGTCGACCCTACTACAGCTATGAGAAGCTTCAGTTTCGGGCAACTAAGCACGCAACAACTTATATCTTGAGCTGCTATGCTATGCTATGCTAAAGCCCAGGTGGAGTTTTCAGATTCTCCGACGCTTGGTTAGCATTTATGGCCATTTGCTTTGCTAAATGTTCAGTCCCTGCGAAACAAGATGGATGAGCTTCATGCTCAGATTGCAGCGCAGAGGGATCTACAGGACTGTGTTTCTGTGAAACATGGCTCGAGTAGAGTACACCCGATAAGGCGATTATACCAGCCGGCTACACGGCCTTCATCCCCTGCAATCCCAAGCGCCGGAGTCATTGTTCGGCCCCTTCCCACCTCGGCTTCTTTGTTAGTAGGATGCGGCTCGCTGCCTACCATAGCATGTTAGCTCTGCTAAATTATATACGAACGAAGATACTCCGATCTTATACAGTAGCTGTAGTAGAGTTGACCGGTCGTAGACGAGCATAGTGCAAAACATGAACAAATAAAACAACAACAAAAAAAAAAAATGTAAAACGAACCATAGCATGCTAGGTCTGCTAATGGCATGCTAAGTCTGCTAATAGCATGCTAGGTCCGCTAATAGCATGCTAGCTCTGCTTTGTTATACACGCCCGAACATACTCCGATGTTATAGCTGTAGTACAGTCGACCAGTCGTAGACGAGCAGAGTGCAAAACATGAACAAACAAAACAAAAAATAAAACATTTAAAAGAAACAATTTGACTCTGAGAACGCAGTGAAGTCGCCCTCTGGGTAGTGCCATCTTGGTGACGTCACTCCAACTTCAATGTAAAAGGACATGAGGAGTACTGTAATAAAGTTTATCCTTTTGGTATCGTTTGTTAAACATGCTACAGAACATAAAATCTCATGCACAAACATTCAAAGAATTAATTTAAGTACTGTACTGGAATAATAATTGAAAAAGATTTTAAAACAAGCGTTTTAAACATGAACTTAGGTACTGTAGTGGAATAATAATTGAAAAAGATTTTAATACAACAGTTCAGAGAAAACAGTTGTTTCTCAAGAGAAAGTCTTATTTCTTCAGAAGAGATATCCAGCGTTTTCTATCACTTAGCCAGAGAAGACACATAGCACTTGAGTGGTATCATAGAGCTTAACTGGTAATTAAAACACACACAAAAAAGAGGCTCATTGACAACTTGTGCGCGAATGAGGAAAAAGGGGTGGGACATCAGCTCAACCAATCAGGAGAAAGGAGGACAGCCACTGGCTGAATTTGAATCACGTGCCGGTTGCTGGGCAGACTGCATGTACTCAAACCGCGAGTGCAAAACCGTCAAGGGCCTACTGTATTTGCATGATCAAATTTTGATACCGTTACTGTATATAGTTTAAAAGGATTCCCAATGGATTTGATTAGACGCATTACCATTTCTCTATGACACATCTGTCCACCTCAAGGCCTGCGGGCCAAATCCAACCTGCTAACTTATTTTGTGTGGATTTTGAGAGCTTTTAAGGAATATAATTATCCTACATTAGATTAGAACGTGGCTCATTTTATGAAAGTCTCACCAAACGAAAAATTCAGGTTACAAAACGCTTTTTCCTAAAATTTTTGTCTCTGGATACGAAACAAGTTTACGTTACAAAAGCGCCATCTTAAAAATTCAAACGCAGCATTCAAACATTAAAACACGCCATTCAAACATTCAAATGCACCATTCAAACAATGCATGAGCTGCTCTCCCATCAATAACGTTCCGGCCCGCTGGCCTCCCATTGGCTAGGAAGGATGACGCAGCTACTTCCCATTGGCTATCTCCAAACATCCTGCCCCGCTGGCCTCCCATTGGCTAGAAGGGATGACGCAGGATCCTCTTATTGGCTATCTCCCAACATCCCGCCCCGCTGGCCTCCCATTAGCAAGGAGAGATGACGCAGCTACCTCCCATTGGCTATTATGGAGCTGCATCTACCATGATGCTTTTCGTGTAAAGGACAGAGTTACTTTCTTGACTCAGGCCTTTAACCTTCCATAAACATTTGTAAGATTATAACTCTGCTAAGAAGACATGGTCGACACACGCACGCACACACACGCGTGTGATTTCCAGTGCGAGTGAGAAGAAACGGGCTCGAGTGATATTGCAAAGGAATATGGCCAAACCCTTCTACTACCAGTACAATATTGAAGCAGAAGGAGGTCTTAAAAGGTATGCTTTTATAATTTTTAAAGGGTTTATGTGGTAGTATTGGGAGCCTTGGAATGAATCACGTGTTTTACATGTAAAATGCGTTTCAATTTATGAAAATTCAGGTTACGAAAAAGGTGCTAGATTGGATTAATCTCGTAAAGTGAGGTACCACTGTATTTGCATCATCCATTACTATGAAATGTAATTTATCATCACTCCATTAGGTGGCAGCAACCTAGTTCATGTAAACAGCTAGTCTTTTATGAGTGAAGCCACACCGATTGGTCAAGAGTAAAAGTTAGTAAGATTCAAACGCGAATATTCATAAACTGGTTATGCAATTGCTATTTTCTCAAAAGTGGCATTTCCTGATTAGCGACATTCAAAGTTTTCATGCTATAATTAAATTTATAATAGATTTTTAATTATATTAAATTCCCTTTCCAAATTCATCATTATCTCATTTGATCAAATTTCATACTTAATTCATATTATGCTGGAGTGGGTCACAAAAATTTCAGTTTTTAAATTGATGTTCAGTGATTATTCGGCCCTTTGTGACCCAAAAATGAAGTGATGCAGCCTTTAGTCAAAATGTGTTCGACACCCGGGTCCATAGCATGCACTAGTTACTCACAATTGTGATCAAACACAGAGTAAATCACTTAACAATTACAAGCTGTTTTGTTCTGCCTAATTTGGTCGTCTGCTACCTACCACCCATCACCACCTCCACCACTTCTCATTTATTATATCACAGTTACCAATCACAAGTGGCCAAAATGTTTCCTAAGACACATGAAGCCAACCAATCAAATATTCTTTGTTTTTCAGAGTACCAAAAGACATTGATTTTCTGAACCGCTACTAGGGCCACAGGGAGGCTGGAGCTTATCTCAGCTAACAATGGGTGAAGGTGGGGTACACCCTGAACAGCTTGCAGACCATTGCAGGGCAACACAAATAACCATTCACACTCACATTCACATCTAGAGGCAATATGTCATTATGGTAGCAGCTAGCACATCCACCTCTCAGCAATAAGGTCCTAGGTTCGATACCCAGACCTGGCAAAGGCATTTCTATGTGGAGTTTGCATGCTCTCGTTGTGTTTGTGTGGGTTCTTTCCAGATACTCTGGTTTCCTCCCACAATTGTGGAGACAAGTGTGAATGGTTGCATGTGTGTGTTGCCCTGTGATGAGCTCAAGCATGGATAATTTCACTCTCCGGTTTCTTGGGATGATTAGCATGTCTCTAGAATGCAGACTAAAATTTTACCAATTTTTACAGGATTCCAGATCCCAGTGATCCACAGTGATTATATAAATGCTTTATTAATCCCACCAGGACAATTTGGGCTCTCATTCCATGAACACAGACACACAACCAGAGCTGTGCTAGCCTAATTGTGGTGTCTGACAAACAGTTGGAGGTGAGATGCCTTATTAAAGGGCACTTTAGTCATAATTGAAGGGGCAGCGGAAGGTGCTGCTTATTCATCGAGCCCACCTACATACCTGCTGTCCAGAGAATCACCCCTAAACCTTTTCAAAAAATGCTGAAAACATTTAAGCCACGGCTGCCCTGTATGTAGAAGAAGGTGAATAGTGATTTCCTTCTAATGTTTCTTGCTGCTGGCGGTATCTTCATTTAGAATGCTTGCCTCACAGCAAGATGGTCCTGGTTTCAAGTTCTGGGGCCAGAGTGTTTGTGTGGATCGTATGTGTGTTTTCTAAAACTGTATTGCACTCAATGCATACAATTGAGGGTTGCATGGTGGTTAGCACTTTCACCTCACAGCAAGAAGGTGCTAGGTTCAAGTCCCAGACTCAGCAGGGGCTTTTCCATGTGGGGTTTACATGTTCTTCTTGTGCTTGCATGGTGCCCCTTCTGTAACGCGGGGATTTTGTAAGTAGGGGTCGCATCTTACATGTTAAACGCCTAATTTGTTCCAAGGCTCCAGTCTTTGGACTGGATAAACCCCATAAACCCTTTAAAAATTATAAAAGTACACCAATTTTATATGAAATATGTGTTAAAAGTAGAAGAAAATTATTTATTAAACCATTTAAACATTTATTAACATATTGAACCATTTTATTAACATTTATTAATTAAACCATTATTAAACATTTTTTATTAACACACACACACACACACACACACACACACACCTCTCTCTCTCTATCTCTCGGGCGCGCGCTGCGAGCCATGCCCACAAGACGTGGAATTCAAAGCGCATTCCCTGCTTGATAAACTCAACTTTAATTTAATTCCTTGAGGGATCGGGATTCCAGATTAGCTCAAATGCACCCACATTTATTAAACAGTTACTGAATTAAACAACTTAAAAAAACGAAGCTAAAACCTAAAGAGTGAAGCTTCCTTCTGTCTCTATCTGGGAGGCCAACGGAGCGGGTTGTTGAGAGACAGCCAATGAGAGAGCAACTCGCGCGTCGATTGGCGCGGTTGAATTTCTTTTCGTAAGAGGGGGTTGTTTCGTATCTCGGGGGACGGAAACTCAAGAAAATGTTTTTCGTAACCCGGGGATTTTGTACACAGGGGTCTTCATAAGTTGGGGGCAGACTGTACTCTGGTTTCCTCCCACAGTCCATAGACATACACATTAAGCTAATTGGCTGTTCCAAATTGCCCTCTGTGAATGATTGAGTGTGTTGACCCTGTGATGGTTTTGCAAACTGTTCAGGGTGCCCCCCCGCCTTCGCCCACTGTTAGCTGTGATAGGGTCCAGCCTCTCTGCAACCACAGTAAGCGTAAGTTGTTCAGCAAAAGAATGAATGCTTAAATTTATTTTTGAGACCTAACAGCAGAAGGACAAATACAGATTCCTTATATGAGACATTGTTTACACAGCACATTATGAAACCAATCACACTTCACACAGCACACGCACCCAGACTATCTTTATTTCTGCTCTGTGAAAACATGAGTGGGCCAGCTTAGAAGCGCTATTGACTACAAGTAGTATTTTCATCGACCCTCTGACTGATTTGAGTCATCAAGAGAAGAGGAACAAAATGAACAAGGCAAACATTGGAGGCTTTGTATTGGGTGCGAGTTACTCGTATTTATTTTCCTTCTTTATTCGCATTGGCACTCTGAATCAGTGCGAGATTCATTTCGACAACTGGGAGCCAGTTAAAGCTAATGCAGAAGACTGTTCAACATTATGACAAGTTTGATGGGTCAATTCTGTGGTGAGTCATCCTTTCTGAAGGAAAGAAGGGGAAATTGTGCATGGGGGGGGCTATCTTTAGCCTACAGTAGTGCTTCTCATTTTCTGTGGCGCCCCCTCTAGGAATAAAAAAAAAAAAAAACACTTGACACACCCCCACCGCGAGCGATTATAAATATTATTATTTATCTACAAAATTGTTATTAGTACACCTCTGCATTATATTGTATCTTTATTAACATTAAAACAAAAAAGAAAAAACTATAGCTCAACTTACAATAGAGAATAACTTCATTAACATTGTTTTTTAATCTGTAAGAGAAAAGATTTAAAGTGCACCAATGTGCCTGAAATTAAAAAATACATCCTTATTTAAACTCATTCAACTTGTTTATGTTTTAATATCTCCATCTCTTTCCACCTTTTTCTTCATTCGTGTTATAAATTTTTCCGTGCTGTTTCTGGAGGGGTTGTTTACTGCACTTCATATCGTTTGCTCAGACGAAAAACCGCTACACCGTAGCACGACAATGAGAGCGCCACTGCCAACTACTGGAGCGGAGGTGCTATTCCAGAAAAGCATGTTTTCTAGGGTCATACGCACTCTCCCCGGCATCACACCATGCCCCCCCCCCCCGACATCATACCACACCCCCCAAGGGGGGGCACGCGCCACTATTTGAGAAGCACAGGCTTACAGCATTATGACAATTAATACATTTAATTACTGACAAAATTAACCACAATTAACCCAAAGTCTGCTGGGATGAACACCAGCCTCTCCACAACCCGAATTAGGATAAAGCATCTTAGAAAATGAATGAATGAATGAACGAATGAATAATGGATTTTCCTCTTTGTGAGAGATATCTTTGTAACCAAAACTAAATAAAATCCTGTGTTATGGTTAGCACATATGCCTTACAGCAAGAAGGTCCCAGCAAGGCCTGGCAAGGACGTTTCTATGAAGTTATAATGTTTGCATATTCTCCCCGTGCTTGCCGGGGGGTTCGCCTGTTCCCTTCAAGCTCAAAGACATGCACAATTGGCAAACTGGCTGTTCCAAATTGTTCCTTGGTATGAGTGTGGATGGTTGTGTGTTTTGCCCTGTAATGGACTGGTCAGCAGTTCCAGGTGTATCCAGTTTTCAGTGTTGGCTGAGATAGGGACTAGCCTCCTAGCATTTATAAGTAGGATTGAGTCGAACATATGGCAAATAAGTGCATGAGTGATGCCTTAATCAATTTTCTATGTAAATGAGAATATAAATTGCAAAGCAAACACTAAAATCACTGATGGAACAGCAGGTAAATTGTTAACTGAATAAAAATAGACAAATCTACCAACAAAAGACCTCTCTCAAAGTCAGATTTCTGTTTTAATTGATGATAAGTCTTCCTGTGCAAGTGCTTCAGGGTGGATTTCTCCATCAATTCCATGTGTCGATGTGAATAGAGTGGAGCCTTTGAAGCTCAGATACCAATAGCAGCTCGCATTTTCTTTCTAATAGTGTGCCTTTGGCTTCAGTCAAGCCTTGTTATTTCCAATTTTAGGAGTGGCATATTTTATGCTCATCAGCAGCCAATCTTTTGGATGAAAACCAAAATTAATATTTTTCCAAGTCCAAATCATTATCCATGCTTGAGTGAGACCTTCAAGTGAATTATTTGTGCAAACGATTTGTGACTTGCTCAATATATCATAGCAGGATGGAGATAAAGACAGTAAAAAAAAGTATATACAAATATCAATTTCAGGCTCTTTCTGTAAACCATTATGCAGCGAGTGTTTGATCAAACGACTCTCCAAGCGGCTAAAAAAAAAATATATATATATCTTATGTTTCTTTTTTTCTCTGACTTGTCACCGGACACTCTTGACTCAGACCGTTCGTTTTGCCAAGCTATATATGGAGAAAATCAACAGTGAGTTTTACTGCTGTCTCTCAGTCATCACACATCAACAATAAAAATGGAACATGGCTCTAGTGCCACACATGGAGATGGACATGTTTGTGGGGAGGTGGGAATATTTAGTCGCCAAGGTAAACACATAGTAATCATGACGAGACAGAAGAGGTGGAGGATGTGTTTTTTTTTTTTTTTTTTTTTTTGGGGGGGGGCGTTTGCACACAGACACACAAGAAAAATAAAAAGGGATGAGGCTTGGGATGGGAACAGACTGTTGTGTTATTCAAATCTGTTTAATGATCATCAGGTAGCAGCCACAGGTTCTTCTTTTTGTTTTTAACCGATTTAGCATTAGTCCCAGATGGGATAGCAGTGATCACTCTTGGCCAAGAACGTGTGCCGCCGTGTCCTTCGTACTGTGGGGATGAAGAGCTCATGGCTCTAAGCCATATGCAAGTCAAATGAGTCCCGTCAACATCAGTGTGCAGTAGACATCATATGCATAATAAGCATACCCTTTAAAAAGGTTCTTCAGGAAGGGTGGGGGGTGGATGATTAATGATTCTACGAGACGCCGTTAACGGTGAAAATCCAAACGAGACGAAGGATCCTTTGTTTCTTTTTGTATATTAATGTCACTGGTTTGAAAAGGGTCCAGTTCTCAGTGTTCTGTTCTGCTTGATTTAAGCACTGAGCACCAATCCATTCTTCACTGATTTCACAAAACATATATACATATATGGTATTTCCGTTATAAATTACAGGGCTCCCTCACTTTCCGCGGTGAATGGGGAACGAGACCCCCCCCCCCCCACAAAGGCCGATTTTCGCAAGGTAGGATCGACCCCTCCAACTGAGGTATACGTACATGTATATGTGTATATAATATCAATAAATACAGGGATCCCTTGCTACTCTGCGCCTCAATTAATGCGGCTTCAGTGCATCACAGTTTTTAAAAAAATAAATAAATATTAATTGAATAAAAAAATAAGGAAATTAAGGAAGAATAAGGGGAAAAGTTATGGAAAATGTCACAAAAACAAAGCCAATTATGCAAAAAAAAAAATCCCTAAACAAACACTAAACAAACAAACAAAAAAAAACAATCCAAAATCTTACACCAAAACTGGATATATTGTTGCATCTGTGTGTGCACGCGCATCTGCGTGCGTGCGTGCGCATGTATTTATGTCGTCTCATGCAACACCATCTGTATGTGTGTGTACAGACGCTCCCCAGCTTACTAACAAGTTAGGTTCAGGACGGACGTTCTTAGATGAATTTGATTGTAAGTCGTCACAGGGCATTCTTTAGAGGGGAATGTATGTTTAAACCTTGCATAAGTAACCTACACGAGTTTGTACTGTATACGATCTCTCTCTCTCACTCTCTCTTAATCATCTGTACATTATCAATATCATTACGTCCCGTGTTTAAACTCCAGGTTCCTCTGAAGCACAGCACAGCGGATCTGATCAGATTTAAAGAGAGGTTCACACTTATCCAGTTCATTATAATACTGGACTCAATTTGTTTCTTTGAAACTTTTGGCAGGAGTTCAGAAATGTATTGGTTCTGCTTCTCTTTGGACCTCAGTGTAAAGCATGTGTCAGCCACACTGCTCTGCAGGAGCCTAGTATTAAGTGTACCTCGGGATACTGTTTAATCACATTTCATACTGATATTTATGATATATCTTACTATAGATTTTATTCCATTTCTACTTGTTCTTCAATTTCATTTCAGGTTCACTTTCAACCTCAGTCTGAGGATGTTGGCAAAACGAATGTTGGGAAGTTGGGGAGCCTCTGTATTTTTATTCTACAGTGGTACCTCACCTTACGAAATTAATCCGTTCCAGAGCCTTTTTCTTAACCTGCATTTTTTTGTAAATTGAACTGTATTTTACATGTAAAACGTGTGATTCGTTCCAAGGCCCTTAATACTATCCATTAACCCTTTAAAAAGTATAAAAGCATACCTTTTAAGAACTCCTTCTGCTTCAATATCGTACCGATGGTAGACAGGTTTGGCAATATTCCTTTGCGATATCACTCAAATGCATGCCACGAGCCCGCTTCTTCTTTTAACTCGCACCGAAAATCACACGTGCATGTGTGTGTGTGTGTCTGTGTGTTAACCATGTCTTCTTAACAGAGTTATAGTTATAATCTTACAAAATGTTTGTGGAGGGTTAAAAGGCTGAGTCAAAATATAAAGTTGGAAAGAGCACAATCAAAAAAAATGAAGCAACAGTAACTCTGACCTTTACGCAAAAAGCATAATGGGAGATCCAGCGCCATCATAGCCAATGGGAGAGAGCTGCATCATCCCTCCTAGCCAATAGGAGGCTAGCGGAGCAGAATACTGGGAGATAGCCAATGGGAGGGAGCTGCGTCATACTTCCTAGCCAATGGGAGGCCAGCGGGGTGGGATGTCTGGAGATAGCCAATGGAGAGCAGCTCGTGTATTGTTTGAATGTTTGAATGGTGTGTTTTAACGTTTGAATGGCGTGCTTGGTGCATTTCGGAAGGAGAACTTGTTTTGTATGGAGAGACAAAAAATTTTGGAAAATGTTTTTCTTAACCTAGATTTTTCATTTGCTGGGACTATCGTAAGGTGTGGTACAACTGTATGTACATCTTATGTTATTTTTTAATGTTTAATTGTTATTATAAGCATTTATAGCATTGAAGATGTATTTATTGATATTATATACATATACATGTATGTATATAATGCAGCCATGAGGGGGGCACAAACCAGTGTCTCTCCCTCACGCCGGTCCCAAGCCCAAATAAATGCAGAGGGTTGCGCCAGGAAGGGCATCCGGCATAAAACAAATGCCAAATAAAATATGCGAATTACAAGAAAGAATTTCATACCGGATCGGTCGAGGCCTGGGTTAACAACGACCGCCATCAGTGCTGTTTACCAACAGGGTGCTGGTGGAAATTGGACTACTGTTGATCGAAGATGTCGAAGAAGGAGAGGCTGGAGGCGTTTCTGTACGCACAGAGAGAAGAGGAAAGGCACGAGTCTAGGACTGAAAGTAGGGACTTTGAATGTTGGAACTATGAAAGAAGGAGGTAGAGAGCTGGCTGACATGATGCAGAGGAGGAAGGTGAACATACTGTGTGTTCAGGAGACCAGGTGGAAAGGTAGCAAGACTAGAAGCTTTGGAGCAGGGTTTAAGCTGTTTTTTCATGGTGTGAATGGGAAGAGAAATGGAGTAGGAGTCAAACTCCTTGTCAAGAATGTTCTAGAAGTGAAAAGAGTGTCAGACAGAGTGATAAGTCTCAAAGTTAGAAATTGAAGGCATGATGTTCAATGTTGTTAGTGCTTATGCTCCACAGGCAGGATGTGAGCTAGAAGAGAAGGAGAGATTCTGGAGTGAGTTAGATGAAGTGATGCAGAGTACCCCAGAGGTGAAAGAGCGGTCATTGGGGAAGACTTCAATGGACATGTTGGTGCAGGAAACAGAGGGGACGAGGAAGTGATGGGCAGGTTTGGTATCCAGGACAGGAACGCAGAGGGACAGATGTTGGTAGATTTTGCAAAAAGGATGGAAATGGCTGTGGTGAATACTTTCTTCCAGAAGAGACAGGAGCATAGGGTGACTTATGAAAGCAGAGATAGGAGCACACAAGTAGACTACATCTTGTGTAGGCGATGTAATTTGAAGGAAGTCAGTGACTGCAAGGTAGTAGTGGGTAAGTGTGTTGCCAAACAGCATAGGGTGGTGGTGTGTAGGATGACGCTGATGGTGAGGAAGGTGAAGAAGGCAAAGGCAAACCAGAAGACAAAGTAGTGGAAGCTGAAAAAAGAAGAGTGTGGTGTTGTCTTCAAGGAAGAGTTGAAACAGGCTTTGGGTGGTCAGGAAGTGCTTCCAGATGACTGGACAACTACAGCTAATGTGATCAGGAAGACAGGTAGTAAAATAGTCGGTGTGTCATCTGGAAGAAGATTAGATAAGGAGACTTGGTGGGAGAATGACGAAGTGCAGGAGTGTGTACAAAGGAAGAGGTTAGCTAAGAAGAAGTGAGACATTGAGCGGACCGAAGAGAGTAAACAGGAGTACAGGGAGACACGGCATAAGGCAAAGGTAGCGGTGTCAAAGGCCAAACAGACGGTGTATGATGACTTGTATGCTCGGTTGGAAAGTAAAGAGGGAGAAAATTATTTATACAGGTTGGCACAGCAGAGAAATAGAGATGGGAAGGACGTGCAGCAAGTTAGAGTGATTAAGGACAAGGAGAGAAATGTAATGACTGATGACAGAAGTGTGCTGGGAAGATGGAAAGAGTACTTTGAAGAGCTGATGAATGAGGAAAATGAGAGAGAAAAAAGAATAAAAGAGGTGACCGTTGAGGACCGTCGAGGTGGAGGTATGTACGTGTCTAGGAGAGGTAGCAGTAGATTTCCTGACAAGAACATTCAACAAGGTCTCAGAGAGTGAGAGGATGCCAGAGGAATGGAGAAGAAGTGTGATGGTTCCCATTTTTAAGAACAAGGGAGACGTGCAGAGTTGTGGCAACTACAGAGGGATGAAGTTGATGAGCCATACGATGAAGTTATGGGAGAGAATAGTGGAAGCTAGACCAAGGGCAGAGGTCAGCATTTGTGAACAACAGTTTGGTTTCATGCCAAGAAAGAGCACCACAGATGCAGTGTTTGCTTTGATGATGTTAATAGAGAAGTACAGAGAAGGTCAGAAGGAGCTGCATTGTGCCTTTGAAGATCTGGAGAAAGCATATGACAGGGTGCCGAGAGAAGAACTGTGGTATTGATGAAGTCTGGAGTGGCAGAGAAGTATGTTAGAGTGGTGCAGGACATGTATAAGAGATGTAAGACAGTGATGAGGTGTGCTGTCGGTGTGACAGAAGAGTTCAAGGTGGAGGTGGGACTGCATCAAGGGTCAGCTCTGAGCCCCTTCTTGTTTGCTATGGTGATGGACAGGCTGACAGATGAAGTTAGACAAGATTCCCTATGGACTATGATGTTTGCAGATGACATTGTGATCTGTGGTGAGAGCAGAGAACAAGTGCAGGAAAATCTAGAGAGGTGGAGGTATGCCCTGGAAAGGAGGGGAATGAAGGTTAGCCTCAGCAAGACAGAATACACGTGTGTGAACAACAAGGACCCAAGAGGAACGGTGAGGTTACAGGGAGCAGAGATAAAGAAGGTGGAGGATTTTAAGTACTTAGGCTCAACAATCCAGAGCAGTGGAGAGTTAGGAAAAGAGGTGAAGAAGCGTGTGCAGGCAGGTTGGAATGGTTGGAGAAAAGTGTCCGCTGTGATGTGTGATAGAAGGGTATCGACAAGAATAAAGAGAAAAGTGTACAAAATGGTGTTGAGGCCAGCAATGTTGTATGGTTTAGAAACAGTGGCCCTGGGGAAAGACAGGAGGCAGAGCTGGAGGTAGCAGAGATGAAAATGTTGAGGTTCTCTTTGGGAGTAACAAGGATGGATAGAATCAGAAATGAGCACATCAGAGGGAAAGCACTTGTAAGATGTGTTGGAGACAAAGTCAGAGAGGCTAGATTGAAATTGTTTGGTCATGTACAGAGGCGGGATAGTGAGTATATTGGTAGTAGGATGCTGAGGTTGGATCTACCAGGCAGAAGGCCTAGAGGAAGCCCAAAGAGACGATTCATGGATGTGGTGAAGGAGGACATGAAGGTAGTTGATGTAAGAGAAGAAGATGCAAAGGATAAGGTGAGATGAAGGCAGATGATTCGCTGTGGCGACCCCTGAAGGGAAAAGCCAAAAGGAGAAGATACATGTACGTATATGTCAGTGGGAGGGATGGAGGGATCCTACTTCGCGGATTTCGACGGTCGCGTGGGGATCTCGTCCCAATTAACTGCGGAAAGTGAGGGATCCCTGTCCATTTTCAACATTATAAATGCTTATAATAACAATTAAACATTCAAAAATCATGCATATGATGTAAATAAAATATAAATACACACACATACAGACGAACGCCTCACATAAAAATATAAGTAGTTTTGTTGGGTTGTTTTTTTGTTTTAATTTGTTTGAGTTTTTGCATAATTGGCCTTGTTTTGTGGCATTTTCCTTAACTTTTTGCCTATTTTTCCTTATTTTTAAATTTTTAAATTAATATTTGTGACCCCTCCCTGAATCGCCACATTATCGTGGTGGAGGGGTTTCGTGACCTAATGATCCTAGGAGCTATGTTGTTGGGGGCATAATGCCCCTGGTAGGGTCACCCATGGCAAACAGGTCCAGGGTGAAGGTCCAGACGAAGTGCGATTCAAAAAACCCCTATGACACATGACATCTGAGAGAGAGCACAGGAAGCAGTCTCCCTTGCCCGGACACGGGTCACCAGGGTTCTCTCCTGGAGCCAGGCCCGGCTTAGCCCGAAAAGGAGACATGGGTGCGCCCTCCCATGGGACCAGCCGTGGGAGCAGTTTTAGGGGTCAGGTGCAGTGTGAGTTGGGTGGCAGCCGAAGGCATGGGTTCTGTCGGGCCGATCCTCGGCTACTTACTCTGACCCTCGGGACATGGAATGTCACCTCTCTGGCGGGGAAGGAGCCTGATCTGGTGCGCGAGGTGGAGAGATACCGACTAGATATAGTCGGGCTCACCTCAAAGCATAGCTTGGGCTCTGGAACCATCCATCTGGAGAGAGGATGGACCTTATTCTATTCTGGAGTTGCTCATGGGGCAAGGCGGCGAGCCGGTGTGGGTGTTCTTTTTGCCCCCCCCGTCTCGGTGCCCAAATGTTTGGGTTCTCCTCAGTTGACGAAAGGGTAGCTTCTCTTCGTCTTCGGGCGGGGGGACGGATCCTGACTGTTATTTGTGCTTATGCACTAAATGACAGTTCAGAGTACCCACTCTTTTTGGAGTCTTTGGGGGGGGGGGTGTTGGAGAATGCTCCCTCGGGTGACTCACTCGTTGTCTTGGGAGACTTCAATGCCTATGTGAGCAACGATAGTGCGACTTGGAAGGGTGTGATCGGTAGGTACGGCCTCTCCAGTCTGAACCCGAATGGTGTTTCGTTGTTAGACTTCTGCGCTCATCACAGTTTGTCTATCACGAACACCATGTTCGAACATAAGTGTGCCCATAAGTGCACTTGGCACCAGGACACCCTAGGTCGCAATTCGATGATTGACTTTGTAGTCGTGTCATCGGACTTGCGACCATATGTTCTGGACACTTAGGTGAAGAGAAGAGCTGAGCTGTCTACGGATCACTACCTGGTGGTGAGTTGGCTTCGGTGGTGGGGGAGGCAGCCTTCCAGACCTGGCAGGCCCAAGCGTGTAATCAGGGTCTGCTGGGAACGTTTGGCGGAGTCCCCTGTTTGAGTGGCCTTTAACTCCCACCTCCGGCAGAGCTACAACCACGTCCCGGAGGAGACGGGGAACATGGAATCCGAATGGGCCATGTTTCGTGCCTCCATTGCTGAGGCGGCAGCCCATAGCTGTGGCCGTAAGGTCGTCGGTGCTTGTCATGGCAGTAATCCCCGAACCCGGTGGTGGACACCTGCGGTGAAGGGGGCCGTCCAGATGAAGAAGGAGGCCTATCAGGTTTTATTAGCCTGTGGGACTCCCGAGACAGCAAACAGGTAACGGCAGGCCAAACGCTCTGCAGCTGAGGCTGTCGCAGATGCAAAATCTCGGGCGTGGGAGGAATTCGGTGAAGGCCTGGAGAGTGATTATCGGTTGGCCTCAAAAAGGTTCTGGACCGCCATTCAATTCCTTAAGAGGGGGAAGCAGTTCTCCACAAACACTGTTTACAGTGGAGGTGGAGAGCTGCTTACCTCGACTGGCGATGTCGTTGAGAGGTGGAGGGAATACTTTGAGGACCTCCTCAATCCCACCAACACACCCTCCGTGGAAGAGGAAGACCCTGGGGGTTTTGGTGGTGGTCCGCCCATCACTAGAGTGGAGGTCACTGAGGTTGTCAAAAAGCTCCTCGGTGGTCAAGCTCCGGGGTTGGACGAGATCCGCCCGGAATATCTCAGGGTTCTGGATGCTGTAGAACTGTCTTGGTTGACACGTCTCTGCAACATTGCATGGTCATCGGGGGCTGTACCTCTGAATTGGCAAACTGGGGTGATGGTCCCAATTTTTAAGAAGGGGGACCGGAGGGTGTGTTCCAATTATCGTGGAATCACACGCCTCAGCCTACCTGGGAAAGTATATGCAGGGGTACTAGAGAGGAGGATCCGACCAATAGTCGAACCTCGGATTCAGAAGGAACAATGCGGTTTTCGTCCTGGCCGTAGCACTCGACCAACTCTATACTCTCCACAGGATTCTGGAGGGGGCATGGGAGTTTGCCCAATCTGTCCACATATGCTTTGTGGATTTGGAGAAGGCTTTCGACAATCTTTTCAATCTTGTGGGGCGTGCTCCGAGAGTACGGCGTTCCGGATCTGTTGCTACGAGCCATTTGTTCGCTGTATCATCGGAGCCAGAGTTTGGTCTGTATTGGCAACAACAGGTCGAATTCGGTTCGGGTGGGAGTTGGAGTCCGCAAAGGTTGTCCTTTGTCACCAATTCTGTTCATAATTTTTATGGACAGAATTTCTAGGCGCAGTCGAGGTAGTTGAGGGGTTCTGGTTTGGTGGCCATCGGATCTCGTCTCTGCTTTTTGCGGATGATGTCCTTTTGGCTTCATCAAATCAGGACCGCCAGCTCTCATTGGAGCGATTCACAGCCGAGTGCGAAGCAGCCGGGATGAGGATCAGTACCTCCAAGTCTGAGGCCATGGTTCTCAGTCGGACAAGGGTGGAATGCACCCTCCGGGTTGGGAATGAGGTCCTGCCCCAAGTGGAGGAGTTTAAGTATCTTGGGGTCTTGTTCACGAGTGAGGGAAGGCTGAAGCGAGAGATCGACAGACGGATGTCTGTACCGGTCCGTCATGGTGAAGAAGGAGCT
This sequence comes from Plotosus lineatus, assembly GCA_024760905.1. Taxonomy (NCBI): domain Eukaryota; kingdom Metazoa; phylum Chordata; class Actinopteri; order Siluriformes; family Plotosidae; genus Plotosus; species Plotosus lineatus. Next base: position 27,939,579 of record CM045740.1, on the reverse strand, counting down.
GAGCCGCAAGGCTCTCAATTTACCAGTCGATCTATGTTCCAACCCTGACCTATGGTCACGAGCTTTAGGTAGTGACCGAAAGAACAAGATCATGGATACAAGCGGCTGAAATGAGCTTCCTTCGCCGGGTGGCGAGGTTCTCCCTTAGAGATAAGGTGAGAAGCTCTACCATCCGTGGACAGCTTGGAGTAGATCCGCTGCTCTTCCGCATTGAGAGGGGCCAGTTAAGGTGGCTCGGGCATCTGGTCAGAATGCCTCCCTGACGCCTCCCTGGTGTGGTGTTTCGGGCATGTCCAACCAGGAAGAGACCCCGGGGTCGACCTAGAACATGCTGGAGGGACTATGTCTCTTGGCTTGTCTGGGACTGCCTCAGTGTCCCCCCCGGGAGAGTTGGAGGAGGTGGCTGGGGAGAGAGACGTCTGGACCTCTTTGCTTAGGTTGCTGCCCCCGCGACCTGACCCCGGACTTAGCGGAAGACGATGATGATGATGAATATTTTTGAAAAATCCCCGATGCACTGAAGATGCAGAAATTAAAGCACGAAGTAGTGAGGGATCACTGTAGTACAAACTCATGTCCTAAGTCTCACTGAATTCCTTGTGCCGTACAACAAATATTTTTTTTCCCTAAAATTAGGTTGCGCACTGGTTAGTACATTCTCCTCACAACATCAAGGTCCTGGGTTTGAATCCTGCACTCGGTGAGGGAGTTTCTGTGTGGACTTTTCATGTTCTTCCCATGCCTGCATAGGTTTCATTTTGATACACCGGTTTCCCCCAACAGTCCAAAGACATGCATATTAGGCTAATTGATTGTTTCAAAGTGCCACTAGGTGTGGATAAATGGTTGAGTGTATGTATAGGCTCTGTGATGGTTTAGCTGGCTGTTTAGAGTGTATACTGCCTTCACCCATAGGAACAACCTCCCCACGAGTTCTAATAGGTTTGGCAAATGAGTGAGTGAGACAGTAATTTGAGCAGGCAGAATAGTTATAGCACATTGGACTCCCAGCAAGAGGGTTCTGTGTTCAAATCATGGGTTCCGCAAGGCGTTTCTGTGTGGAGTTTGCATGGTCTCCTTGTGCTTGCGTGGATTTCCTCGCACAGTCCAAAAATTTACGAATTAGTGAGTTGTTCAGAGTGTACCCCACCCACTCCTCACTACAACCCTAATAGGATCAATCATTTTTGTGAATTAATTTATATTTAACAAACAAAAATCATTGTTGCGTTTTCTGTTTGGAGACTTATTTAACATGTTCAAATTTACCTGATGGTGAGGGAATAACTAGCTGTTCCAATATGTATCGCCAACATGAACACCCATTTAGTAAAACAAATGAACAAATTACTAGTTTCAGAACGTATTATAATTTGAAAAAAAGCAGCTCGGTTTTCAGGGAGACGGTAATTCTGCTCTGGATCTCACAACTCTAATTCACTTATGAACATGAGTAAGTCCAGCATATTTGTTTTTGTTTCATAATGAAAAAACTATATTTACCACAGCATTATTTAACTGTTGCAGCAAAGGGGAGATTATACAGACAAATCAGAGACATCTGCTAGAGCGGTATGGATTGGGCGTGCAGTCATGATTGTGCTTCTGCAAAACATCTGGACTAAGCTGTAAACAATACAGTTCCAGTGTGACAATGTCGGAAAGCACTAAACCCCATGCAGAGTTATATTTGTTTAAAGCTCAGTGATATCCACCTCACAAATTATTAACATTGTTAATTATTGTTAATAATTATTAATATTGTTAACACAGACTATAAAACAATAGCATATTAATAAGTGAATTCCCACAATAGAAAGTAGATGGGACCATTCACTGAGCTTGAGGCGAATAGATGTTTTAGTTTATACGACACAAGCATAAATCAAATCAAAATGAGACTTTTATAGTTTATGTTGACATTTCCAAAGCAAGACAATGCACATGTGCATTCTATTATAGCTGCTTTTAAAGCATATTAATCAATAACTATATATAAAATCAATACTTATATATATATATATATATATATATATATATATATATATATATATATATATATATATATATATATATATATGGTCTAGTGGATAGGGCGCAGGATCGCTGATCCTAAGGTTGGGGTTCGAGTCCCCATAGGGTTGTTGCTGTCCCCCCCCCAGTGCAGCTAACTGGGATATCAAAGGCGGGCCATGTCTATCACTGTCTAAGGTGTTAGGCATGTAAAAGAATCATTGCTGACTTTCCTAAAGAGTAGGCTGTAAAGTGGTTCTGTCCCTTGCTCAAAAGGGTTGTGACAGGAAGGGCATCCGACGTAAAAACCTCTGCCAAATCAAACGTGCAAATCAGATGATTCGCTGTGGCGACTCCCGAGTAAAAGGGAAAAAGCCGAAAGGAAGACAGACAGACCTTAGGTCATGTACTGGAATAATAATTGAAAAAGACTTTAATAGTGGAGTGTTTTACAACAGTTCAGACGATTATTCCTCTGTCGTTTCTTCCGGAGAAAGTCTTATTTCTTCAGAAGAGACATCCAACATCATTACCTTTTTCTGGTGCTTAGCAGGCGTTTGAGTGACATCATAGAACTTAACTGCTAATTAAAACACACTAAAAAATGGCTCATTGACAACTTGTGCGCAAATGAGGAAAAAGGGGCATTACATTATCTCAACCAATCAGCAGGAAGGAGGACAGCCATTGGCTGAATTTGAATCACGTGCGAGTTGCTCGGCAGTCCGCGAATACTGAAACAGTGAGGGCAAAACCGCGAATAGTCAAGGGCCTACTGTGTGTGTGTGTATATATATAAATAAATAATATACACACAGTGGTACCTCACTTTATGAAAGTCTCACCAAAGAAAAATGCAGGTTATGAAACGAATTTTCCTGAAATGTTTGTCACAGGATACGAAACAAGTTCACGTTACGAAAGCGCAATCTTAAAAATTCAAACGCGCCATTCAAACATTCAAACAATGCACGAGCTGCTCTCCCATCAATGAAGTTCAAACATCCCGCCCCGCTGGAATCCCATTGACTAACAATTGAACTGTCGTACATGTCGCCTTCACTCAGGTGCCATCTTGGACAGGTCTACCTGACACCATCTTGGACAGGGATCCCATTGGCTAGGAGGGATGACGCAGCTACCTCCCATTGCCTATTATGGAGCTGAATCTAACATGATGCTTTTCATGTAATGGACAGAGTTACTGTTGTTCTATGCTTTATTTCTTGACTCAGGCTTTTAACCTTCCATAAACATATGTAAGATTAAAAATCTGCTAAGACAACATGGTCAACTCACGCGCGCACACACACACACGTGCACACAGACACGCACGTGAGTGTGATTTCCGGTGTGAGTGAGAAGAAGAAAAAGGATTGAGTGATATCACAAAGGAATATGGCCAAACCCATCTACCATCGATGTAATATTGAAGCAGAAAGTCTTAAAAGGTATGCTTTTATAATTTTTAAAAGGGTTTAGGGGTAGTATCGGGAGCCTTGGAACGAATCACTTGTTTTACATGGAAAATGCGTTTCAATTTATGAAAAATGCAGGTTCAGAAAAAGGCTCTGGAACGGATTAATTTCATAAAGTGAGGTACCACTGTGTGTGTGTGTGTGTGTGTGTGTGTGTGTATATATTAAATATATGTGTGTACCAATTAAAAACGTAAGTCGGGGAGCGTCTGTTTATGTACGCGCGTGTGTGTGTGTGTGCGAGTGTGTGTGTGTGTGTGTGTGTGTGTGTGTATATATATATATATATATATATATATATATATATATATATATGCGCGATGGTTATGGACAGGCTGACAGATGAGGTTATACAAGAATCTCCATGGATTATGACGTTTGCAGATGACATTGTGATTTACGAAATCACAATTGCAAATGACATTGTGACTTACGAAATGCATTTACCTAAAATTTCTGTCTCTGGATACGAAAAAAATTCAAGTTACAAAACGCACCATCTCAAAAATTCAAACAATGCTCGAGTTGCTCTCCCACTGGCTCTCTCCCAACACCCCGCCCCGCTGGCCTCCTGTTGGCTTGGGGGGAGATGCATCTCCATAATACCCATGATGCTTTTTCGTGTGCCTTTGACCCATTGTTCGTCACAGAGTTCTAACACCTTGCAAAAACATTTATAAGATTATAACTCTGCTACGAAGACATGGTCAACACACGTGCACGCACGCACACACACGCGCGTGTGATTCCCAGCGAAATTGAAAAGAAGAAGCGGGCTCGTGGCATGCGGTTGAGTGATATTGCAAACTAATATGGCCAAACCCATCTACCATCGGTACGATATTGAAGCAGAAGGAGGCCTTAAAAGGTATACTTTTATAATTTTTAACGGGTTTAAGTGGTAGTATTGGGGGCCTTGGAACGAATCAGGCCTTTTACATGTAAAATGCAACTCAACTTCCGAAAAAAATCAGGTTACGAAACCACTTCTGGAACGGATTAATTTCGTAAAGTGAGGGACCATTGTTTTTTTTTTATTGCAATAAATGAATTCTAAATATTTTGCATTTGCCAATTTTTTTTTATATTACAGGTGACTGAAATGGCTTTGACTAGAAGATCTTACAAAAATAAGCCTAACGTATTCTGCTACATCTGTGGTGAATAGAACAACCTAACAGAAATTAATTCATAAGTTTCATAAAGCGTGCTTTCCATTCTTATTTTGGTATTAATCTTTCTGACCAGGACAAATCTTGGATGCCACACATAGTATGCAAGTCATGTATCAAGTATCTACGTCAGTGAACCAAAGGCAAGTAGACTTGTCTGAAGTTTGGAATTCCCATGGTTTGGAGGCAGCCAACAAACCATGTCACTGACGGCTACTTCTGCGCTATTAATGTGACTGGGATCAACAGAAAGAACTGAAGCAGCCTCAAATATCCTGATGTTGAATTAGCATGTCATCCTGTAGCTCACTATGATGAAATTCCAGTACCTGTCTTTTGAGTACTTCCTGACATCAGTAATGAAGATTCCTCCAGTGTTCCAGAATATTAAGAAGTGGTTCTTAACGATGATGCTCTGCACACTTTTTCCCAAAACGAGCTATATCATCTAATTTGTGGTCACAGCTTATCCTCTGCTGAGCTATTGGTATCCAGATTGAAGGAAAAGAACGTCCTGTCTGACAGTGCTCATGTCACATTTTACTGCAACAGACATCAAGAGTTCCTCCATTTTTTTCTTTGAAGAGAAGAACTTGCTGTACTGTACAGATATTGCTCAGCATCTGCACAAGCTTGGAGTGCCACAGTATGAGTCCAAAGATTGGAGACTGCTCATTGACAGCAGCAAGCGAGCGCTAAAATGTGTTGTAGTTCACGACGGCAACCAGTTTGCCTCTGTTCCCATTGCACACTCAACTACACTGTAGGAGAAGTACGAAGCGGTGAAGTACGTGCTGAAGCAAATTTGTTATGATCAGCATGAGTGGCTTATTTGTGTTGACCTGAAGATGGTCAATTTTTTGTTGGGACAACAGTCTGGCTTCACCAAGTACCCATGCTTTCTGCACATGAGGGATAGTACACACTGTTCAGCATTACACGAAGAATGACTGGCCTGTGCGAGAGGAGTTGGTGCCTTGCAAGGAACGTCAACAATCCTCTGGTAGACAGAAACAAGATATTCTTCCCACCGCTGCACATAAACAGTTGACCAAAGCTCTAGACAAGGATGGTGGCTGCTTCACTTACTTGTGTCATGCTTTTCCAGGATTAACCATAGAGAAGTTGAAAGCTGGCATCTTTGATGGTCCTCAAATCCATCAGCTCATCAGAGATCTTGAGTTTGAAAACTCAATGAATGAAGTGGAACTGGAAGCATGGAAGGCTTTTGCTCTGGTCGTGAAAGCCTTTCTTGCCCACAGCAAGACCAGGAACTATGCAGAACTTGTAACCAAATTGCTGACTGCTTTCAGAAACCTTGGATGCAACATGAGCATCAAAAAGCATTATGTATCTTCACACATTGATCAGCTTCCCAAGAATCTGGGACCAATGAGTGATAAGCAGGGGGAAAGATTCGATCAGGACATTAAAGAGATGGAGACAAGGTATCAGGGACGCTGGGATGCAGTCATGACAGATGATTAATGTTGGACTCTGAAGAGAGAAACATCCTCCTGCTGAGCATCCAAGGGGTTCAAAGAAACAGAAGTTCATGCCCTGAATTCAATCTACATGTACTTACCTTTATCAATGTCTATTATTCAAATTTACAAAAATTGAAGTTTGCAACGTTCAAGAGCAGTGGTGGCCTGGTGGTAAAAGGTGCTGGATCGTTGATCCTAGGGCTGGGGGTTCAAGTCCCACTCTCCACAAGGTTGTCACTGCCCCCCCCCCACCCCCCCACCCCCCCACCCCCACCCCCAGTGCAGCTAACTGGGTTATTAAAGGCCCGACATGTCTCTCATTGTCTATGGTGAGAGGGATGTAAAAGAACCATTGTGGACTTTTGTCAAGAGCAGGCTGCATTGCCATCAGTGTGTTTCTGCCTCTTGCTAAAGGGTTGTGTCAGGAAGGGCATCCGACATAAAAACCTATGCCAAATCGAATATGCAACTCATTTATATGACTTCCATGAAAATGGAGGCAGATGATTCGCTGGGGCAATCCCTGAAAGGGAACAGCCAAAAGGAAAAGAAGTTTGCAACATTTAATAATTACATTCTGTAAGAAAATTATTTTTTGTTTCTCCTAAAACTTTTTTTGATGAGAAATATCAACGAAAATCAACTGATAATGTCACAAAAATGTAATCAGTTTAGTCAGAAGATCGGATTTTTCAAAATCTAATTAGCATAAAAACCTGACCTGATCGAGAAAAATTAATGTTATTTTTGGATTCAGCGATGCAAAATGGTCCTAATTCTTTTGAAGGAACATAGCCAACTTACAAAAAAACTTTTTCTAACCCAGTGTATCAATAAATAAATAATGTGTTTTTGGCTTGAAAAATGTATTGCATTACTTTCTTTGTATTTTCAGGGACGCCGCCATATTGAATTTCTAACTATTTCAGAATCCAAGCTCAAAGAGTTTTTGCAGTCAAGCAATACCTCTTTGTTTGGGAGGTAGATAATGTCCATTCATTCAAGATATTTTCTCATTTCTGATTGGTGGAAAGCAATGAATAATTCTTGGTATTGCATCACTTCCACTGGAAAATCAAATTATTGCATTGTTACCATTGAACAAGTTGAATGATTACTCCATGATTTGCATGCCCCACATAGTGGTGTGACTGTAAACTTATTTTAAAAATTATTTTGAATGAATACTAAAATTGATTAAATAGATAAACTTTGATACATATACAGCTGAAGGATATGTAGAATTATGCCATCTCAACTGAATTCAATTCAGTTTTATTTGTACAGCACTTTTTAGAACTGACATACTCACAAAGTAGCTTTACATAGAAAAACAAATTTTAAAGAATAATTTGATCATTTCTTCTACAAACCCTACTTATCCCTAATGAGAAAGCCCGTGGCAGTGTTGGCAAGAAAAAACTCCCTTCACTTGACATGAGTAAGAAATCTGAAGAGTCTCAGAGGGAGTTATCCAGCCTTTGGATTCGACTTGATTTAAAAGTGCACAGGATTCTGTTTGCTGCACGATTCATGTCATATTTAACCAGTCTGATTAATTGGCATGTATGGATGATGCTTTTATTACCTTTGCGGAATCAGTAACTTGCAGATAAGTGAAAACACTAACAAGTGAAAAGACCAATGAAATAAAGTGTGGCACACAGAAGTCTTATAATTCTTCTGCTAGCAAAATACACAGTCACTTCATAGTTAAACATATTCATAGTTAAGCATATTTCTATATATCACTTATAGCACGAGCTAGCACACAAGACTATGTCTGCTCCAAGCATCCTGGGTCGAAACAAATTCTGAGTTTTGTTTGCTCAATTCTGCTACCCTTAACTGATCCAAAAGGCATACAGTAGGCCCTTGACCATTCGCGGTTCAGCACTCGCGCCCCCGCATACTCGCGGATTGGCGACAAACCCGGAAGTAACTGGCATGTGATTCAAATGTAGCCTAAGGCTGAGAACTTTTGTTTCTCCCTCCTGCTGACTGGTTTAATTATTATTTAAGCCCTATGATATCTCTCAAATGCCAAAATTGAAGGAAAATCTCTCAAAATTATTACTACATTTTACTACATTATTAATATATTAATAAGTAAGACTGTCTGTTACAAGGGTCCCCAAACTTTTTCCCGTGAGGGCCACATAACTTTCCCTTCTCTGATTGGGGGCCGAAGTCAGTTTGTAACAAAGTATGACGATCACAGGGCTACCTAAAGGTAAAAGTTTATTGTTTTCCAGCAAGCCACGCATAACCAGATATTAGTAACCCTTTCCGGAACCTTCACAGAAAAAAGTCAGGAAATAAATAACATTAAAAAAAAAATAACGCTGTTGACTATCAGTTGAGGAACCTGAACAGACGACTGGTTCAGCCGAGCCTGGAGTACAAATTTAAGATCTAACGGTCTACTTTTTAGCTTTGAGAGTTTGTCTACTCGCATTTGCCCTTGCAAGCGATCATACTCTTCTACAGTAATAGTATTTATGGATGTATAGAACAGTATGAACGTCATACATCACTAGAACATACAGTAACAACTTAAGTTTTTTTTTTTCACCTTACGTTCGGCCGTCCGAAACCTAACTAAAACGGAAGTTGGGGAGCGTCTGTATTCTTTGAATACTGCCACTGTCTCTTGACAGATGATACAAACAACCTTTTCTTTGCATTGAACAAAAATAATTGTTAATCCACTGCAGGTTAAATACTTTGTATTCTGAATCAATTTTTCTCTTCCATAACATTTGCACCATTATTCCATTCTATTTGACAGGGGAGAGTCTATGATTATTGCTTCGGGGTGTGTCCAGATAGGGGTACAGACGGCATATGGGTGGAATAGGGTGTCATGTTCTAGGTGTGTATTAGTCTTGATCGCGTGGCCAGACCAAAAAAAAAAAAAAAAAAAAAAAAAAAAAAAAAAAAACCATAATGCATCTCTGGTATTGTTCAGGGGGCCGGGTCAAATGTAGAGGTGGGCCGTATCTGGTCTGCGGGCCGTAGTTTGGGGACCACTGGTCTATAGAATGTGTTTAAGAAGCATATTTTAGTAATATACATAGGGTTTTGAAACCACGTCAATAACGTGCAGATTTTCATCATCTGCGGGAAGGGCAGAACCGAACCATTGTGAAAAATGGGGGCCTACTGTATTTTTAAAAATAAATATTACCAATTATTAGGGGATGTCCCATGTAATTTGCAGGTTTTCCATGTAATACTCCATTAGGGACCAGACTCTGTGTCTCACTGTCTCTTTTTGCCTTTGAGTGCATCCCAAAACCCATAAATTGCATCCATGTTTATCTCATATGCATTTCATTCTTGTAACTTAGTCTATCTCACTAAAACTCCTAATGTTCTTGTCATCTTTTTCGGCCGTCCCGATTCCCTTATTTGTGCACCCAGGAGGAAGTATACATAATAGCCCACCGCTTTAATGACTTGTCCGCTTTTATGCGGCAGGTCCTGTGGTGCTACTGTTAACGGAAGTCATCTTCAAACACATTTCTTCGATTCCATGCTCCTCACATTATTTCCACACATCGCCCTGAAACTCTCACGGGGTATGAGAGTACATAAATTAAACCTGGTCTATTTATTTGGACATACTTTGCACTAGTATGTTAAGTTGGCTACTATATTTTTAAGTAAAAGAATTATATGAAATAATTAATTTTTAAAAATTCTAAAGTTAGCATACATTTTTGGATAATTCTGTGTCACAATCGTTTCTCTACAAATGAAAACCATCATATTGTGGCACAAGCTGCTCTCACAAACTAATCACCTTTTGAGGTGTCAGTCCTCTCCACGCTTTTTGGCTGATACGCTTCTTATTGGTAAAGTATTATTATAATTCAAAGTCTTGCTTATCTTTCTCAATATTCACTTAATTCTCTTATTATTATTGTTATTATTATTCACTATTATGAATAATACTATTACTATTCATTGATATATTGTTATAGTTATATTTAATGCCATACTGTACTATAGTCCTGTTGTTTTTGTTGGTACAGTTGTGTGACATGGATTTTGTCTGTTAATTCTAAATCCTAAATATGCATTATATGGCTCACAAGGCTTGATTGCTCAGCGTAGAGTATTTGAATGTAGAAAAGTTTTGGGCCATGAAATATTACTCAAGTTATTATGCATTTACAAAATACAATATATACATTTCAATGTTGTTACTGTTCTACTTGATCTGTAGCTCATTCATTCATTTTCTGTAACTGCTTAATCCTAATTAGGGTTAATCCTAATCAGAGAGGCTGGCGCCCATCCCAGTTTACTCTGGGCGAGTGCAGAGTACACCCTGGACAGCTCGTCAGACCATCGCAGGGCAGAATACATGGTTTTTGAACATGCCTCACACCATATTGAGCGACAGGGTCAGCCTTTAATAACCCAGTTAGCTGCACTGAGGCTATCTGTAAGTTTTAATGCGATTACTGCAATTAATGCGATAGGCCATATATCCTCAGTCCACCATTTAGGCCTGTTTTCATTTCAATTTAATTGAATAGTCCTAGTATAAACTATGAAAAAAAAAAAAAAGAAAGAAAAGATGGAAAATGAAACATGGTTTCCATGCAAGCATCATGTCGAGCGGCATTCACGTCTGATGACGGTGGCACAGCTGAACTGGTCATGTAGAGACGGGTTATTTATATGCTGGTATGCAGCTCTTTTGGGAAGAGTGCTCATCGCTCTTCGACCCCTGCGGTCCTCAATGCAATTAAAAGATTTGGGAGAGCTGGCTACAGATTGTGGACAAAAAGAGCTTCCAGTTTAAAATAGGATCAAGAAGAACGCTTAAAGTTTTGAAATGTCATCATGATTTACTGACTGATCCTAGACTCTGTCACAGAGAGGAGTGCCATCAAGATAGAACCTCCCACCTACAATTTACAGTAGAAACATTTACGCACTGTTTCGAATTTGAAGACTTTAAAATTGCAATATCAGAAATTCCCATGATGAGTGGCATGCTGGCGTAGTAGTTTGAACAGCTTCCTCACAGCAAAGTGGCCCTTTTTCGAGTCCCAAATTCGGTGAGGGCATTTATGCTTGCATGGGTTTCCTCTGAGTACTGCAGTTTCCTACCACAGCCTAAATACATGCACCTTAGGCTAATTGACTGTTTCAGAGTGTCCCTAGGTATGAATGGTTGTGTATGTGTGTTGGCTCTGTGATGGTCTGCCAAGGTGTTCAGGATGTACCCCACCCTCACCCAGAGTCGGCTGAGATGGGAACCAACCTATCCACAACTCTAATAATGATTCAGAAAATGAATGTATATATATATATATATATATATATATATATATATATATATATATATATATATATATCCATCAGAGTAGCTGCAATTAAAAAGCTGCAATAAAAAGTGAAATACAGTATTTTCAGTGTACCATGCCACACACTGCACAACAGCCACAACACTTTCATCTGAATTATGTAACAGTTACATAACCTGCACACCCTGCTTTCCTTTTTTCTTTTTTTTGTATTCCCTGTTCCAATCAAACGGATAAGCTGATCACCTGTGGCTTTATTGTGGCAATTGCTTTGTAGGTTCCCTAATTAACAAGTGCTGATCATGGACATGCCTGCATGCAGGTGCTAATAGAACACAGATATGCCCTCCAGAGTCAGCACACACACACACACACACACACACACATCTCACACATCACACACACACACACACACACACACCTATCTCAGCTGACTCTGGGTGCATCCTGAACAGCTTGGCGAGCCATCTTAGGGGAGGTTTCACCAGGAACCTTTGCCCCCTACATATTTTACATTTTCCATATTTGCATTTAAATACTTGTACTGGAATATATTTTTAATACAAATATTCTTTTTATACCTTCACCCTTACATAATACCTTAAATTATAACAGGCATACAGTCCACTGTACTTTTATTTCATTATTATTGTAACAATTTAAATTAAAATGTTTATTAAATTACATTTTAAATCTCTTCTTTGTTACACATGGAGAAATTATAACCTAAACATGTTATATATTTAATGACTTATCGTTCCCATTATCCCATTGATTACAATTAGCTTTTCACTCCTTTTTCTTTAAATGCAGCAAGCCATTCAACTTGGATGTTTTGAGCAGATTTAACTTGAACAACAACAACAATAATAATAAAAATAATAATAATAATAATAATAATAATAATATAATAATTCATTCATTTTCTGAACTGCTTAATCCTAATTAGGAGAGGTGGTTGTCCATCTCTGGGCCAACTCTGAGCAAGAGCAAATAATAATAATAATAAAGGGCAGTGGGCGCCCATCTCTGGGCCAACTCTGGGTGAGAGCAAATAATAATAATAATAATAATAAGGGGCAGTGGTGGCCCAGTGGTAGGGTGATAGATTACTGGACTGATGGTCATGGCTACTATCAACAGGTTTGGCACTGCTGTCCCCCCAGTGCAGCTGGCTGCATTATCAAAGGCCAGCCATGTCTCTCACTGTCTGCAGTGAGGGACATGTAAAAGAACCACTGCTCTCATTCGTAAATAGTAGGCCATTGAGTTGCCGTCGGTGTTTCTGCCTTGCGATGGCCTGCATGTTGCCCAGGGTCCACTCTACCCTCACCCAGAGTTGGCTGAGATCGGCACCAGGTTCCCTGCAACCATATTTAGGATTAAGCAGTTCAGAAAATGAATGAATAATAATTTTGATTTATTAAAGCACCTTGTAGGAAATACAAAGTGTCTTCACAAGAGAGTCAAATAAATTTAAGGCAATTTCAGTAATTAACTAGAACCAATGTGAGCTCTGCCCTAATACAGATGTCACAAAGCCATGAGCTTGATTTTGTTGTTGCATCTATGCTTACGTACCTACACAGGTGCCCTAGTAAATGTAGAAAATAGCCAGGAAAATATATTGTGCGTGGCACTGATATTGGCGCTGAGGGCACATGCACCTTTCAGCTTATTCTCTCACTTTATAGAGTCATGTTTCTGTAAACATCTACATGTCATGTTCTATTAGTTCAGTCTAAAATGCTGATACCCCTCCTTCTCACCGACAACTGTCACGCAGATAACCATGGTACCTCGAGGACTAACAGCCCATGGTGTAGATGTAGAAAACAGGGTTTTCCCCCCCTCATCCTCATCTCCTTCCCCTCAAAGATATGATTCTGCAACAATGGCTGAGGTGAAAAGTCAGTCTTTTATGAGAGATTTCCTTTCGGCTTTTTCCCTTTATCAGGGGTCGCCACAGCGAATGATTCGCACATTTGATTTGGCATAGGCTTTTATATCGTGGAAAAATCATCAATGTGAGCATGGCATGGTACCACCCTAGTCTTTCCGCAGAAATAGGTAAAGTCCGTGGGCTTTTTACACCCAGGCCATAGCAGCTCATCAGGCCGGTGCTTATCCCCGGTTTCTGTAGCGTGAAGCGACCAGGAGTTCAACTCCTAATGGATGGGACGCTAGTGCATCGCAGGTTACCTTCCCAGTATATTTTTACTGCTATCCATTTATACTGCTGGGTGAACAGAGGCACACTTGTGTTTAAGACCTTGCCCAGGGGTCTTAGCACAGTGAGGGTCTCAGTGGGATTTGAACTCACGGCCTCCCGATCATGAGCGCAGTACCCTAACCACTAGACCACCGGCCCCACAGATTTCCGCAGAAATGCAGAGGAAAAAATTGAGCATGTTAGGATTTATCGTAAATAGCTGCAGAAGGCAGATGACTGTTCTCTGCGGTGACTTGTGATACACGCGACAACAATCACATGCTGTTCTGCGGAAGTGTTTCCGTGAACTTCCAGAGATCAAGTTATGTTGGTGAGAAAGGGGCATAACTGTGCTTTATACACTGATATTCTGTAGTCATATTTCTGCACACTTAATTATAGTCAACAGGCTCGTTAGTTATGATAAAGCGGGTGTGTACTTCAGAAAATTAAGCCGTGACAGCTGTGAGGTTTTCTTGTTTATTGCTTAATGTAATATACCAGACTAATTATCCGAAAAAATGTTTTACACAGTTACTTCTGTACACAATAACTGATGTGATGAAGGAAGTCAGCTTGAGGCAACCATAACAGGTAGTGGAACAAGCTACAATTGTTTTTTTCTTGACTCAGCTGCAGAAATATAATAATTATAAAAAAATATTTTAAAATGATAGATATTATTTTTAAAGGTTGTATTGCCCAGCCATTGCTTCAGGCATTGTCATGACACTCCATCATTCATTTGCATTCTCAAATTATTCATTCATTCATTTTCTAAGCTGCCTAACCTAATTAGCATTGCGGGGAGGCTGGCGCCCATCTCAGCCGACATAGAGAGGCGAAGGCAGAGTCCACCCTGAACAGTTCGCCAGACCATTGCAGGACAACACACATACAAGCTTCACACTCTTTCACAGCTTGGGGCAATTTGGAACTGGTAATTAGCCTACTATGCATGTCTTTCGAATGAGGGAGGAAACCGAAGTACCCAGAGGAAACCAACACAAGCAAGGACCCTGTTGCTGCTACCAAGTCACCTTAAGAGAAACACGGATTTAATTGGCATCATGATACACATCAAGATCAACTGATATGAAAAATTATCATGATAATTTCCACACCATCCCATCCGACTGGGAAGGCCACGATAATTATTCAGTCTATGGTCTGGTGCTCAAAGCGAGCTAGGTGATTGTTCAGGGACACTGTAGCGTTGGTGAGGTATAGCCACTACAGCTTGATTCAGCAGTCACAATAAATACTTAGGGGGTGATGATCACACTAGAGGCAGAACAGAACAGCGACTGAAGCAAATTGTTTTTTCTGCCTATTTTGAAAATCGTGTTAAGCTGTTTTGCGACGCCGCATCAAAGTGAATATTTTTTGGCTTGAAAACATGTGTAATGCGAAGCTTGTGCAACTAATTTAGAATTGTAGATCTTCTTCTTCTTTTCCGTTCAGCTTTTACCCTTTTTTCCAGGGGTCACCACAGTAAATCATCATGTTTGATTTGGCATAGGTTTTTATGTCGGATGCCCTTCCTGACACAACCCTTTTTACCAAGGGGCAGAAACACACTGACGGCTGTGCAGCTACTCTTTATGAGTGTCAGAAATGGTTCTTTTATACGAACCTCTCACCATAGACAGTCAGAGACATGGTCGGCCTTTGATAACCCAGTTAGCTGCACTGGGGGGGGACAGTGACAACCTTGTGGAGAGTAGGACTTGAGCCCCCAACCTTAGGATCAGAGATCCAGCAGCGATCCAGCAGCGATCCAGGCCACCACTGCATAAGTTACAGTTGTAGATATTTGACAATAATCGGTCAAGTTCTGTTCGCAAACATTTACTTTTTATTTGCACATTATTAGCACAATCAAAATGCGAATAAAACTCAAATGATCTCCGAAATATATGAAATACAGTGGATGCCAGCAAGTCTCAAACCTTCCCTGAGGAAGTCTCCAACTTGTCTTTTTTTCTTGCAAACGAAAATAATCTGTGAGCTGCAAGACAACTTTGCGACCGACATGTATGGACTGTTTGAAAAGATTTCAAGACGATTTCTTGTCAGAGCCTCCTTTTGCGGTAATGTCAATCAGGTTTTGATTTTTTTTTCTTCGATGAGCTCATGAAACAGCAGCACGGTGACATAGTAATGAACACATCAACCTCCCAGCAAGAAGGCCTGGGTTTGATTCCTGGGTTCGGGTGTTTGTGTGTGGAGTACGCGTTCTCCCAGTGCTTGTATGGGTTTTCTCCAGGTACTCCGGTTTCCTCCCTTGGTCCAAAAACAGGAACAGAAAGCTGTTTTAAATCACACCTAGGAGTGAGCGTGAATAGTTCTATGTCTGCTGGCCCTGTCATGGCCTTGTGAGTTGTCCAGGGTGTACCCCACCCTCACCCAAATTCGGCTAAGATGAGCACCAGCTTTTCTACTACTCTAATTAGGAATTATGAAAATGAAGGAATGAATAAGTTTATGAACCGGGCGACCAAACTTCGATTGGCGTCCGTCACTTTTCTCTCACACTTCTACTGTGGTGTGCCCCCCCAAGTAGTGGACGGCAGCAAAACGACAAGGGCTCTGATAACCACAGTGCTGTGCACAACAAAGCAATTTTATTTTCACTTCTGTAACACTGAGCAACAGGAAGTTACAAATACTTGAGCTGCATCCAAACCTCATACTGCTGGATTTAAAACACTGCAAGGATTTAAACAGTAGTTCTGCATTCTGTGTAGCACAGATTGTACAAACGCCTTGAAATCACACTTGGTTTTAGGATTAAACTGTTATGAAACCTTCTTCCACCAGTAGCTTGAGGCTGCAGTTTCCTGTATAAGGGAAATTCCTAAATTTTCAACACCTTCAACTAGAAAAATATAGAATTTGTGTATTAATTCTTAATACATTTTTTTTTTTAAATAAATGATGGGTGAAAGTCGGACATTATACTGGAAAGTATGCATGTCATGTAAAGAGGTCACCCTTCAATCATCCAGTTGGGGTGTGGCTTCCGTGCTTAATTGGGACTAATTAGCATTTCTGACCAAGGCCCCTTCTGGATTGGCGGGAAAAATAAGAGGGTCACACGTCGCAGGCGCCAAAGCCGGCGGGAAAGATGCTGGAGGTGTGACGCAGGTGTGCCACTGATAGGACTGAGAAAACCTTCCCATAATGCATCACAACGAAAGGGAGGCAGTTGTTTCTATTTCATTGTAGAATTATAGTTTTTCATTAAAGTTATTTATTATTTTTATTATATAGAATACGCAAAAAAAAAAAAAAAATAAATAAAAGTCCAACAGGTTGGAAAAGCATAAAGATTTTACGGCCAGAAATCCCTGCTTGGTCTGTCAGCAGAAAATATATTATTAAGACGGGTGTGTTTGTGCGCGTGCAGCTGTGGTTGAGGAGATGGATATAGTATATGATGCGCTCGCGCGTACCTGTCAGGTGATGGAGGCGCGCGAGGCACGCGAGCGCGAACAGTCCGAAGCCCCCACAGCAGAGACGCGCCAAGGGCCGCCGCCTCCCGCTCCGCGTCAACGGCTTCATCGCCTTTTCTTCACCCGCTTTCAGCACATTATTCTTCGGCGTCTGGAGGTCCCGTGGCCGCGCTTCCGTTCCGACTGACTTGGAAAACTTTTGAATGCGAAGCCCTTTACGTTCCGTTTGCCTTCAGCTCGAAGTTGTCCGGAGGCATCTCCTCCGCGCGGGTCAAAACGCTAACGTCCGCGGCGGCTGCTCCAGAACCGCGCGAGCGACTCGACGTACACGAGTTCACGACTTACTCACATGCCTCACGGCTGGGAAACATCTCCCTCGTCTCTCTCTCTCTCTCTCTCTCTCACTCACTCACTCACACAGGCATTCTCACTCTCGCGTATACGCGCGTGCGCGCACTCACCACTCCTACTTAGAGCGCGTGCCAGCAATCATACTCCAGTACTGTAAATCCGAACCACTAGGGGGCGACAAACCGCTCTTTATTCCCTTCTTCCTTCTCTACTCTTGTTTGTGGCTTCAGTATTATTACTATTTCTGTATTAGTTTGCTCACCGACTCTCATCACTCATTTGCCGAACCACATAACCCTACTCGGGTAACGGGGAGGCTGAAGCCAATCTCAACCGACAAGGGGCAAAAGGTGGGGTACGGTACACCCTGCTCGCAACAACAACACACCCATACAGTGATCCCACACTACTTTGTGCTTCGGTTTTTGCGGCTTCAGTGAATCGTGGGTTTAAAAAAATATATATTCATTGAAAAATATCGAAAAGTTAAGGAAAATGCTGCAAAACATGGCCAATTATACAAAAACAAAACAAAAGAACAACCCAAAACCCCCCAACAAAACTATTTACATTTTTATGTGAGGTGTGCATCTGTGTGCATGCGTGTCATGTATGTGTGTGTATTTCTATTTTATTTACATCTTATGCATTATTTTGGAATGTTTAATTGTTAATATAAGCATTTATAGCGTTGAATATGTATTTATTGATATTATATACATGTCGGTACATGTAGGCCCTGAGGAAAAGACAGGAGTCAGAGCTGGAGGTAGCAGAGATGAAAATGTTGAGGTTCTCTTTGGGAGTAACGAGGATGGATAGGATCAGGAATGAGTACATCAGAGGGACAGCACATGTAAGACGTTTTGGAGACAAAGTCAGGGAGGCTAGATTGAGATGGTTTGGACATGTACACAGGAGGGATAGTGAGTATATTGGTAATAGGATGCTGAGGCTGGAACTACCAGGCAGAAGGCCTAGAGGAAGACCAAAGAGACGATTCATGTATGTGGTGAATGAGGACATGAAGGCAGTTGGTGTAAGAGAAAAAAGATGCAGAGGATAGGATGAGATGGAGGCAGATGATTCGCTGTGGCGACCCCTGAAGGGAAAAGCCGAAAGGACAAGAAGCAGAAGATATACATGTAGGTATATATCAGTCTGGGGGGTTGATCCTACTTTGTGGAAATCGACGGTCACTGGGGCCTTGGTCCCCATGAACCGCGGAAAGTGGAGGATCCCTGTATACTTTCACACTTACACACCTAAGGCTAATTTGGGACAGCAAGTTAGCCCACTGTGCCTGCTTGTGGACAGTGTGAGGAAAAGGGTACCGCTGGGAGAATATGCAAACTCT
>CM045740.1:27895724-27915724 GCA_024760905.1 Plotosus lineatus | reverse complement strand
CTGTCCAGGGTGTACTCTGCCCTTGCCCAGGCTGAGATGGGTGCCAGCCTCCCCAATTAGGACTAAGCGGTTCAGAAAATGAATGAATGGATAATAAAATGGTGGGTGGCATGATGGCGCAGTGGTTACCACGTCCACCTCACAGCAAGAAGGTCCTGGATTCAAGTCCTGGGCTTGGACGTTTCTGTGTGGAGTTTCATGTTCTCCCCATGCTTGTATAAATTCCTCTGGGTATTCCAGTTTCCTCTAGCCGTCCAAAGACATGCACTGGTTGTTCCAAATTGACCCTTGTTATGAGTGGTTGGATGTGTGTGTGTTTCCCTGCATTGGTTACGTCACTCCACCTCCATTGCAGCTTCAATGGACACGGTAAGTGGATCTTTGTGTTTTTTTGTTTAATCTTCTGCACATATCCACATCACCTGCTTGAAAGAAAGTTTTAGTTATTAATTTAAGCCACATTAATTTGTAGACCCCTGTCTGTTTACCACCATGTTAAATTCGTGTCTGGTTGTTCTTCAGTTGTGTGCTCTGCCATGACCATTCCATGCTTGCTAAGATGAACTGGAGCTTTTTGTCTTTAATCGGCTTCTGTATTCTTTTCGGTGTCATTGACTGTATCCGCTCTCTGTCTGTCTCTGTTTTTATTTTGGATTATTTGTACAAAAGCAAGCATGAGCAGAAAATTTTCAGAAAGCCTTTTGTTTTCAGTTTTCCCCAGTTTTTGTGTTTTCCTTTTTTAAAAATAATCCCATTCTCAGTGATTCCTATATCGGTGTCATTTTTGAACACCCAACATAATGACAACTGGAGCAATGTAGCTGAGATTGAGGAATAGTTAAAGCCAGAATTTACACACCAATCGGACACTCCTGTCATTCCCTGCTCTGAGTCCCCCTGTGTTCTGAGTCTTTCTGAAGGAAATGATGGTAGGGTGTATTCAGTTATCTGTCCGTAACACTAAACTGGAGACATCACCTAATTTTGCATCTGACAGCCTTACATGGCTTCCATGATATATGAAAGGACATGTGCATAAAGCATCCTGTTTATCTGCTAATTTCAGTAATATACTTAATTTATACTACACATTTTCCAAAGATTTCGGTCTATAACTGCCAGAAGCTACTGAACAGTGCACTAATGACTGACTCACTACATCTTATGGCGGTGCCAATTCATTTATCTCTCCAGAGGATCCTTTTTTACTGCCAGTGTATTTTAGCTGAAATTGCACCTGCAGCACAAATGGATTAACCATTTGCCGTAGGGTTATTGTCCAGATAGGAATTTAAATATGGCTCATTTGTGGCCATATTCTGCATATAGATCTAAATCTATAATAATTTTGAAAAATTAGAAAAATAGTCCTCAAACTATTTAATTTAAATGTGTGCTTGAAAAAAATCATTCCAGACTGTTTCATATAGATAAATGTTTCAGCTTTTTTTTATTGCCGACATCCTTCGGTTCACATGAATGAACAACAGTCAGTCATTAAACCCGTCGCACAAACAGGGTTAAAGAAACACAGGGCTTGCACAGCTGAAACACTGACCTCCAGTTTGTGTTTTTTGTACATTCCACTGCCTTTGGTCCTGTTAACAAAACCCCTGTGGCAACCACAGGCCAGGATGCATAGTGCAGGTGTGAGTGTGTGAGTATCCGAGTGTGCTAGCATACGGGTTTATATATTAGTAGATGCATACAGTTTCTAAACCTTTATCCTTCAAGTTTGTATAGTCTTTGATATAATATCTTGCTGTGTGAATTACTGCAAATATAAAATCCACAAAGACAAATCAAATGCTAGAAAATTAAGCTTGTGTGTGGGGGGTGCAATTGAATTCACAATGTATTACATGACACTGACATTTTTAATATAAGTTATGCATTCACATTTTTGCAGACCCGTAACTACACCCAAAATATGTAACTCTTATCTAAAACATCCAGGGATGCAGAAGCATATATAAACTCTTAAAGTGCATTAAACAATTGCTTTTAAAACTTAATTTCCTCATAGAAATTCTGAAAATGGATTGTTTGTGAACATTTTAAGAATTCTTTTTATAATCGATTAGTACAATTTGAGTTTGAAGCCTTTAATTCATAAGTTTTTCCGAAAGCCAGTAGGATGTATTGTTTGAAATGTGCTATCGAGTCTCCCTCCTTTCTTTAAAGGTAAAATCCAGCCGAAACACTTGTACGCCAATACTCAGAATCATTGTGGGGTTTTTTGGTTTATCAACATGTTGGTATAAATTTCAGTTCTTCTACATTACCCAGAATGCTGTTTGACTGCTTGGTGACAGTCCTGTTTGTGTGAATTGATGTATACCTACAGCAGCTATGTCCAATCTCATCCGCAAAGGGCCGATGTGGGTGCAGGTTTTCACTTCAAGCAAGCAGTGGCCACACCTTCCACCTGTGATCTCAGTGAGATCTCAAGTGAGATCTCAATCAGTGATCTCAAAAAATTGATTGGATCATGTAGTCAATTTTTTCCAATCTGAAGCCAGACTGGTGATATCTTTGTGAGTCCATTTTATCATTATACTCAAGTAGCTTGAAAATGGAAATAATTAGTGGGATCTGTCACTTTCCGTGGTTAATGGGGACTGAGGACCCGCCCCCGCACAACCGCCGATTTCCGCAAAGTAGGATCAAACCTCCTGACTGACCTATACATACATGTGTATGTGTATATAATATCTATAGATACATATTCAACACTATAAATGCTTATAATAATTAAACATTAAAAAATAATGCGTAAAATATAAATACACACACATACAGACATGCATGCGCACACTCAGATGCGCACCTCACATAAAAATGGAAATAGTTTTGTCGGGGGGTTTTGGGTTGTTTTTTGTTTTTTGTTTGTTTGGATTTTTTGCATAATTGGCCTTCTTTTGTGGCATTTTCCTTAACTTTTTCCCTTTTTTTTTTTTTTTTTTAATTTCTTAATTTTTTTATTTTTCGGTGAATATTTTTGCAAAAGCTGCGATGCATTGAAGCTGCAGAAACTGAAGAACGAAGTAGCGACGGATCACTGTACATCCAAGGCGTCCATTTCATTTAAACCTTTTCCCTTGAAATTTCGGCAATGCAGAAATTTTATTTATTTATTATTTACTTGATTACAAATATCAGTGAAATTATTGGAAACATTATATGAAGCTATGTGTTCTGACTGTCAGCAGTAACGTGTTCAGGGTTCGCGAGCTGCGTTGACTTTCATCGGCTCCTTTTTGAGATCTCAAAGTAAGATGGCCGCCACTAGATTTCAAAATTTAAACACTACTGTGCAATCTAGTTCTCCTTTTTTTTTAATTTTAATAAATTACTGCTTGTTTATGTGAAAAAATGCAATCACATTGGCCCTTTGTGGATGAGATTGGACATCCCTGACCTCCAGAGAGCAAGGCTGCATTGCTTTAGCCTTTTAGTCTGTCCAGCTCTCTCATCTTCAGCATCAAACATTTCAACACTCTTAGTAATACTTCCATTAAAAGTCATTGTGCTTATCATCGTTTAGATCTCTAACAAGCTGAGTCTATCCTGCAACTCAAGCGACGACTGCATCATCTATCTGCGTTCTGGGACTTTTAAAATGGATTTCTCACTGATACAACACTGAATACCTTTGAATAATGTGAATAAGAAAAGAAGCTCTTGCTCCTTTGATTTAAGAGCTAACAGCAAAAGATCATTTTTCTTCTTCTCAAAAACACCACTGTAATTGCACACCCTGAGATATCAGCCAACAATAGCAACAATAAACAAATTAGCACCAGACTTACTGATTACATCACAAATAGTTCAAGATAAACATCTTTAATGTGTTTCAGGGTGAAACTGGTCCTCACTTGTAACTATTGTACAATTCCAAGTGCGAAGGATGCTGAGTGTCTTAACTTATAAAGAGAAGGTGCTTATAGTGGAAGAAGACATGAAAAGCTCTTGACTATTTGAAACAGGAAAAAAAATTAAAATAAAAAGTCATTCCATACATGCCAAGCCACAAAACCTAATCTCACCCTCCACAGCATCTAATTATCCCGTCAGCAGGATTACTTCAGCTTTTCCTGTTAAGACGTACAAAATCCTTGCGGCATACAAAACCTGGAGGAACCGAATCCATTTATAATAAGTGATTTTATTTGTTATTGATACTTCAATCAAATCCCATGTTGTATGCTTGAGCTCTTTGAAAATAAAAATTCTACTTAACAATAAAAAACAATAGCTTTATACCTGCTGAGTCAGTAGTAGTTCAAGAATGATCTTCTCTTTACCTCTAGTTCAAAAACATCAAACAATAAAATCCACATTTGCAAGATTAATAAGTTATTAATTTTTTTGTTTTGATTTTTGTTTGTTTGTTTGTTTGTTTTTAACATACACACATACAGAAGGGGCTGAAGAAGTCACATGGTGCATTCCTGTCCTTCACAACCCCTTACATTCTCTAAAACTATGCAATACACAACAGAACAGGGTTTTCTTTCTTCCCTTCTTCTTCTTCTATTTCTTCTTTTATACATATACATTTGGCTAAATATATCCCACAATGCATCACTAGGGACTGCTTGCATCAAACTTTCCTGAGCACACACAAGTTTCTGCCTGTTCATAGTAAAACTCCAAGCTTGCACAGAAACAAATAAAAAAACGAATTTCAGTTACCTGTTGAAAGTGTATGTATGTGTTGGTCTTTTTTGTTTGTTTGTTTGTTTGTTTGTTTGTTTTAAATCCCACCAATCACAGTTGAGAAAAACTCGTCCAGATTCCATCTGAGGATGCTGAAGTGCTGAATGTTTCAGAGGAAAGTAAGACTGAAACATTTTGGCTGTACATCACATAAACATAAAGATATAATTTAATTTTCATAAACGAGTATCTGCTGGTACCGGCTTATCACAGTGACGCTAAAACAAAATAAAAAAAATTTACAGAAGGAAGAGAAATGTACAACATTTGTACAACATACAGTAATATTAACCAGGTTCTGGCTGTGCATCTGTGTGTGTCTCTCTCTCTTTCTGTGTGTGTGTGTGTGTGTGTGTGTGTGTGTGTGTGGGGTTGAAGTTTATTCCAGGTGACTTGATGTCATGATTTCAGACTGATGTCTTGAATGAGATGATTTATCTGGAGCCAGTATTTCACACATTACTCTAAAATTACACTGTGATATCACCATTACTGGATCTTCACGAGGTAAGACGTGGATAAGAGGAATACATCCGTACATGTCCCAATTCTCCGCGCACACACACACACACACACACACACACACACACACATACACACACAAACACACACGAATCGAGGCCCTTCTTCAGCCAGCATTCACTTATTAAACCAGTTATCAGCGAATCAGTGTTTTTTTTTTTAACAAACGTCTTTGAATACACTGATCACAGTTCATCATCATTTAAAAAAGTGGCTCAGTCTTATAAGTATATGCAGGAATCCAATCTATTTTAAGTCAAAGTTTCCATTTTGCAGTCAAGCACCACATTCCACTGTGAAGGTGCACTTAATGCAGTTCCCTTCATGTCCAGCAGGCGGAGTCGATTCCTTCCACCATGGAAGGCAGTTCCACCTACTCATTGCATGTTTTTTTTCTCCATTTTTTTTGCAAGTACAGTAGTTGTCTGGATAGTCAAAACTTTATATATATATATATATATATATATATATATATATATATATATATATGTATACACATACATACATACATTACATACATACATACACACACACACATATATATATATATATATATATATATATATATATATATATATATATATATCATATAAAAGACAGGACATTCCTTCATTATGAGGTTTGCAGCGTTGCAATGATGTAGAAAAGGGTGCAGGGTTGAGTTCCTGCTCTTAAAAATGTCACCCATATTCAAATATGCCTTATTACTGTGATGGCTGCTTGATGGGTAATGAATTGAACACTACCACGTCAGTGCTGAAGCATATATATATAGAAGTTTATAGCTAATTGTCTTGGACTCTTATAGTAATTACAGAGTTCTGAGATTGTTGGTGCAGTCCCTTATTCCCCTCACGCCAAGCTAATAACACACGCAAGAAAACAAAACACCCCAAGTTCATTAAAATCAGTTAACTGGTACTATTATTCCTAATACTGAGAGTGAGAGTGATGTTGTTGTCGAAATATTATACTGTATTGAACTGGGACGGCTTGCAGTTTACACTAGAGTACGTCTCTAGCTCTGGAATGTGGCCTTGATAAATAGCAATCATGCAGCTAAGATTGTGCTCTGCTGTAGCGTACAATAAAGACAGTGCCTTTCTGTTGTCCCCTACAATGGTAAATTGGTTCTTCTTCTTCTTGTTCTTGGTACTGAAGGAATATTTGACATAATGACCTGGTGTCTGCTCTGGGGTCTGCAAAATGCAGGTTAACAATACGCTCAGTCTAATTTCTACTATATTAGCAAGTAATAGTGGAGAATCGGTGCTTGATACTTATGCAAATATCCTAACGCTATGAGCTCGATTTTGTTGTTGCGTCCATGCTTATGTGCCCACGTAGGCAACCCAATAAATGAAAGAAAATGTTGGGAAAATATATTGCACGTGCGCCGCAGCTGCCAGCGCTGAGTAGCTTATTCTCTTCCTTTACGTATGCATGTTTCAGTAAACTTACACATGCTAACATTTTCAGAGCTCAACTTTTAGGCAGTTCCCAAATGTTTATATTAATTAGCAGGTTCAGGCTGCGACACACTAATCAAGCAGCTAACTAGTCTAAAAAGCAATGCTTCTCTATATAGGATTGTAAGCTTCATTGATTGTTTTTGCACCTAATATAGGCTTAGACATAAGGAGCTAAGTTCTGGGCTTATCCCTCGATGAGGTTGTTCTATGCTAGTTAACTTTTGGCATATTTTTATAGATGGTCTCCATTGCGAATAAGTTAGCATCTCTTGATAGTTTAATAGACTAGATTTGTGTTATTCTTATATGTTTCAATATCTGATGTCTTGGTCTTGAATAGTTTGCTAACATTTTCTCAGTGGCCTAAAAGAGTCTGTGTATGGGCTCTGGGTCTGTCTGGATTACTTTGCTTGCTAGCACTGCTAGCATTTGTTGCTGATCTTCATTTGGTCTGTGTGTATCTTGGCTGGCTGGTTGTACTAGCAGGGTTTGTTGACATTGCACAGCAGCTCAGTGACTTTGATGAGACGCGCCACGGTGCTCTGCGACTCCTCCTGCAGCCGCTGGTTGTTCTGTCTCAGACTCTGCACCTCTGCCTGCAGCATGGCTTTGTCCTCTTTCTCCTGCCAGCATCACACACAACACAACTGATCAACAGGATGTTCTCTTGAAGCACAGGACGGATTTGGACGAGTTGTTAAAGGGAAGAGTTGGGGAAGAGGGTGGGGAAGATGATTTGGAGGAAAATATGATTAGCTACATTTCGAAAGGCAACACACAGAATACAGTCTGCGGCAGATGTTAAGCTTGATACACAACTGCACATACATGCACACGCACACATCCACGCCCATGTCCAGCTCTGTCCACAAGGGGGCAGGACAAAGCTAAATCCAGCCTGATCATCAGATTTTCACTAGTCTGGGATGTATGCAAAGCAATCTTTGTTTTCGAAACTTCTTAAATTTTGCTGCCATCAGCTATGCTTTAAATAGCTAATACTAATAACTTTCAAAATTTTTACTGCCTAAATTACTAATTTAATGTCCAGAACATGACTGAGTCCATAAAGCATAGCAAGTCACAATAGTAGAATATAAAATTTAAAGTTACATATATATTGCAGTTATCAGCTTGTTTGCCTGGCCACTTAAATATCCAAGTCCATTCTAAACTCCAATAACTAAAAACTAACAAGCGTAAATATGACCGATGCATCATATTTGGCATTAATGCCGCATTTATTTTAGAAATAAACTCCACTCATGCACTCACTGGTAGATCTGCTTGATCCTATTAGGGTTGCAGGGAGGCTGGAGCCCATCTCAACACACACACACATACACACACACACACACACACACACACACACACACACACACACACACACACACACACATACACATATACACACACACACAACCATTCACAGTCACATTCACACCAAGAGGCAATTTGGAACATAAGAGGAACGGTGATGTTACAGGGAGCAGAGATAACGAAGGTGGAGGATTTTAAGTACTTAGGCTCAACAATCCAGAGCAATGGAGAGTGTGGAAAAGAGGTGAAGAAGCGTGTGCAGGCAGGCTGGAATGGTTGGAGAAAAGTATCCGGTGTGATGTGCGATAGGAGAGTGTCAGCAAGAATGAAGGGAAAAGTGTACAAGATGGTGGTGAGGCCAGCGATGTTGTATGGCTTAGAAACAGTGGCGCTGAGGAAAAGGCAGGAGGCAGAGCTGGAGGTAGCAGAGATGAAAATGTTGAGGTTCTCTCTGGGAGTAACGAGGATGGATAGGATCAGAAATGAGTATATCAGAGGGACAGCCCACGTAAGATGTTTTGGAGACAAAGTCAGAGAGGCTAGATTGAGATGGTTTGGACATGTACAGAGGAGGGATAGTGAGTATATTGGCAGTAGGATGCTGAGGTTGGAACTACCAGGCAGAAGGCCTCGAGGAAGACCGAAGAAGAGATTTATGGATGTGGTGAAGGAAGACATGAAGGTCGTTGGAGTCAGAAAAGAAGATGCGGAGGACAGGGTGAGGTGGAGGCGGATGATTTGCTGTGGCGACCCCTGAAGGGAGCAGCCGAAAGTAAAAGAAGAAGAATTAGCCTAATGCACATATCTTTGGACTGTGGGATACCGAAGTACAAGCAGGAAACCCACGCAAGCTTGGAGAGATCATGCAAACTAAACACAGAAATGACTTCACCAAGCCTGCGACTCGAACTCGGGACCTTCTTGCTATGATGGACCACTACACCACCCATTATAGTTCTGATGAATCCAAAAATATTCTTGAACAGATTTAAATAAGCATTCAGATTTTTGAATACTTCGCTAGATAGAATTATAGAAGCGGCACCGTGGTGCAGTGGTTAACAAGTTCGCCTCATAGCCAGAAGCTCCTGGATTCTATTCCCGCGACCGGCAATTTCTGTGTGGAGTTTGCATGCTTTCCCTGTGCCTGCATGGGTTCCTTCCTGGTATTTCAGTTCAAAAACATACAAAATAGGCTAATTAGCTGTTCCAACTTGTCCTAGGTGTGAGTATGAGGGTGGATGACTGTATGTGTGTTGGCCCTGCAATAGTCTGGTGAGCTGTTCAGGGTGTACTTTGCCTTTGCCCAATGTCAGCAAAGATAGGTTCCAGTCTCCACACGACCCTAATTGGGATTAGGAATATGAATGAATGTATGAATGCATGAATGAATGGGTTATGTTATTCATCTTGGAGTGGGTGGGTGAGCTGTTCAGGGTGTAATCTGTTTTTTTTGCCAAGAGTCAGCAAGGACCGTCTCCAGCTTCCACATAATCCTATAAAAGGACAAGTAATCCAGACACTGAATGAATGAATTGATTGGCTGATTATTTTAACTGTAATAATTTTGTGTCAGATGGGCTTCCTTTAGTTTGTATAAGCCACATCAACTCGTATCATGCAGTACCGTGATACTATATACTTTATATTGTTCTCACACCATAGTGTTCTGAAGGTGTCAAAGACTGCAGGATGTGTGCACAAATATGCACAGTTCAACTCATATGCATAAACAAGAGCTAAAACAACAAAAACAACAGGAAAATCCTTCTATACATTAGCTTTAGATGACAGAATGAATAAAGCTGTAGACTCTACTAAACTTCTAAAGCAGGGTCGATAAATGCAAAGTAATGCACTGCAAGTTTGCTACTCAGCTGATCATCAAAAAACAGACATTTCAGTCAGTGCACAGAATAAGCACGCCTACTGTGATTCGAAAAATGTTTTAGAAACTAGACAGATAGACAGACGTACAGATGTCACACCCACACACAAGTGAAGATGGATAGAACACTTAACCACAGTAATGTGTCCATATGTGCATTGATATAAACCAAGTTTCATATTAAAAAATCTCAACAACAATAACTCATAGCAAAACCTTTTCAAAAGTGTTTTAACTCTTAAATGTGCCACTTAACCCCTTTCTCTTTTGTATGGGTATACAGTACAGTGGTACCTCACTTTACAAAATTAAGCCGTTCCAGAGCTTTTTTCGGAACCTGGATTTTTCGTAAGTTAAACCACATTTTACATGTAAAACGCGTGATTCGTTCCAAGGCCTCCAAAACTACTCCCTAAACCCTTTAAGACGTATAAAAGTATACCTTTTAAGGCCTCCTTCTGCTTCAATATCGTACCAATGGTAGACAGGTTTGGCCATATTCCTTTGCGATATCACTCAACCACATGCCATGAGCCCACTTCTTTTCACTCGCACTAGGAATCGCACGCACGTGTGTGTGTGTGTGTGTGTGTGTGTGTGTGTGTGTGTGTGTGTGTGTGTGTGTGTGTGTGTGTGTGTGTGCGAGCGTGTGTGTGTGTGTGTGTGTGTGTGTGTGTGTGTGTGAGCGTGTGTGTGTGAGCGTGTGTTGACCATGTCTTCTTAGCAGAGGTATAATCTTACAAATGTTTATGCAAAGTTAAAAGCCTGAGCCAAAAGATAAAGTGGCAATGAGCACACTCGAAAAACTCATGAAACAACAGTAACTCTGTCCTTTACACGAAAAGCATTATGGGTCCTCCATAATAGCCAATGAGAGGGAGCTGTGTCATCCCTCCTAGCCAATGGGAGGCCAGCGGGGCGGGATGTTTGGAGATCGCCAATGGAAGGGAGCTGCATCATCCAATGGGAGGCCAGGGGGGCGGGATGTTGGAAGATTGTCAATGGGAGAGCAGCTCATGCATTGTTTGAATGTTTGAATGGCGAGTTTGAATGTTTGAATGGCGCGCTTGAATGTTTGAATGGCGCGTTTGGCGCGTTTCGTAAGAAGAACTTGTTTCGTATTCAGCGACAAAAAATTTTGGAAAATTTTTCGTAACCTCTATTTTTCATTTGCTGGGACTATCGTAAGGTGAGGTACCACTGTATATATCTCAGGGTGTCAGCAACTCAGAATTTACATTACCACACATCACATATTACGTACTTTACAAAATTACATTTGATTACATTATCAATAATACAATTATCTTTTACTTTTGAAGAAGCTTCATTCTAATTAGAATCAGGGGGAGGCTAGTGCTAATCTCAGCTGACTGTGGATAAAGTCAAGGTGCACCCTGAAACAGCTCACCAGCCCATTGTATGGCCAAAACACATACAACCATTCACACCCTGAGATGAGATTTCCTTTTGGCTTTTTCCCTTTATCAGGGGTCGCTACAGCGAATGATTCGCATGTTTGATTTGGCATAGGTTTTTACGTCAGATGCCCTTCCTGACACAACCCTTTAGCAAGGGAGAGAAACACGCTGAAGTGGTGGTCTAGTGGTATAGGAGGCAGGATCGCTGATCCTAAGGTTGGGGGTTCGAGTCCAACTCTCCTGCGCCCTATACCACTAGACCACCACTTCCCTTACCCTGTAATATTAGATTGGAAACAGTTCATTAGGTTACTGTGCATGTTTTTGGACTATAGGAGGAAACCAGAGTACCTAGAGGAAACCCACACAAGCATAAGGAGAACATCCAAACTCCGCACAGAAAAAAATATAATTGTACCCAGACCTTCTTGCTGTGAGGCGGACATACTAACCACTGCATCACCATGCCACCATTATTAATATTTCATTCATTGATTTTATGAACAATGGGCATCTATCCTAACCATTCAGGTACACCTTGAACAACATGCAGAGGCCATTGCAGCATTATTAAAATTATAAAAAATTATAGTAATAATTGGGAAATAATCAACTGATGGACAGTGTTGGCTCGGTAGATGGGTTCTGGATTACTGATCCCAAGGTTGAGGATTCAAGAAATGAATTGTCACCGCTGTCCCCCAGTGCAGCTATCTGGGTTATCAAAGGCTGGCCATGTCTCACACTTGTGCTGAGAGGCATGTAAAAGGACCGTTGCCGATTTTCGTCAAGAGTAGCTGCAAAGCCGTTCGTGTGTTTTTGCCGTGTGATGGCTGAGATGGGCGCCAGCCTCCCAGAAACCGTTGTTCACAATGCATGAATATATAAACTATTCAAAGTAAAACCTGGAGTAAAGCAGAAACTAAGGGGAGGGAAATAAGGTCATGTGTCACATCTGAAGAACTGCATGTATTTAATAATTAAACTAAACATATTCAAACAGAGGGGTGTAGGAAGTTGTGAGAGGGGAAAAAAAAAATCTGCATTAGACTTCTGAACATTTGCACAACACTTGAACATACAAATATACTGTAACCTACTCTACCTCCACCACAATACCAATTCTTTTTTGACACTTTACCTTATACAAAATATCGAACACAATCGGGCATGGATTTTCACAATGCTACCCCAGTCCCATTGATGATTTAATTATTGGATACCAAATATGGTCATAGGAAGGTCAAAGCAAGGTCAAGACGTTTTGGAGACTGAGGGCTTACAGCTTTAAAACAAATGCTGACAGACATGCCATTACTATGGAACACTCGTCAGAAACCATATATGGACTTGTAAATAAAACAATGACCTTTGACCTTAGGTGTCCTTGAAAGGTCAAAATGCAGATGTGTTGTAAATCCTTTAAACATGGCAGATGTTTCTTTTGATAGTTCGATCATGACCACGTACTACGGAACATATTATGAAGAGCACATCGGTAATTAAAAGCGGCACTTATACAGCACCAGGGTTGGGAACCGTTGAGCTAGTTTCCACTAAGTTTGCTTTAAATAGGCTCATCTACTGTTGATTTGGAATAACACCCATCATACTTATCAAAGAGCATCACATTCACCTTTATAAAGTGGTTACTGATGAAAAATAATCATTTAAACCCCACAATATAGAAAAAGTCTGAAAATTTTGTTTACTACTCCATGGGTCACATACTATGTTTCCATCTTCAGAAGAAGGTAAATTAATTTCAAGCTCTTCACAAACACCCTGACGTTACTTCAAATATTTGCCTAAACTGTCAGGTAAATTTGTGATTATAGAAGCACAGGAGCCGATACCTAGGTTGCCAAGGGCAAAAAATATCCATAGCCATTAGAAAGGAGAAAGTAAAGAGACACCGAGAAATGAGTTCAGGTGCAGATTGCAGTGCGTATGGTTTCACATAGAGCGAGCGCGAGCGCTGCTCTAACCACAGGAGGATGAGAATGTGAGATGAGGTTATGTTTTAGTACGTCATAATTTATAGATAAGATGGGAAAAAAAAGTTCACTGCAAAGCACACTAAGTGCAACAACATGAGACATACATAAACAGCTTATGACAGCTAGATTAACCATTCATGAGGCACCGTAATACAAAAATGGCATGAAAAAGAGATACTGATTGGTTTAACCGGGACAGAAAATGCTCTAGAAGACAAGCTCATGTTTTCTTTAATAGCTGTCATTTTCAGTTTATGCATATGTATGCGTTATTGTACTTATTGCACTATGCAACGAGTTTACATGGTATTATCATCAACCAAACACAATGCCGTCATTAAATATAGTAGTATTGTTATTTTAAAAACTGCTCTGTGACTTGTTTATTGGAAAACATAAAGCAGATTTCCTTGTTCCAAAAAAAAGAGATAGATTTACCTTAATATTTTTAAACATTCTTCGATAAAAAGAATTCAATCAGATCGGATCATGAAGCAAAAAATGTGTGGGAAAATAGACTAGAACGAAATCAATTTATCCTATAATACATAAACAAAATCATTTTTGCATTACTACATACTACATGAGAATGGTACAATCTGATTGGTCTGCTATCTCGAAGTGAAATTATTCAGAGTGGATAGTGCCTAGAAACAAAACGACGGACGTTTACAGTTTGTCACAATCACTTAGAGCAGGCGGGGTCATTATCAATCTTTAAAATGGAGAAATAAACCAAAATTTCATCTTAGTTTGTTTTTCTTGTATTTCCTCGTATTACATACTGATGTTTTAAAAACTCGGTAAAAACCACATCTTTAAAGTATCGGTCCTATGCCACAGCCATCTGTGACTGGGAGTCAATGGATGCTTATTGGCTGAGTCCTCACAGGAAGGACGGATGGTATACGCTCACTTCCCTACCACTCACTGTGATTATGAGTACAACATGAGCTTCTCTGAGCTCATTCGTGCGAATTGTGGATAGCCCTTTCCCTCCGAGTGTGTTAGGTCACCTTCAGAAGTATGAAATGAAGTGGGAGGCAGCACTGCGTGTCACGAAGGGGGCACAGGCATGCTTACGTCCCTCCCTGGGTGGTGGTTTTGTAATGGGCAAGGCGACACCCAAAGGGTGGTAATTTGATATGATTAAAAATTAGTGGAGAAAATGTGGGGAATAAATAAGTAAATAGTCATTTTAGCATTTACTACACAATACACAGCATGGTTAGCCTGGTTTGAAGCTCACTTGAAACGCCTCTGTTGTGGTTTATATACGAAATTATCAGTTCAGTTCATTTTCTGTACCCGCTTAATCCTAATTTGGGTCGCGGGGAGGCTGGTGCCCATCCCAGCCAACTTCGGGCGAGGGCAGAATACACCCTGGACAGCTCGCCAGGCCATCGCAGGGCGGAAACACGTTGACGGCTTTGCAGCCTACCTCTTGTCGAAAATCAGCAATGGTTCTTTTACATGCCTCTCACCATAGACAGTGAGAGACATGGCCGGCCTTTGATAACCCAGTTAGCTCCACTGGGGGGGACAGTGACAACCCTGTGCAGAGTGGGACTCGAACCCCCAACCTTTGGATCAGCGATCCAGCGCCCTATGCCACTAGACCACCACTGCCCCTATACGAAATTATAAACTATGAAATTGTTCTATTGAGTTTCTTTATCTTTATGTCTCTGCTAATTGTTTACTACTAACACTCTGAAAAAGATTAAAAGAGACACTGTTTTGCATATTTTAGACTATACACCTGCATATTTTAGACTATACACCTGCAGGTGCTTGTGTTCGGAGATCACCTACATCTACCATCACTAAAACAAACAAACAAAAAATTAATAAATAATCTATAAATATCTCTTTTTAGTTCCCAACTTATGTTCCAATATAGTATACAGTATACTATAACAGTTATACACTTCAGGTTTGGTGGCTGTCACTGTATTGAATAGTCATAAACACTCACCCCACGTTCAGTGCGTAACTGTTGATCATAAAAGACATCAAATAGAGTAATCGTGTTTACAGACATAGAAACTTTCAACGCCACAGCATTCTAAACATTGTTCGAATAAACATTGGGATGGGATTTTGATCCCTTTGAGGTCCTCTTTTGATTGATGATAACATGGCTGAGGGTTAATGATGAGTATGAGAAAGGAAATAAAAGGGGATGTAAAGACATTGAAAAAGACAAGTGAAGATTGTCAAGACACATGATTATAGTGTTCGGTTTTGGATCCAATCAGACCCCGTCTTGTTTCTCTATAGAGGATGTCACAGATTTCCATTCCCACTTTAATCCCAGGAGGTGCTACTGCAACATCTCAGGAGAAATCTGGAGTGAGTCATGTCAAAGCAAGCATGTGCTTTTTTTTTTTTAAGGTGTGTGTGTGTGTGTGTGTGTGTGTGTGTGTGTGTGTGTGTGTGTGTGTGTGTGTGTGTGAATGATATGACTTTTCATTTTCTCCAGCTTTTATTCCACTTTTCACTTCACTCTCCTTCAGACAAAATAATTATCAGTTGTTAGCTACTTCTTTGTTCTTGCTTTCATCAGTCGAGGTACCAATCAGACAGAATGTGTAAAGGATTGACTTTGAGTTGATATGATTTTGTCCTGAGTATTATATTGCATTAGAGACCTCCATTTGAGAGAGTATGCACTACAGATGTGGACTTATGATGATGATCATGATTTCACCCACCCACCCTTGTGTGTCAGGACAAACCCCTTTTTAAGACTTTCACCCATTTTTACTTTCACAGGTTAAGAATTGAAAGTTGTTACATGAGTAAGGTTGGTTTCAGTTGCTTCATTCGGTTTTTGGCATGACGGAGGAAAAATTTCATGCTATACTTGCCTCGACTGCCATTGGTTGCTTAGTGTTGAGAGAGGGAGCCTGTCCCTCTGGCCATCTTCTCATCTCCTCTGTTCACCCTGCCCAATGACAAGACAGGTTTCTTTGGCTTGTCCCACCCTACCTCTATCATCCCTCAGTCTGACTGGCTCTGTGAAATAGCTCTAGGGTAGTTGAGGGTGAGGGATGGGCGGGGTTGGGGGGAGTTACATGGACAGGATGAGCGATAAGGATGGGATATTTATGGGGAAGTTCAAAGGTCACTGTAGGGGTGGGAATAGGGCACTCAAAGGGTTTGAAGGGGATTGGGCAAAGGAAGTGGAAGTACCTTTTGGAGGTCATCCTGTAGTCGTTTCAGCATTGCCTCCAACTGGGACACCTTCTCCTCCAGGTGACCGGGTGAGTCACTGCGAGAGAGAGAGAGAGAGAGAGAAAGAGAGAGAGAGAAAGAGAGGGAGAACAATAATAAAAGTGGGAAAGGAATATTTATTAAAAAAAGATATTTTGACATATCATAAACAATCATTTATCAGATATTTTACTCTCAACTAAGCATTCCAGTGTTCATAAACAATTCAGATTAAAACATTGATTCATTCATTTTCTAAGCTGATCAATCCTAATTAAGGTTACAGGATGCTGATCTCAGCCAACTCTGGGCGAAGGTGGGCTACATCCTGGACAGCACAATAGACTTTTACAGGGCTAGCGCGCGCACACACACACACACACACACACACACACACACACACACACATCCATTCACACTCACCCTCACACCTAAGGGTAATTTGAAACAGACTACAGGGCATGTCTTTGGACTGTGGGAGGAAACTGGAGTACCCAGAGGAAACCCATTCAAGCATGGGGAGAACATGCAAATTCATGCTGTTCTTAATGTTAATTAATGCAATATCAAATCATGTCAAGTATGCAGTGCTGTTATTACAGCTAAAATATTAACATGCTAACATAAAACAATTCAAGAGTCTTTATTGTGCTCTTGTTGACACACAAACTTTTGTGCAGGGCTCTCAGCTTTAAAAGGTGCAAATAAGTTTAAAAGGAACAATGATACTCTTAGTAATTTGACAAATAGTGCAAAATCAATAAACACATATACAACTACACAATAAAACTATTAAGTCTCGAATAAACAATTTTGCGTCTTGTATTTGTTAGTTTGTGCTTACCTGTCTTTCATGTCTCTGAACTTGCCATCTGTCTGCATCACTGTGTCGGCCCCTGCCTGAGTGCCATCACCAGCTTTTCGATCTGAAATACATTATTTCATTCCTATTACCAGTCCGATAAGGTTAAAACAAACAAAGACAGGAAAGTCTTACAATCCTTACTTTTCAAACCATTTAAATCATGACAGACGCAGATGATCTCCAAGTGTACGTGTGTGCAGGTGCATGGACTAAGAGCTGCATAACATCGCTTTAAACTTGCGTCATAGATTAATGAATGATATAAGTAAACTCACACTCTATACAGAGTTTTTTATCCATCATTTGAAGTTGTATTACATGGAAATATGAAAGAAAAAAAAAAGCAAGACTTTGTTGATAATGTTGCCTCAACTGACCATGACAAGCTATCATTGCCATGATTCCAGCCTTATCCACTCTGAATAACATTTAAAAAACCTGAAACAGCAGACAAATCAGATTACACCACCCCATGTAGTACATAATCAGTATTTGCTCTTTACACTTGAAGTGCGGGCTCCCGAATGGTGCATCAAAAAAGTGTGTAAACCCAGAGAAGGTTGAATCCGGGTAATACCACAGCCATCCATGGAAGCTAATTGGAGGAGTTCTCACTGGAAGGAGGGACCACATACACCCACTTTCACTGTCACTCACGGTGATCACCAGGCATTAGTGAGCTCACTTATACGAGGGGCGGACAGCGCTTTCCCTCCGAGTGTGTTACACCGCCCTCAAATACGCATGCATTGCAGTTCAAAAAGTGGTGAGTGGTTAGTGTCGCATGTCACAGAGGATGTGTGCATGCTTTCGCTCTTCCCTGGATGGTGACGATCGTGTGACAGGGAAGGCAATACTTGATGGGTGCGAATTGGATATGACTAAATTAGTCAGAAAAATGGGCAAAAATAAAAAGTTCTAAAGTGCTTTATGTGAGGTGTGCATCCGTATGTGTGTGTGTATTTATATTTTATTTACATCTTATGCATTATTTTTGAATGTTCCATTGTTATTATAAGCATTTATAGCATCGAATATGTATTTATTGATATTATATCCACATAGGCTTATATACACGTAGGCTGCAAAGCCGTCAGCGTTTCTGTCCCATGCAAAAAGGGTTGTGTCAGGAAGGGCATCCGACGTAAAAACCTATGCCAAATCAAACGTGCGAATCATTCGCTGTGGCGACCCCTGATAAAAGGGAAAAAGACGAATGGAAATCTCTCTCTCTCATATACACATATGGTGGTCTAGTGGTATAGGGCGCTGGATCGCTGATCCAAAGGTTGGGGGTTCGAGTTCCACTCTCCACAGGGTTGTCACTGTCCCCCCCAGTGCGGCTAACTGGATTATCAAAGACGGGCCATGTCTCTCACTGTCTATGGTGAGAGGCATGTAAAAGAACCATTGCTGACTTTCGTAAAGAGTAGCTGCAAAGTCGTCAGCGTGTTTCTGTCCCTTGCTAAAAGGGTTGTGACAGGAAGGGCATCTGACGGAAAAACCTCTGCAAATCAAACGTGCGAATCAGATGATTCGCTGTGGCGACTCCCGAGTAAAAGGGAAAAAAAACCGAAAGGAAGACAGTATGTATATATCAGTCGGGGGGGATCGATCCTACTTAGTGGAAATTGGTGGTCGCGGGGGAGTCTCTGTCCCCATTAACCGTGGAAAGTGAGGGATCCCTGTATTGTGTTTCGGCACTGAGTGCACTTGCACTTCGTAGCTTATTCCCTTTTTTCATGTGCATGTTTCTGTAAAGTCATACATGCTAACATTTTTGGAGCTCCACATTTTAGGGATAATTATATGATGTCTGCACTGGCCTGGCAAGCAGTCCAGTGTGTACCCCACCCTTGCCCAGAGTCAGTGGAGATGGGCGTCAGCCTCCTTGCAACCCAAATTAGGATTTATCGGTTCAGAAAATAGATGAATGAATGAATTATATTACGTCCAGCACCCCTGAAGCCTGTTTAATTATTGATACTAAAGTACTCAAGGCCATTCCAGAGCAGTATTAAAAATATCAATAGGGAGTTATGAAATAAATTGTACACACTTGTGCATAAATTGCCGACAGCCTCACACTTTCTGGCACCGTCAGTATTACACTGGCTTGGCTGCTCACTGCTCATCTGTGAGGGTTCTAATTCATCATGTCTAGTCTGCCTCTCCATCATCATTAGGAACTGCTGTATGCAGCTGCTATCAAGCGAGCATTTATAGGCTGACAGTAAATATAGGCTGACAGTCTGGGTGAGAGCAAATTAACATGGTTATTATGAATACCACTATTCATGATGATACATCTCAATATTCCATTCTGTAAGTCTTTTTCCACTAAGATACTGATTGTACTGTGGAATGTACAGCGTCATCTCTTGCCTGCCCACGTATAAGCCTATTGGTTTTTACTGGCTTATATTTGTTTTTTTATTTCTGACCTTCTCGTGAGAGGGCTTCAAGAATATTCTTGCATGCTGTGGCGAGGTCAGAAATAGACTGCCATTCTTCCTCTGATGAATCTGTGGTTTCTGAAAGAACTGACACACACACACACACACACACACA
>CM045740.1:27885724-27893224 GCA_024760905.1 Plotosus lineatus | reverse complement strand
CCATAGAATGTTCGGTGCACTTCGATTAGAAAACTTTAAGAAAATCAAAGTTCTTGGTGTTCATATCACAGATGACTTTACATGAACTCTTAATAACACCTAGTGGACCAAAAACCAGCATCCAACGGTGTTTTCACTTCTTTCCATCTTTACCACATTCTCCAGGGGGCAACAGTATTTCCCAACAGTAAAGGGTAAAAGTAAAACATAACTCAGAAGATCATCAAGGTCTCTAGACAAACCACTGATACATCAACATTGATCTCTACATCGACAAGACCAACAACTCCTTTCAAATTATTGGGCAGAAAGAGCTGAAGCACACACTACACCATCACGAGATTCTGAAACAATTTTCTCTAAAGTGGTCAAATGATTCAACATGCTGCCCACTACACCAACTGTGGAATAATCTCCTTTATTAGATAAATTTGCAATTTCCACCTACTAACTCTCCCCTATATCACACAACCATCACAAACCGGAGACAGTACATGTTTCCTCCCTGATGTTTGAAATCAGTTAAACACACATTTTTAAACACATACTGTAATTAAACACATGAGTTCACTGATACTCATGATAACCTGAGATCACTCAGGTCATCACTGCACACCTAAAATTCAATGTTAGAGTATTATCGCATGCACTGTCCTATCAAAGATCTTACAACATGCCAAAACACAGCAATATACAATACCTGGCTGAAAATATGCTTTCATGGAAAGCATTTAGACTTGATGACAACATGTTTTCACCATGGTATTGCTGCTCCAGTTGGTCCGGTCGAGGCTCAGCAACATTAATGTGGCAATAAAATGAAGCAGCTGATGAGCTGAATGTACTGAATGAGCAGGTTATCACATCAATGGACTTTTTTCTTTCCTGATTACACGGATATAAAATGGGGTTTCAAATAATGAACGAATGGTTCAGGGAGCACGAGGAATCATTTGCACATATGTATTGGCATCCCAGAGCCCTGACCTTCACCCTGTTGAAAGTTTTCCAGATGTGCTGGAGAAGAATTTATAGAATGGTTTAGTTTTCCCTCATCAATTCAAGATGTTGGTGAGAAATGAACCCAACAGTAGATGGATATAAATGTTATTTTGCTTAAGTTTGTTGAAACATTGCCATGACGTTTACATGCTGTAAGCAAGAATAAAGGCGGAACAGCAATATACAGTATTTATGTGTACGAGTTCTTTTTGTTTTTGCCTAGTCAGTGTAATTCATCTCTATGGGAATAAAGGAACGCTTGTCATAAAACAGTTTACTGTTGCCAGATCACTGTGGACTCACCGTGATCATAAGAAATTGATAATATGGTGATAGCAATTAACCTTTCCAGAGAAAAACGATGGGAAACATTTTTCTGAAACGTATGGACCTCCTAAGTGAATGGAGTGCTGGGTTATTCTGGGCTGCAT
This sequence comes from Plotosus lineatus, assembly GCA_024760905.1. NCBI lineage: Eukaryota > Metazoa > Chordata > Actinopteri > Siluriformes > Plotosidae > Plotosus > Plotosus lineatus. The sequence goes on along the minus strand of CM045740.1, from coordinate 27,891,791 downwards.
GAAGGAGAATCATGCAGTTCTCTCATCCCCTTCCAATAATTGAACATGGAAGTGGTTGTATGTTGTGACTCTCATTCCACTTCATCTTCCCTGATATCTTGTTCTGAGAAACATAATGCTTCTGGACACAATATACTTGTCCTTTTGTCCTATCTAGGTCATAAACACTATACGTACTGTGTATTTATTGTGCTGTATATTTATAATATAATTTTCACCTGACTCGTTTTAATTCTACAATTCACGGTCGACAATTCAGTCAGTGTACACTGCTGCATATTGTTGACTGCTGCACTATAGTATATTTCTACGTTATATTTGTTATATAAATTATGTGTCGAATCGGCAATACTTGTACACTTGATCTACACTTCAGCAGCACTTACTCTTAGTGATGGAGTTATGGATGCTCAGTGCTCTGGAATTCCTCTCTGCTCTGGAGTTCCTCTCCGTACATGCAGAGTGAAGCGGTGACTCGCTCCCTGACGGCCTTTCCTCACCCAACACATCTATTCCAACCTAGAACAAGATAAAATGTTAAAGTAGTTGCTATACTAGAATATATGTTTTCTGAAGAGTAATGATCTATGTGAGAGAAGTGACACACAGACGCAAAGGAGAGTGGGAGAAAACAGGAAAGACATGGCAAGCAGAAAAGAAAAATGGTTCAAGGGCTATGAACTGAAGCAAAAAAAAAAATCATTTAAAAAACAGCATGGTGTGGGAGTGAGGGAGAAGGGAGCAAGAAGGTGAGATGTATGAATAGGAGAATAAAAGAGTGGGAGAGGTAGTAAGTGTGTTTAAAGCTCAGCATTTAAAAAGTTTGTAGAATGAATCACATCCTAAAAATAGATTATTTATAGAATTTCCTGTATGAGATGCGAGAGAGGTTTATCGAATGATAAAACATCAGTCGTGCATGTTGTGTAACTCAGTGCCTCAAACTGTGCACTAAATATTCATGAAATATTAAATATACAGGCTTGTGTAATGAAACTCTCCACCCACTGTTATAAATACTATATCTAAATATAACCTCTCAGAAAACAAAACTCAATGGCAGATTACATGAAAGAGGAAATCCATAATGCCACATTTGCACAGACACATGGCATATATTTATTTCTCTTGGAGAAGTAGTTTTAAACTGGTTTTGCCTCACAGACATTTGCTGCATTTGGCTGCAACCCAAGAAGTAGTTTAACGGTCTGTTATGCATCAAGCACTAAATACTAAAACAAACAACAAACAAACAAAATAGACGGTACGGGCCCAGAAATGTGTATTTTAAAGTTGATCTATATCTTCCTTAAACCAAAAATCAAAACTGTTATATTAAACAAACTAAGTCCAGTTGGCTCATTAATCATGCTCTGACTTTGGTGGGCACCAATCCCAGGCGAGGTAACTCTAAGACAAACCCACACACCAAATTTCAACAAAATAAAAGCAATTATTCTCAAGTTATGATTCAGAAATCAAACTACTGTATTGTGTTAAACGGACGAAGTGCAGCTGGCTCATTAACTAAGCACAGATTTTGGCATGCACCAATCCCAGACAAGGTACCTGCAAGACAAAACTGTATATCAAAACCCGAGCAAGTATTCTCAAGTTATCGTCCATAAACCAAAGTGTGACAGATGGACGGACAGATGCCACCCATTCAAATAGCTTCTGGGACTATGTTTGGCAGGAACTAACCAGAAGAGCACTTATAGAGTGCAGGGTACCTATGCCATGCAGCATGGATAATGTAGCCAATAGGACCTACTGTATATGGATGCTAGTTTTAAATATTCATGTGCTCATTACAGAGCAGTGGTGGCCCAGTGGTAGGGTTGTAGCTTACTGATCCAAAGGTCAGGGGTTCAAACTCACTGTCACCAAGCTGTCACTTCTGTCACCCTAGTGCAGCTGATTGGGTTATCAAAGGCCAGCGATGCCTGCCACTGTCTGTAGTCAGAGGCAAGTAAAAGAACCATTGCTACTGTTCGCAAAGAATAGACTGTCAGTGAGTTTCTGCCTTGTAATCACCTGGCAACCTATCCACGGTGTACTCCGCCCTCGCCAAGAGTCAGCTGAGATGGATGCCAGCCCACCGTGACTCTTATTTGGATTAAGTGGTTCAGAAAATTATGAGGGTGCTCATGTTGACAACATTGTTGAAAATGAGTTTGACCACCTCTGCTCTAGAATTCACAATGAATGGTCCTGTGAGAAAAAAATGCCTTGTTGACAAGAAAGCAAGAAAGGTCAGAGGAAAGTGGCCTGATTGGTTAAATTTGGTAGGAAGGATATATTAGCCCGAATAATTGCTCTTTGCAAGAGTCGTGAGCAGAAAAACATCTCAGCATTCACAACACATCCAACACTGAGGGGGATGAGCTGAAAGAGTAGGAAACATACTCGATTCTAGTCCTGATAACCAGGTTACAGAAATCTGAAGCGATGTGTGACATTGTACAGTTGAAGATTAGGATAAAAAAATGTGGTCTTAGTCCAGACACTGCTCAGTTCTGGTGAGCACAATTCTGAGTGAACTCTAAAGACTGTTGTGTGATGATCTCACAAAAGCCCCTCTGGCACCTACAGGCATGCCATCTTTAAAGTCAGATATCAGATTTATTCCAGGGGGGCAGTGGTGGCCTGGAGGTAAAGGGTGCTGGATCGCTGATCCTAAGGTTGGGGGTTCGAGTCCCACTCTCCACAAGGTTGTCACCGTCCCCCCAGTGCAGCTAATTGGGTTATCAAAAGACAGCCATGTCTCTGACTGTCTATGGTGAGAGGCATGTAGAAGAACCATTGCTGACTTTTGTAAAAAAGTAGCTGCATAGCCATCAGCGTGTTTCTGTCCCTTGCTAAAGGGTTGTGTCAGGAAGGGCATCCGACGTAAAAGCCTATGCCAAATCAAACATGACATGATTCGCTGTGGCGACCCCTAAGAAAGGGAAAAAGCCAAAAGGATAAGAAGACGGAAAAAGAGAAGAAGAAGAAGATCAGATTTATTCCCTGTTCTGATGTCCGGTGTAATGATTAGCTGAAGCTCTTGGCCTGTATCTGCATGTCTTCATGTATTATTGTGCTACTACTGGATTAGTTGCCCTAAATAAAGTTGAGGAAAACGTGAATAATTATGAATATCTACCTGCAAATTATGTATGAAGCTTTTCTAACATAAGCTGTACGTTTTTCATAAATGTAATGAGACAGTTCATTTCATTTATTTTCTGCCACCGTTTCATCCTAATTAGGGTTGCGGGGAGGCTGGTGCCCATCCCAGCCAACTCAGGGCGAGGGCAGAGTACACCCCGGACAGCTCGCCAGGCCATCGCAGGGTGGAAACACGCTGATGGCTTTGCAGCCTACTCTCGTCGAAAGTCAGCAATGGTTCTTTTACATGCCTCACACCATAGACAGTGAGAGACATGGCCGGCCTTTGATAACCCAGTTAGCTGCACTGGGGGGTAAAACTACATTTAATTTCCCAGGTTCTGATCTTATGACATGTTCTATTGTATGTGAACATGACAAAATAAGAAAATAAAAACGGTCTTGTTTGAAGGATTTACAAGATGGCTAGGGTCTGTTCAAGGTCACTCAAGGTCAAATGTTACTGTCTTACTCGCAAGTCCATATAGTTTCCTCATAATGTTCCATATATGTCTATCGGCATTTATTTCAGTTATAAGCGTTCCATCTCCAAAACGTTGTGACCTTGCTTTGACCTTCCAAATTTAAACCATCTATGGGACTTTGACAGGATAGTTTTTCGACCACATTTTAGGAAAATTCTTCAAATGGAGTGATCAGATTTTGTTCACATTCAAACAAACAGCCAGACAAACAAACAAACAAACAAACAAACAAACAGCCAGACAATACTCATGAATGTGCAATAACGTGGTAATGCTACTTCATGTAAAACTGCCTTGCGGCTCATTGGTCAAAGTTAAACGTCAAACCTAACATGTCTTACTTCTTGTTTCTGCACTTCATTTTGTAATGACTTCCCATTATTTTTGTGCAACTTTCCCATAAATGCAAGTGGGACAATGTAAACTTTGCACATTTCTATATCCACTTTGCTTGAGCTGCATGTTTAAACTTGTAGACTAGTTTTGTAAATAGTATGCATGATTTTTTTTATAGCATGCATCCTAATTAGATTCCCACATTTCTACACCCTCCTTGTACATTTAGCTCTATACTGTTATTTCAGATAGTTTTATATTTGGCTACCAGTGACAGGAGCTGCAAGCAAAAAACACCAGCTGTGCTTTTGAAATAAAGTGGAACATTAAACATTGTTTATTGTTTCAACCTTTTGGGTGTGAACCACCAGTCAGCGCAGTCATGTCCAGTTCAAGTGTCAGAGTCATGAACTTTCCTAACTGGCAAGGGTAGGTATTTTCATGTGAGCACATTCTGACCTGGCCTTCTTCTTGGAGAGGAACCTTGGGTTTGACGGCCAGTATGAGGTCAGGGGTGACATCACTCAGCTCCTCGGGATTCTCGTAGATATGCCGGTTCACCTTAACCCCAACATTATCATACAAGTGACTGGAACACATAAACAGAAAAAACTTTAGGCTGCTATTAATCTTGGATTACAGTTTAAGCCAGAAAAGATTATTCTTACTGAAGGCTAACTGCAGCTGTAACTATGATTCACCAAATGCAAAGCAGAACCATATTCCTGTAATATCTGTAGTAATATTTAATGCTGCATCCCAGTCGTTAAATGTTAAATATCAAGCAATGCATTCACAGAAGGGTTAAGCAGATGAGTTGTGCAACACCACAATGACACATACACAACTTATACTGAAAACAATTCATTGATTCAACATGACCACTTCCTCTGCTTTTGCTGCTCAAATGAACATCAAGAGTTCAAAATGATGTGCTTCTCTGAAGAAAATAAAATGTGCGAAGATGTAATCTGCTGGTGATTGCATCCTGTGGAGGTTTTTGCATTTTTTCTGGGGGCCTTCATCATAGGTCAATACTGTACAGTGCTGTTTTAATTTCAGTGATCATTTCAGCGTATTGAAATTCTCATACTTGTGAACTGATTCCAGGCACTGATGTCTGTCTCACGGAACAGAAAAAACATATATTAAAAAATATCAGTCGAGATTAGAAACCAAAAGGAAACACACTATCACTTGAACCACAGTAGCATATCTGTGTGACATTATTATGGAAGCTGATGTGATTTACATTCAACATTTAACTCGGCATTATGGGTGGCCACATAGAGTACATATTTTATTGCATCTGAAACAAAACTCTGGGAACTGACTACATTTGGCGTATACGCTATATATGACAGAGTATTTATATAAGTGAAAGAATGGTCACAAATATGTGTGTGTGTGTGTGTGTGTGTGTGTGTGTGTGTGTGTGTGTGTGTGTGTGTGTGTGTGTGCGTGTACCCATCACAGAAGTCCTGAACTGGCAGGGTTCTCTCCAGTGAGTAGCTGCGTGTGAAAGAGGATGGCATGAGTTCCAGAGCCTCGGATGGAGGATTGTCTTGCAGCGAGGTAGCTCTGAGAAGAGGCAGACTCGGTGGAGAGAGCAAGTCACTCATGCTTGGAGTCCTACCCTCCTCGTCCTCTCTCCTGTCTGATTGGTTCACGCTGTCTGACTCCTCCCCTTCACCCTGCTCTCTCTCCCCCTCTCTTCTTTCCTTTTCACTTTCATTCTCCTCTTCGTCTCGTTCATCCAGGACCCAGGCCTCACCTGAGTGGCCCTCACCAGACTTGCTTTCAGCATCTTGGATGGACTTCTGGTAGAGCTCGGAAAAGCTCCTGGATATATATATACACACACACACGTATACACACACACACACACACACACACACACACACACACACACACACACACAAACACACACACACACACACACACACACACACACACACACACACACACACACACACACACAAATAATAGGTGTGCTTTCACTTTTTATTTTCATACCGCATTAAACCTGTAAGGGAAATTATTTCCTCTTCATTTAACCCATACAAAGTGATCACACACACACACACACACAC
>CM045740.1:27848224-27880724 GCA_024760905.1 Plotosus lineatus | reverse complement strand
GTTTACCACCCAGTGAAAGCAAGGGAAACTTGGTGGATGAGTCAATAGGTGTTGTGGTGACATAGTTCTCTGCTAGGTCTTTTAGATATTCCTGGCGCGTACGTGTCGCCATTGAGCGAAACTTCTCCGATTTCTCGGCTGCATTTTCAGCGTTTATAGCCTTGGCAAGCAGGAAGTCACGGAAAGCCTGCGAGCGTGGAAAGCGAGCACCTTTAGGGAAAAGTGGGCCAAAAAGAGGGATGTCTTTGGAGCGAGTAACAGCAACTCTAACAAACACAGAGGGGAAAACAAACAGAGCATAAAATTAATTTGCTAGAAATAAACATTAAATGGTTAAAGCAGAATGAGTCACAAGTTGACTCATTCATGATAATTTGGGCAGCCACTACTTGCAGTGATCTCTGTTGCAATGTGAGTTCAAGAACTATAATGTCAATGTCGTCATAATCGAACATTTTTTCCCTTCTATTTGGCCAGACGCTGTTTTTCTCATCGAGTTCACACTAATGTTCAATAACAAAATCTGTCATCACAGAATTTACTTTTTTTTTATTATTCTTCCCTTTATAATAGACTGTGGATAACATTAACACCTGACAATAGATAACACATGTATTAAATAAACTGATTTTTTTTTTACTTTTTTTTTTGTGAATTTTAAAATTCATGTCAAGACATTTTGCAACTCCACATGCAATAAATATTTTGTGGATTGAATACATATATCGTGAGAAAGTCGCACGGCAATTTTGCGAGTGCTTTTCGAGAAATTTGCGATTGGTTTGAGGATGTTTGGCAAAAAAAAAATCGTGAATCTCTTATCGTAAATCAGTCTTGGTTTTGTTTTGTTTGCTTATTGTTCTCAAACTAGTCTCTTTTTATTTGCATGCTATTAATGTGAACAAAATGCCAATACAATATGAATGATGACAAAATAGATATCAAATCCCAGCAATTCTCAAACTTTTCTCAATCTTCAAGTTGTTGCTTTTCCTTGTGAATGAAAAACGAATCATTTGCGCACAAAATGACAACTTCACGAACCAGGCGACCAAAATGCAATGCCACAAATGTTGTGAGACAAATTTGAGAATCAGACACCCACTCACTCACGCACTTTCTCACTTGGCGAACCAATTAATCCTATTTTGGTCACGGGGAGGCTGGAGCCTATCTTTGCCAACACTGAGCAAATACGGGGTATACCCTGAACAGCTTGCCAGACCATTGTTGGGGAACAAACATAAACCGTCTACACTCACACTCACACCTAGGGTCAATGTGGGTCAGCCTCATATGCTTTATGAGTCTTTGGACTGTGGGAAGAAACAAGGGTACCCAGAGGAAACCCAGGAGAACATAGAAACCCAGGACCTTTTTCCTGTGAGACGAACGTGTGAAGCACTAAACCACACGCTGCCCTCATGGGAGATAAAAATACACAAAAGTTTGCTTTAAATTCTAGATCCTCACGCACTGACTCTATCTGATTAAGCTAATTAACCACAAGGATATTTTTCCTGACCTTTTCTCCTCCCATCCTTTACCAAGGTGCCAATAATTACAGAACTGACGGTAGGTCTCAGGCTAAGACCATCTGCTCTGGGGCACCTTCCTTGGCCTAATTTGTGCATCTTGCACTAATTAGTCTGGGACACAAGCAGATTAATTTAGTCCAACTGCAATAGCCCAGAGCAAACATCTTCCACGAATCGGCTCCATAAACTCTGTATGTTGTTTATTATCCTCAGTTTAATATGTACTTGGGCTTTTGGCTTGAATGGTGTGAGACTGCAATCTGTTGTGAATAGACTACATTGATTTTTTGCTCTCGTAGTAGACGGTGTTATCTGATCTCTCTTACCGATAGTAGGTGTTTTCTGTGCAGGGCTCATGCACTTGGATGATAATAAACACATGCTGGAAGTGAGAGCGGATGGCTTTGGGGGTGAATGGCATCGCCCCTGGCTCCTGGAAGACTATTGTCACGATGTCATTCCCTATATGTCTCTTCCTCAATAACTGTGAGAAATAGAAAGACAGATGTCAGTCAGTGTAACACAACCCACACAAGCTAGAGAAGACAATCTGTTTACATTATATTGTATTAAATGGTTCAGGGGGAAAGAGTTTACCTGCTTTGTTGGAATGCACACACACTATCATCAATAGTTTTGCTCTATCACTTCTGACAATTCAAATATTTGGCACCTTATCAGAAATTGAATAACCTGAAACAGTGGTATTGACTTTTTCCCTCCATTTCTCCCCAATTTGTAGACCTGTCACTTCCCACCCATCAGCCAGCTCTCCTCTGTCATACAACGGATACCAGGTGGGGAAGATTAAGGTGCACACATACTTTTTCCAAGACACATGATACCAGCCAACTGCTGGTACAAACTGGTAATGCTGCGCCACGAGAACAGGATGATGCTCTCCGAGTAGAGAGATATCTGCCTTCATACATAAGCTGGTCATACATTAGCTGAGTTAGTGTCTTAGTGATTGACGAGAGAAAGAGCAATGCAATCACTCCAACACCCAGAAAGCACTGCGAATTCACTCCCTTGGCTATATGAATAGCAGTGAACAGTAGCGATCATAAGTCTGGTTTACACTCTGTAATACACTTAGAAAAACATCACATATTGTAAAAATTATTTTTTTTTTTGTCATTTTTGGTTGTCATTGAGATCTTATAACATAAAATGCATTGTTTTCTCAGGAGGCTGGTTTACTGAAAAAGTTCTAGCAGTGTTCAAAAGGTTTAGAAAATAAAACAATAAAAATCAGAGTGCGTAGCGGGCTGTGGTGGCCTGGTGGTAAAGGTGTTGGATCGCTGATTTTTTAAGGTGGGGGGTTTGAATCCCAGGCTCCACAGCGTTGTCACTGTCCCCCCAGTACAGCCAACTGGGATATCAAAAGCCGGCCATGTCTATCACTGTCTATGGTGAGAGGCATGTAAAAGAACCATTGCTGACTTTCGATAAGAGTAGCCGCAAAGCTGTCAGCGTGTTTCTGCACCTTGCTAAGGGTTGTGACGGGAAGGGCATCCGACGTAAAAACCTATGCCAAATCAAACATGTGAATCACAGATTCGCTGTGGCAACCCCTGAGAAAAACAACAAAAAAAATAAACCAAAACAAAAAACCCCCCACAAGCAGAATAGCAGTGTGACTCTCGACGATGAAGAACGATGACACTGAGAGAATTTAGCTGCAGTGTTCTGGGTTAGGCTGGCACAGTGATGCAGTGGTTTATATGTTCGCCTCACAGCAAGGATGCCTGGGTTTGATTCCTGGCCTGGGAGATTTCTGTGGGGAGAGTGAATGATCTCCCCTTGCTTGTGTGGGTTTCCTCCAAGTACCCCTGTTTCCACCAAAAACATGCACAGTAGGCTAAATGACTGTTCCAAATGTGTGCAGGGAGTGAGAGTGGGTATGAATGGTTGTATTTATGTTGTCCCTGCGATGGTCTGGCGAGCTGCCCAGGTGTACCCCACCCACACCCAGAGTTGGCTGAGATGGGCTCCAACCTTCCCGCAATCCTAATTAGGATTAAGTAACTGAATGAATGAATGTTATTGCTTAGTAGGTTCATAGCCCCTATACCTACTATACCTTACAATGTTATTGGCAGAAACTGTTATTCGTAGTATTTCATTTTTTTTTTATCTGGTATTACTCGGCTGTCTGTTGATGCAGTTAGATAACTCTCTTTATTATCAATCTTCTTCTTCTTCTTCTTCTTCTCTTTTCGGCTTTTTCCGTTCTCAGGAGTCGCCACAACGAATCATCTGATTCGCACATTTGATTTGGCAGAGGTTTTTACATCGGATGCCCTTCCTGTCACAACCCTTTAGCAAGGGACGGAAACATGCTGACGGCTTTGCAGCTACTCTTATTGAAAGTCAGCAATGGTTCTTTTACATGCCTCTCACCATAGACAGTGACAGACATAGCCCACCTTTGATAACCCAGTTAGCTGCACTGGGGGGACAGTGACAGCCCTGTGGGGACTTCAACCCCCAACCTTCGGATCAGCGATCCTGCGCCCTATCCACTAGACAATTTATGTACTCTGGGAGGTGTTTACCTGTTGTGTGTTGTTGGCTGTGTATGGCAGCATGGTGGAAACATGGAACATAATCTCATAATCTTGATAGCGGGTGTACAGAGAGTGTGTCCCAGTAGAATCCGCTGTAAAAATGGAAGGAAAACTCAGGAAACACAGCATCATCCGAACATGTTTTTTACTCTTCTTAGGCAAAAATGCTAAAGAAAGTACATTGTTTACCACAGACGTATAAGCCTGTGTCTGCATCTTAATCTATAAATGGTGTATAACATGACAGGAAGGTGTTATTTTTGTAGTAGTGTGTGCATGGTTGCATTTGTCTCACTCTTGGTGTCAAGCTGTGCTCTGTATTTCTCCCAGCCCTTCAGTCTCACTCTCTCTCCCAGCAGGTCCAGGAACTCGTCAAACGCTGTCCCGGCACTCTCGTTGTTATACATGTCTTCCTCTGAACTCTGACCTGCTCTGCAGTACATCACACCGACCTTACGCTGGAAATTCAGCTACACACATAAACACACATACATACTCAGATCAATGGTCGGATTGTCTGTTGCTGTTAAATATTTATAACAATAGCATATGGCAGCAAATATGTTTAATAACATGCATACTTAGGGATGTGCGATAATAAAGAACAAGGAGCCATTTGGAATCTAGCCCATAGCCCATGTTTTTTGTATTTTAATATTCCCCTATATTATTACAAATTTAAATTGCTACTGTGCCTGAAAATCACCTGAATATTGCAAAAGGATGAAAAAAAAATCATGGAGTGTGGTAACAGGAAAAGGGTCTCCAACATAAAATTCCATGATATGTAGAATTGACACAACCCGACATGACACATATATGGGGAAGGCTCATGAACATTACTCCAGTGTATTGTGTCTTTTACACTATTGACTTGAATTCATAATATATTTAAAAATTGTCATAATACAAAGCTCTTGGACTCAATACACATTATGTCATATTAAAGAAAGAAATCCAAAATAAGTATCTTGGAACATGGTTCATCTAAACAAACAATCATCTTATGAGATTAGCAGCTTATGTTTAAAGCATGCCATTTACACTACTGTACTTCTGATGTTTGGCACAATGCCAGAAATGAAGTTCAGACAGCTTGTGTTTATTCCAGTTAACATTAAAAATTGTCTATTAGTTGAACACAGGTTTAAACTAGACGAATTCTTAATTTATTGTTGATTGGACTGCTTAAATGGTTATGTCAGTCAACAATATAAATGACAGGACTGAAAATAAATTCCTACATACCTTTATTCAAGGAACCGCCACAACAAAACTATTGGTCACTGGAAGACACAGTTTCTTTGGATATGGATCCTTCACACTAGTACTTTCTACATAAAAAGTACTGTATTAAATTTCAGTTACCAAAATAACTTTTTCTTTAATTCCAAAAATGAATCTTACGAATAGGTGATTTATATATGAAGCTGAATGGGAAAATCTTGGATAAGTCACCTTGGATAATTCATTCAATATTTGGATTGTACAACTCTTTGTATGCTAAATGATCTTGTATTATTAATACAGTAAATGCACAGTATATAGTAAGTGGTACCTCACCTTACGAAAGACCCAACAAACAAAAAATCCAGGTTACGAAACGCATTTACCTAAAATTTCTGTCTCTGGATACGAAACAAATTCACGTTACGAAACGCACCATCTCAAAAATTCAAACAATGCGTGAGTTGCTCTACTGTTGGCTATCTCCCAACATCCCACCTCGCTGGCCTCCCATTGGCTCGGAGGGAGCTGCATCTCCATAATACCCATGATGCAGCTCCCTCCCATTGGCTAGGAGGGAGCTGCATCGCCATAATACCAATGATGCTTTTCTTGTGCCTTTGACCCATTGTTCGTCACGAAGTTCTAACACGCGTAAAGGACAGAGTTAGTGTTGTTTCATGAGTTTTTCGAGTGTGCTCATTGCAACTTTATTTTTTGGCTCAGGCTTTTAACCTTTTATAAACATTTGTAAGATTATAACTCTGCTAAGAAGACATGGTCAACACACGCGTGCGCGCACACACACACACACATGTGCACACACACACACGCACACACGTTCCCAGTGAAAGTGATTCCTGGTGCGAATGAAAAGAAGAATCGGGCTCGTGGCATGGGGTTGGGTGATATTGCAAAGGAATATGGCCAAACCCATCTACCATCGGTACAATATTGAAGCAGAAGGAGACCTTAAAAGGTATACTTTTATCATTTTTAAAGATTTAGTGGGTAGTATTGGGGGCCTTGGAACGAATCAGGCCTTTTACATGTAAGATGCTACTCAACTTACAAAAAATTCAGACTACGAAACCACTTCTGAAACGGATTAATTTCGTAAGGTGAGGTACCACTGTATAAGTATTTTATTGTAATATTTTTCTATTGGGATTTAGTAGGAAACGGTACGAAACAAACAGACTCACTTTCCCCATCTTTCATTCCATGGAATTTCATTCTATAACAGAGTCGTCAAAGGTGGAAGAACACAATGTTTTATTTGTAAACAGACTCTAAGCCCTAGTTTCACACATTACAACACTACTTGTCAGTGTTTAGGCATGGCAATTCTGATTTAGTTGGAAATCACTATGCTCGGATCACTTTATCCACGACAAACTTACAAACATAATCAAAACCCCTTCAACAAACATCTACGACTGCTGATCTGTTCTTTAGTTTTACTTATTTTGGAAAGAATCATACTTCTACATTTGAAGGGTAGATTTTATATTGTTTTGAGTTTTTTTCTCTGAGACTCCATTACTGCTGAAAGTGAGGGAGTGTAAGGTTGCTATCCACGAAGAAATAAAGGCTGAATTGGGACACAGAGCTGAGCAGTGCACAGATTTCAAAGTTGCTGTTAGAATTTCTATGGAAGCAAATTTCACCTCGCCAGAACTCACTGCAACTGTGACAGACTATTTTGGAGATCACAATCACAAATCAAAGGTTTTAGCAGTGATGACTTAGAGGATCAACCTGTACAAGTAGAAAATGTTGCTGATGATGAACACATGGTACCTCATGAGTGACTGTGGCTGTACATAAAAATCACTTTCTGTGTGTATGTGTTCATAATTTCATGGATGTGCTTTTACGAGAGGAATATAATCCTTTGTACTTTTATTAATCATAATTATAATATGTGTTCTATGTGTTTTCAGCCGACGAGGCTGGAAGTTATGTGATGCATCCTCCAGTCATTTTTAGAGCAGATGCAGGAAAACCAGATGCAAAGTTGTCTCTTCCTTTATCATATACCTGCAGACTGAATGATTCCCAAGTAATACCTGTGTGTAACAAGTAACTGAGTGAGTTCCTAATGTTTTCAGAGTCTTTTTTGCCATTACAGTATAGTGCAAGTTTTATACTTGGGGGGAAAAAATCTCATAAAACATCAAGCTATTTAAATTGCCTGCAATTTTCTCAAAATTTGGTCACTGCTCATGTGACGACTCAAACTTGTATGGCAAAAACTAATAAAGCTAATTAAAATATGGTTTTGTATTTTATTCAGAGGGATCCTTACTTTCAAATACAATGGTAATCTCATTTTTAAAATTTTGACCATGATATTTCCATGCAGCGTATACTGTCTATTAGAAACATGTCATGTGTTTTCCATATTTAAAGGCATATTTGTTCTTATAACCAGTTGTTCTCCTCTTGAAGTCAATAAGAAAAAATGACAGTTTGCCAGCTTCTCACCAAAAACAAACAAAAAAAACAACCTACAAAGCACAAACTCCTCCTTCCTAGACTTTTCCATGGTAGAAAACTTACTACTACAAAACACCAGCCGGACATTGCTTTCCTGAATGTAAACTAAGCATCTCCTTACAGAACCCTTCACCACATAAACAGTTTCTTTCTTAAATGCACAACTTCCTGCATAGGTTTATACTATAGAAACAATAACACAGGTGACCCTGTTTGGAAAAATCTGACCAAAGTGTTGTCTAAGATGATCAATCATGATCAGTGGCAAAAAAAACCGGTCACTGTTTCAACTTAAAGAAATATAATTACAGTATACAATGCTTATTTTCACAGGAAAAAAGCTCTCAAACCCAACCACAATGAAACAAGGAACCCGCAAACTGAAAAGTGTTTTCTCTGATTGTGGCACTGTCAGCACATCCGCCTTACTGCAAAAAGGCACTGGACGCTGGAATTTCTGCGTGGAGTTTGCGTTTTCTCTCCATGCTTGTGTAGGTTTTCTCCGGGTACACCAGTTTCCTCCAACAGTTCAAAGACATGAACATTGGGTTCATTAGGCTAATTGTCTGGTCCAAAATGCCTGTTGGTGTGAATTTGTATCTCGTTGTATCTGCCTTTTTGTCTTGCAATGGTCTAGTGAGCTCTTCAGGGTGCATCCCACCTTTTCCCAAGGTATGCTGAGATAGTCCCCAGTAGCCTTATGACTCTAATAGGATTGAGTGGTTCAATGAATGAGGGAGAATCAGTGTGTAAATGCTAGTTATACTCTGAGTTGCCAGAAGAATAGCTTTACAGGGATCCCTCACTTTCCGTGGTTAAGTGGGGACCGAGACCCCCCCCGCGACCGCCGATTTCCGGAAAGTAGGATCGACCCCCCCGACTGACGTATACATACATGTATATGTGTATAATATCAATAAATACATATTCAACACTATAAATGCTTATAATAACAATTAAATATTCAAAAATCATGCATAAGACGTAAATAAAGTATAAATACACACACAGAGATGCGCACCTCACATAAAAATGTAAGTAGTTTTGTTGGGGGGTTTTGGGTTGTTGTTTTTTGTTTTTGTTTATTTTGGGTTTGTTTGTTTTTTGCATAAAGAGGAACGGTGAGGTTACAGGGAACAGAGATAAGGAAGGTGGAGGATTTTAAGTACTTAGGCTCAACATTCCAGAGCAATGGAGAGTGTGGAAAAGAGGTGAAGAAGTGTGTGCAGGCTGGTTGGAATGGTTGGAGAAAAGTGTCCGGTGTGATGTGTGATAGGAAGGTATCGGCAAGAATGAAAGGAAAGGTGTACAAGACGGTGATGAGGCCAGCGATGTTGTTTGGTTTAGAAACAGTGGCGCTGGGGAAAAGACAGGCGGCAGAGCTGGAGGTAGCAGAGATGAAAATGTTGAGGTTCTCTTTGGGAGTAACGAGGATGGATAGGATCAGGAATGAGTACATCAGATGGACAGCACATGTAAGAGGTTTTGGAGACAAAGTCAGAGAGGCTAGATTGAGATGGTTTGGACATGTTCAGCGGAGGGATGGTGAGTATATTGGTAGTAGGATGCTAAAGTTGGAACTACGAGGCAGAAGGACTAGAGGAAGCCCAAAGAGAAGATTTATGGATGTGGTGAAGGAGGACAAGAAGGTGGTTGGCGTAAGAGAAGAAGATGCAGAG
Organism: Plotosus lineatus; assembly: GCA_024760905.1. Classification (NCBI taxonomy): domain Eukaryota; kingdom Metazoa; phylum Chordata; class Actinopteri; order Siluriformes; family Plotosidae; genus Plotosus; species Plotosus lineatus. The sequence continues at coordinate 27,871,205 of CM045740.1, read as the reverse complement.
GATAGGGTGAGATGGAGGCAGATGATTCGCTGTGGCGACCCCTGAAGGGAAAAGCCCAAAGGAAAAGAAGAAGAAGAAGAAGAAGAAGAAGAAGGCCTTGTTTTGTGGCATTTTCCTTACTTTCCTTATTTTTTTATTTTTCGATAAATATTTTTGAAAAACCTGCGATGCACCAAAGCCGCAGAAACTGAAGCATGAAGTAGCGAGGGATCACTGCACTAACATTTAGTGTCATCCTGTACACTCTATACTGTACATGTAACAATGTGCTCTAAAGTCCTGCTAACATCACAATTACTTGGTTTGCAGATCTCACAGTTTGTGTTTCATATCGTTTGTACATTGTACTGTCCTGTTCCTCTGTTTCTTTTCTTGTTTCCTCTTTTTTCTTTGACTTCTTTGCAGACAAGCCACTGATTACATCATCACAGACACATATATTCGAATAAACTCATCCAAGTAAGCAGGACCCAGTTTAAGAGGCCTTCTTAGATTTTCCTGCATGGGAATTAAGTGCCTTGCCTGTTCTATAGCTACATCACATCATATCACATCATATCATATCATATAATAATACATACACAGTTTCTTCTTCACAGTGGAAAACATACTCTGGTCAAAGAGATTTCATCCCTAGATAGATACAATAATAAAATGAACTCTTATAACCTGAGCACATTAGCTACATTACATAAACACTTATAAGCTATCATAGAAGCACTTATAAAACTTAAAAAGGCATCCACGCTTACATATTATAGGACCAAAAAGTAAATGAATACTGCTAAAAGGTAACCACTGAGCAATTGCTTATGTAGGCTGGATTCAAAATGGCTTTCAGCTCTTTACTTCGAATATAACATGAAGCACGTTTATAGCCAGAACCACTTGTTAAACTGATCGGAGCTTTGCACACTCACCCCTTGCTCATCCAGCTTGAGCAGCGTGTCCCGGACTTTTGGTGATGTAGAAGCAAGCCTCAGACAGTGTAGGTTGAGATCAGGGAGAATGAACTCCAGAAGTCTCTTGGGAGAAAGCCCTCTTGGGGTTGTATGTCGCGCTGCAGATGGTACAGATTCTTCCAGGATGGAGCCACGGAGTGTCTTCAGCTATAAATAAATAAAAACCTCACATATTATCCTCACAGAAAACACCAATGGATTCAGATCTACAGTACATTCCTCACTCTCTCTACAAGGGCATTCGGACACCACAAGAGTGATCCTTTAAAGATATTAGTATATCATTCATTCCTTCATTTTCTGAACCACTTAATCCTAATTAGGGTTGCGGACATGCTGGCACCCACCTCAGCAGACTCTGGGCGAGGTTCACCCTGACAGCTTGCCAGGGCCAACACTCACCCAACCATTAATACTCACACTTACAGGCAATTTGGAACAGCCAATTAAAATATGGTGCGTTTATGGACTGTGAGAGGAAACTGGACTACCCAGAATAAACCCACACAAAAACAGGAAGAACATGCAAACTCAAAACAGAAATGCCTGACCTGGGAATCGAACCCAGGACCTTCTTGCTGTGAGGTGGAAGTGCGAACCACTATGCAACCATGATCTTATATGTCACCCCTAAATTTCTGATGTACAACTACCTCATCCTAATCAAAACATGCATGCCCTGATAAATATGTTTTATGAGAAAAATTTAACAAAGTCGAAGTTTAATGTGGTAATATTTACAGTATTTTCCAATATGAATACAGCCGTCCCTTGCCACTTCGCGATTTGAGCATCACGGTCTTGGTACATCGCGGCATTTTAATTAAAAAAAAAAAGAAATCATAAAAAAATTCAAAATTCGTGCTAAAACTCGCATGTAAGCAAGCGGAAGGCACGGACCCAAGGCAGGCTGCTTTCCAAACGACAGACTGAAGTGCCCCTCCTCCCTAGTTCAGGCAGGGACCGCCCATTCAACTCAGTCCCGCAAGCTGATTGGCTTAGACGCGTGATGCCGTTGCCTCCCACCCACTCAACTCAATATCGCAAGCTGATTGGCTTAGACATGTGATGCTATTAGCTCGCACATTCCCGCGGGATTTTTTGTGATTTTGTGATCTTACTGTATCGTATTTGTGAACATCCTGCACCGCGGAGAAGAGCTACAGTATTGTCAGAAGTGAGTACAGTACTTAAAGTATTTATATATAAATTATATTTAAATAGTAACGTTTAATATACACTTCTTGATATTGTATAGACGCGAAAACATATAGAAATGAGACAACATGGTGGAAATGGGGGGGGGCGTTCCTACTTCGCGGTTTTTCGAATATCGCGGCCAGGTCTGGTCTACATTATCCGCGATATTCAAGGGATGACTGTACCTAATATATATCTACATCATCATGATATTGTTTATTCAGTTCATCAGGTCAAGGTTCAGCAACATGTGGTAATAAAATGAAGTCACCTGTCAACCTGAATGTACTGAATGGCCAGGTTATCCCATTCATATAATTTTTTCTTCCCTGATTCACTGATATAAAATTGTGGCTCATAAACTGAAAGAGCGTTTCTTCCACATTACATGAGTACCACACATTCTTGACTTAAGCTTGACTGACAGTCTATGGAAGAGTGGTGCTGGAGAAAGGACTTTATGCAGTGGTTTTATTTTCCCTTCATCAACTCAAGATGAAAAATATACCAAACTGTGGATAGAAATTAATATTGTGATGTTGCCAAACTTCGTCGACACCATACAATGGTGATTATGGGCTTGATTGATCACTTTCTAAATCACATTTAAATATAAGAATGTCAATTAGTGGAAGTGTTTGTATAACCCCTCCATTTAAAACGACATATGTATAATTAATCAAATTATTGGCTAAACTGGTTAATACTGCTGGGAGGCGCAGGGAGGCTGTGCCTATCTCAGCCAACTCTAGGTGAAGCCATGGTACACCCTGAACAGCTCTCCAACCAACTGAAGGTCCAACACGCACAGACAAACTCGTTTACACTCACACTCACACCTTGAGGTAATTTGGAAAAGCCAATTAGCCTAATGTGCACATCTGTGCATGTTTATGAGCAAACCGGAAGAGTGCAAGTGTGGAGAGAACATACACATTACACACAAAAATGCCCTCGCTGAATTTGAGACCTGAAACCAGGACCTTCCATGAAGTGCACATATAGCATATGTGTGTTGAAGTTAAGTTGTTTATATTGCCCTTAGTGTCTAAAGCACGTTGCAAAATACATAATGGTATTTTATTGCATCTACACACTGCTGAAGAAGTAGCCATGTGCATGTATTATAAAAAGTGGCAGTAGTGGCCTGGTGGTAAAAGGTGCTGGAGCGCTGATCCGAGGGTTGGGGTTCGAGTCCCACTCTCCACAAGGTTGTCACTGTCCCCCCAGTGCAGCTAACTGGGTTATCAAAGGCGGGCCATGTCTCTCACTGTCTATGGTGAGAGGTTCATGTAAAACAGGGGTGCTCAATACGTCGATCGCGAGCTACCAGTCGATCTCAAAGGCAATATTGGTCGATCGCGAAGGTAGGATTGGTAAATAACATGACATTAAAAAAATAGACGTATTTTTCTGACCTTTAGCTCACCACACATGTGCAAACAACGGCACTAAGTACCGCAAAACAAGCTAGTCAGCGAGTTCCCTCCTATTTTAAGCCCTCGCTTTTTTCTTAAAGTAAAGAAAGCTTATTAAACTGGATGCTGGAGCAAAGAAGAAGACAAAGTATCACTTTCATACAGAATGAGAGGCAGACTTTTTTTTCCACGATGACAAGTGCGTTTGGAAGTGCTTGAGGCTGGCTGTCAGCAGCGACTGTCCGGATTATGCATCCCTGTCTGATTCAATTCAGTGCAAGTCATCAAAGTGAACTCGGTTAGTTATAAAAAAAGTTCATAGTTAATTATGTTGTGTTATACAATATTGGCTCATGCGGTTATGCACGGCACATAAACATACATTTACACATAAAGAATCCTCAATATACTTTAAAATAAATATATGTTTTGCATTTTTGCAGTGGGTAGATCTTTGTGACTTGGTCATTCTATAAGTAGCTCGCGTGCTGGAAAAGTGTGAGCACCCCTGATGTAAAAGAACCATTGTTGACTTTTGTAAAGAGTAGCTGCAAAGCCGTCAGCGTGTTTCTGTCCCTTGCTAAAGGGTTGTGTCAGGAAGGGCATCCGACATAAAAACCTACACCAAATCAAACATGCAAATCATTAATATGACTTCCATGATGATGGAGACAGTTGATTTGCTGTGGCGACTCCTGAAAAGGGAACAGCCGAAAGGAAAAGAAGAAGTGCATGTATTATATGATAATCACCATCGAATCAAATTGTGACATCATTAAGAATGCACAGCCCTATGTGAAAATGTGATTAAAATAAGATTTTCAGTGTGTGTGTGTGTGTGTGTGTGTGTGTGTGTGTGTGTTCATATTGAAGAAGGTGTTTGTGTTCCTGCTTTTATGTGTCAGATTGCTTAATGGGGAAAGAAAGAGAGATGAAAAACAAAACAAAATTGAGACGTGCAAGTAATGATAGGACTTCAGAGTAACATGACGAGCGTGCGAGACAAAGAAGAAGGGTTGTAAATACTAATATAGGAAAAAGAGACAGCCAGGACTTCAGGATAAGAGGAGTCAACATTGATAAATGGGGAGACGGGAAGATACGGACAGGTAATATAAAAAGAGAAATATCTGAGTGAGAGATGCAGACAGAGATACGGTGTTACAGATTATTAGGTCAGAGGTTTGGCAGATTAGGAGAGAAGCTGATAAAACATGACCAGTTGAAAGAGAGGGAAGGAAACATGAATAAATAGGAAGTTGAAGACAAAAAGAACGATTGACTAACTTCACTTTATAATATAATTTCAGTAACATGCATTCAGGTGTAAACGTGAGGACTGTTAACTCTTTCACCTCTGTGGTCCTGAATATAATCCTGTACGTATATTGAGCACCACTGGTGCCTTCTTTTTCTTCCCGGCGGAAACTGATCGCCACTGGGCCTAGTCGCTCGTCCATGCCGAAGAAATTCTGATGGTCTGCAGGAAAGGAGGAGAATAAAAATACTTTGTTACTTTTTATCTCTGTGTTCATCAGCATCAATCTACTATGAAAAAAAAAAAAATATATATATATATATATATATATATATATATATATATATATATATATATATATATATATATATATATATATATATATATATATGTGTGTGTGTATATATACATATATATATATATATATATTGTTCCAGTTGGTCCAGTCGAGGCTCAGCAACATTTATATTGCAACAAGATGAGCACAGCTAATAACTTGAATGGATTGAACAACCAGGTTATCACATCAATGAACTTTTTCTTCCCTGATGGGGAAAATCACTTTATGGAACATGTGGTTTATTTATTGATGGTACTATTTCAGCAATCAGAAATACAGGAATACCTTGTTAATTTGCGCTTCAATTCATGTGGCTTCAGGACATCGTGTTTTTTTTTTAAATATTCATCGAATTAAAAAAATAAGGAAATTAAGGAAGAATAGGGGGGAAAGTTAAGGAAAATGCTGCAAAAACAAGGCCAATTATGCAAAAAAAAAAAACCTCTAAACAAACACAAAACAAAAAACAACCCAAACCTCCCATCAAAACGACTTACATTTTTATGTGAGGTGTGCGTCTGTGTGCGCGCGCGTGCGTGTCTGTATATGTGTGTGTATTTATATTTTATTTACATCTTATGCATTATTTTTGAATGTTTAATTGTTTATTATATATATATTATATATATATTATAAGCATTCATACTGTTGAATATGTATTTATTGATATTATATACACATGTACATGCATGTATGTATATGTCAGTCTAGGGGGGTCGATTCTACTTTGCGGAATTCGGTGGTCGCTGGGGATCTTGGTCCCAATTAATTGCCAAAAGTGAGGGATCCCTGTATATAATCTGAGAATACAGTTCTCAGAATACAGAAGTACAGTTCTGTACAGAGTACAGTATGAAGTCAGGATGTTGTATTGTGTAACGGATCAAATTGCTTTGTGTGAAGTACACAGGCTGAGACACTATTATCAAAGCCTGTGTTACAATCGGGTACTGCGGTATATCCTGATGCAAAGCAAGATAAATTCTGAATCTTGCACACATCTCTCATCCTGTCAAAGGTTCCAAATAGGTGCTGTATACATTTAGTATTCATCCTAGCATCTAGTACATATCCTAGTACAGTATAGCTTTATTTACCAAGTTTGATTATAAATTGTAAAAAATTATTATAATGATTATAAAATATTACCAAATTAATTAATTCATCATTAATTCATTTTCTGAATCACTTAATCCTTATTAGGGTTGTGGGGAGGCTGGTACACATCTCAGCTGACTCCGGGTAAAGGCACTCCCTGGACAGCTTGCAGCAGGCCATCACAGGGCCAACACTCACACAACCATTTAGACCTGGAGTGATTTACAACAGCCAACTAACCTACTGTGAATGTTTTTTGGACTGTGGAAGGAAACCGGAGTACCCGGAGAACATGCAAACTCCACACAGAAATGCCCAGGCTTTAAATAGAACCCAGACCTTCTTGCTGTGAGACGGGTGTGCTAACCACTACATCACCATGCTGCACTCAAATTTAATCTTACAGAAATGTTATCTTCTAACTTGCCACACCAGTTAATTGTAATAAAGAGGTGCCTTTCTCAGATGACACTGGGCAAACTGGAGTACGCCCCAGACAGCTCACAAAACCAACACAGGGCCAACATATATGTAACTATTCACACTCACACCTAGAGGCAACAGCTAACAGTTAGCTTATTGTGCATTCAGACTCCACACAGAAACAGCCAAGCTGGGGACTTGGATAATAAAACCTCAGAAACAATTATGAGTTGCGATTGACATAGAGTGAGGGATCAATGTAAACAGTAACAGAATGAAAAGCAGGAAGTTGAAAAGTCATTGATAGTCATAGACCGACAAAAAAACAAACAAACAAAAAAATGTGTGACAAAGTTGCATCAATGTGCAAGAACAAGATGCACGAATCGACGTGGACTTCAGCAGTCACTGTTCTACTTTCATCATCATATTTGTGAACCATGGAGTGAGTCTGACAGCAACCGCCAGACAACACACAGATACTGAGAGGGGAAGTACAGAGATGAAAACACATTTGCCACATAAAGGCAGTTGCACACATTAAAACACATGTTTATGTTCTGTTCATTAAACAATACGACACGGGGACAAACACTGCACTGAACTGAGGAGCACACCCACCTACGCACGCACACACACACACACACACACACACACACACACACACACACACACACAAAATTCATATAAACCCAGTTTCATTTTTATTACCTTTTCTAGCAAATCTAACTGTAAATCTTCTATACACACACTGTCAAAAAGACCCCACAGATACCAGATATGTATCTTAAGCTTATCTATATCTAATAAATGTACTATTAAGCCCACAAGGCTCTGCATTTAACCCATCCAAAATGTGTACACATACTCTATCTTACACACACATAAACAGTGAGAACACATTCAGGGCAGTGGACTGCTACTCGAAGAGTAGTTGGGGTTTAGGTACCTTGCTCAAGGGCACTTCAGCCTTGCAGCCACACATTTTTCATGTTGGTTCAGGACTTGGACCAGAGACCTTCTATTCCAAACCACTCTCCTCTAACCATTTGGCCATGGCTGCCCACATATCCCGTTAGTGGTGAATAAAAAGTATTAAAATCCATTATTAATGAAGACATTTGACTGATTAGACACTCCTGCTTATCGATCTCCATTCATACACTCTAAATAACCTCGTGATAGAGAGATAGATAGCATACATCCAAGACTAGTAATAAACAGATAAACAAAAATACTCTTTTTAATAGTGACTGTTTCTGTCAAGAAACATTTATTAATTATGGAAGGAGTCTCCAGTGTCAAAGCTTTATATGAATTGAGAACTTTTAAAACACAGTAAAAGTCATCAGACCAGAGGACACTACACTTTTTCATTGTTTGCCTTTTTACATACAACCTGCGATGTCTTTTGTTGTTGCATGAATTTAGTGGGGCGTCAACAGAAAGACCTGAGGTATGTTTGGGTTGTGGTGGACTTGAGAGCTGGGTGGCTTTGTTCATATATAAAATACTGCATGTGTATTCGACATCAGTTCTGGGAAAAGTAGGTCAGGTCTGAAAGTCAACTTGTAGCACGTTCATATAAAAGTGATAAGCTTGTAAATAAAGGATTTTAAAAATGCTTTGATTATAGCTGTATGGTGTAAACCAGTGCTTCTCAATTATTTTCTGTTACGCCCCCCCCTAGCAAGAAGAAAACAATTCGCGCCCCCCCCACCACCCACTTTCCGCCGCAACTATAAATTATAACTTTTTTCTATAATATAGTTACAGGTATATCTCTTCAATATATCGTATCCTTGTTAACATAAATAAAACAAAAGAAAGAGATATAGTTCAACTTACAAGAATAACTTTTTAACATTTTTATTAGTCTGTAAAAGAAAGTGCATCAATTTGCCTTAAATTTAAAAATAATAATATCCTTGTTACATTTTTACAAACTTACCACACCATTTGCTGCTGAAAATAAAATCAATAAATAATTAATTCAAATTGACTTCAGAAACATTAACTCAGGAGCACAATATATAAACACTTTAACCTACAAAACAAGAACAAATAGAACAATTTGTGCTGATTTTTTTTTTTCTCAAAATGAGGAAGCCAAGATTAATGGCTACAATGAGCACGTTTTGTTTCTCACCGCCTTTCTTTTCATCCCTGTTAAAAATTTCTTCATGTTGTGAGGGTGTGTGTACTGCACTACACATCGCCAGCTCGTAGCAAAACAAACCTACACCGTAGAGTTAATACTCGCTACACACAATGGGCAATGAGGGCACCACTGCCAACTACTGGAGTGGATGTGCAATTACACTTTCTTGTAGTACGGCGGGAAAAAAGCATGTTCTCCTGGGTCACACGCGCCCCCCTCAGCATCCCATCGCGCCCCCCCGGGGGGCGCGCCCCACTATTTGAGAAGCACTGGTGTAAACCAACATCGTTGTAAGAATGTTGTACATGAGTGTATGTAAGGAAGTTCTATGGGTGTATCGTAGGGCAGTCATCGGGCATTGTAAGTAGTATAATAGTAAATAGTACAGTAGGCCCTTGACTATTCGCGGTTTTGCACTCACAGTTTGAGTATTTGCGGACTGCCAAACAACTGACATGTCACTCAAATTCAGCCAATGGCTGTCCTCCTTCCGGCTGATTGGGTGAGATGATATAACACCCCTTTTTCCTCATTCGCGCACAAGTTTTCAATGAGCCTCTTTTTTTAGTGTATTTTAATTACCAATTAAGCTGTATTATGCCACTCAAACGCTGTGCGTCTTCTCTGGCTAAGCGCTAGAAAAGGGAATGATGTTGGATGTCTCTTCTGAAGAAATAAGACTTTCTCCTGAAGAAACGACAGTTTCCTCTGAAGTGCCTGAACAGAAATAATCATCTGAAAGCACTCCTGTATTAAAGTCCGTTTCAATCATTATTCCAGTACAGTGGGCAGTGGTGGTGGTCTAGTGGTATAGGGCGCTGGATCGCTGATCCAAAGGTTGGGGGTTCGAGTCCCACTCTCCACAAGGTTGTCACTGTCCCCCCCCAGTGCAGCTAACTGGGTTATCAAAGGCGGGCCATGTCTCTCACTGTCTATGGTGAGAGGCATGTAAAAGAACCATTGCTGACTTTCATAAAGAGTAGGCTGCAAAGCCGTCAGCATGTTTCTGTCCCTTGCTAAAAAGGGTTGTGACAGGAAGGGCATCCGACGTAAAAAAAAAAAACCTCTGCCAAATCAAATGTGCGAATCAGATGATTCGCTGTGGCAACTCCCGTGTAAAAGGGAAAAAGCCGAAAGGAAGACAGACAGTGCCTAAGTTAATGTTTAGAATGTTTGTGTGTGTGATTTTATGTACTGTATAAAGTAAGTAAATAGTATAATTCTGGGCACATAATATGACAAAAAAGTGTGTGAAATTCATATGTCTATCTTAACATAGTTGTAGGGTATCAGACAACAGACCTAAAAAATAGACATGATGTGTTGTCAGACTGCTTAATCCTACTAGAGATTTTTAGTGATCTTTTCTTCACCAATGGAGTGAAAGCAGGATTCAGTGCACTGGACTGGGCCTAAGGATGAGTGAAAAACAAAACACCCATGCCACCATTGCCATCGACGATCACACACACAGACCCCCCCCAAAAAAAAAAACATAAATACAAACCGAGATGTAACAAGGAGGAAACTCGTATATATAAAGAAGCTACAATTACCTACGAGCCGTGAAAAGCCTCATGACAAGGGTATACAACAGCGTTTTCTGTGATTTCATACAACAGACTCACAACTGTGTAAGGAATTTTTCCAATTTTATACCATTAGTCTGCTGTATATCTGTTTATACCTGTTTATGGGGCAGTGGTGGTCTAGTGGTATAGGGCGCTGGATCGCTGATCCAAAGGTTGGGGGTTGAGTCCCACTCTCCACAAGGTTGTCACTGTTCCACCAGTGCAGCTAACTGGGTTATCAAAGGCTGGCCATGTCTCTCACTGTCAATGGTGAGAGGCATGTAAAAGAACCATTGCTGACTTTCGTAAAGAATAGGCTGCAAAGTCGTCAGCGTGTTTCTGTCCCTTGCTAAAAAGGGTTGTGACAGGAAGGGCATCCGACGTAAAAACCTCTGCCAAATTAAATGTGCGAATCAGATGATTCGCTGTGGCGACTCCCGAGTAAAAGGGAAAAAGCCGAAAGGAAGACAGACAGCCTGCTGTATTCCTGTTTGTGCAATGTATAGTATGTGACAGTGGCTTCATTCATTTTTTATTAATGCCAAAACATAGCAGGACCTAAGTTATTTATCTTTCTTTAATTAATAAAGAAATGTAATCTTTGGAAGATTTCTGCAGTTGAAGAGAAATAAAAGACTTCCGCATTAAGTGCACATTTGAGTGTGTGCACATGCATCTATGTGTGCGCGTGTGCGTCTGTATGTGTGAATTTATATTTAATTTTCATCTTATGCATTATTTTTGAATGTTTAATTGTTATTATAAGCATTTATAGCGTTGAATATGTATTTACCGATATTATATACACATATACATGTAAATTTAGGTCAGTCGGGGGGGTTTGATCCTACTTTGCAGTATTCGAAGGTCGCGGGGGGGAGCTCGGGCCCAATTAACCATGGAAAGTGAGGGATCCCTATAATACTGTTCTTTTCCTACATTGGATGAATAATTAATTAATACAGTTTGAAAGTGTAATCCTTATTTTAGCCTTTATAATAAAGCTAAAAAGTGAATCAGTAGTAACGGTGTGTCAGTAACTGGGAGTCAGTCTTACTGATCCATTTCTGTATACTCCAAGAGTGTGTTATGTTCCCTGACAGGACACAGATGCAACAAAGAACACAAAGTGTGAATCATGCTGGTGATATCTGGCAACAGCACACTGCAGAATGTTGGATTCTAGAGAGCATCAGTATTGTATCAGGTATCAGCCGATATGCGGAGTACTGATATTGCTACGGGAAAAAGTCTGCCCATACATGAAACACACCCTAAATCAGCATCTACTCTGCAGAAACTTTCTCACATGCTCACCAAAACAATTACAAATCAGTCTTTCTCCTTACCTTTCATATAGAAGTACTTGTGGTAGTACCGTGCCCCCAGGTCTGCATGTTCGATAAAGTAGTTGCTCTTTCCCTGCTGCTGCACATGGCTTTCTCGGGGTTCCTCTAATACAGACACAGCATCATTGGGGCTCTGTAGGCTCCTCCATCTCCCTCTACAACATTGGGTTCTCCCCAGGCCAGCCCTCTCTTCCCCTCCCATCTCGTTTCGAAAGTGCGGGCAGCTGAGCAGCAAATCATTGTCATTGCCATCTCCTTCGTCGAGGTTCTGTTCGGGTTCCTCTGTGCTATTTGTACCTAAAGTTCCACTGCCCAGATTCGGAGACGGTGAGGCAGGAGGCGCTTGGGAAAGAGGCCGGAGCTGTGAGGCAGCTGATGCCCCTGAGGTGATGTTCTTCTTGCGACCGACACTGTCTCGGCTGGTAGCTGCCTCAGACAAATCGAACAGAATGCTCTGTACGTCGTAATGGGCAAAGTTTCGCACCCATCCACCTCCTGATGACTGATCGCATGGTATGGATGTGACCTGAAGAGGTGATGGCTTTGATTTCTTGCTCAGAGAATCTGGTTTGGGGGGCTTGGCTGGTTTTGGGATTTCCAGGGAACGGAAAAAGCCATCTGGCTCAGATGGTGCCTCCTGGAGTCCAAGCAACAACAACGGATCTTTAAAACGAAGTGCGCTTGGGCTGAGAATTGCTTGCTCCTCAGTGCATGGCTCTGGTGGATGGCTCTGCTTTTCTAATGAGGAGAGACTCCCATATTCCCGGTGGAGGACAATACTGGACTCACCCTGTCCCACCTGCCCAGTCTTCTCACATGATGACCTAATTGCTTTTGCTCCTGCCTTTGCCACAGAGTCTAGATCTCCCAAAGTAACATCACTGTTGCTACGCTGCATGATGTGTCCACGAGCAACTGAACGCTGATTAAGTCCTGCCCTGCTCGGTGTTGTCACACTCTCACCTTCTGCTCCCTCACCCTCCCTTCTGGGTGGCCATTCAGCCACCGCTGTCCGCTTGGGTTCAAAGACAGGGGTTGGACGGGGGCACTGTCGGCGGAACTTGCGTATGAAAAGGTCGTCTGACTGCATGGTGAACTTGTCTGTTCTATCTCTTGGGCTCTCGCTCGTCCTTAAAAAATCCTTTCCTCACTATCCTGCTCTCTTGGTCTGGGATGACTGATGATTGGCTTCAGAGAATCTAAATGGCTGATGTAAGCACACAAGCTGTGAAGGAGAAGTCATAACTCAATCACTTAGCAGACGTCTTATCTGCCTTGCGCAGTCCTGATCAGGGTCTTCGTTTAACACAGTATGCCTCACTATTAAGCGGATTCAAAAAGTCATTTTGGGCATGTTAGAACAGGGGAGCTTACTTTCATCATTTGGAATAATCTTGAACAGGAGGCTTCTGTCTCATGCTTATCCCTTCTTAACGTAGAATCATCCCAGGAGTGTAAAAGAGTATTTAAATGAAGCACTGGCCGAGAAAAATCCGAGTCCTCTGCTGGCAGCCTCCTTCAGTCATGGACAGTCATGGATGCTCCATCAATGCATTCAGCCTCCTGCTAATCAAGAAAGAAAAAAAATTAGTCTGACATTAGCCCGGTTAAAAATTATCCAAACCCAAATAACTGAAAACAAAATTATTTTGAAATACAACCCAAATGATGTAAGACTACTGCACTACCTTATTCTTTAAGCCTTAAACACACAAGCTTCTCCTTTAGAGGCTAATATATCACCATATACAGTAAAGATACTACTACGTTTATTCAGTAAGGATCAGGTTATAACCCCAATCTAATCCAAAACAACAAGCAAACACTACTAACACAGGAGGGTTTTATATATATATATATTCCTAAGGTAACACAACCAAAAGGAACACAAACAATGCCAATTATATTATGCAAAAAGTTCACCTACATTCAAGCACATGTTCCACATGATGCATTGTTCCACTTCACTTGGCTAGCTTTATTCTTTACTATTCTTTTCTCTGTTTGATAAAAATAGCGGTCGCTAGCCAACTGTCATACAGCGGCCTGCACAATGGCAGCTCCTCTCACAGGGGAGGGAGCTTCCTGTACACCGCTACAGCAGCATGATAAAAACAGTCATAAACTACACAATGATAGAAACCTGGCCAATCTTTCTTTCACTTACTGAAGATTGCTTGTTTGTTAAAGGTAGAACAATTGAAGGAGCTTTCATTAATATAGCATAAACAGTACATCCAGACCCCCCCATATGCAGAACTTGGGATTGAAAAAATCTCGTAATTTAATAAAGAAAGAACAAATTACTATAGAACATAAAAGGAGATATTAGTTTAGTACAACAGGCTACGTGTGTGATGTGAAATATCAGCATGAGACTATAAATACATTCTCGTTTATTGTCGTTTGAACATAACAGAGAGAGAGAGAGAGAGAGAGAGAGAGAGAGAGAGAGAGAGAGCAGACAAACATTTGCACATTATTATTAACGTGCAATTAAATACAGAAAATATGTAATGGATAATGTCCAGCAAGCTACTCCTTCTTATTGTAAAATGAAACCCCACCAGGATGATGCAGGACTTTCATGAAAAGCCGGAAGGTCTCAAATCACCATGAAGAGGTTTATGTAACAGTACAAACCCGCTAGCTGTATATTATCATCCTGCTTATTACACAACTACTTAATAAACTCTTAATTTAACACATAACCCCACAAATCTTGCAATACCCATCATGCCATGCTCCACATTATAAACGGTATGATGGTGCTTTTGAGCTAGTGTGCGGAATGCAAATGCAAAGAAACCAGCTGCGGCGCCACGCTGGTGTACTGGTTTAAAAGTTCGCCTCAACAGCAAGAAGGTCCTGGGTTTGAGTCCCAGGCTCAGGTGTTTCTGTGTGAAGTTTGTATACTCTCCCAGTGCCTTTGTGGGCTTCCCCCAGGTACTCTGGGCTCTAGTCTCCCTTTGACCTTAGGATTAAGTGGTTCAACTTACAATTATCATTTTTTATTATGCAACTGAGTAATTGAGGGGCTCAACAGTGATGACTGAACTTCTGACCATCAGATGAGTAGTCCATCACCTTAACCATTAAGCCACCACTGTCCCCTTTTTGGGCAGCATGGTGGCATAGTGATTAGCACGTCCGTCTCACAACAAGAAAGCCTTTTTTTTTTTATTCCCACAACCGGGCGTTTCTGTGTGGAGTTTGCATGGGTATCCTCTGGGTACTGTGATTTTCTTCCACAATCCAAAAACATGCTCAGTCGGCTGACTGGTTATTCCAAATCGCTCATATAGGTGTGAGGATGAGTGTGAATGGTTGTGTGAGTGTTGGCCCTGCGATGGCCTGGCGAGCTGTTCATGGTGTACCCCATTCTTCACCTGAGTTGCCTGAGATGGGTGCCAGCCTTCTTGTGACCCTAATTAGGATTGAGCAGCTGTACACACTGTAAATGTAACTGACTAATCACAATCAAGTACATGAAAATAATTAACTCTAATTAGGGTCGCAGGGACCCTGGCCTCCATCTCAGCTGACTCTGGCCGAGGATATAGTATAGTAGCAGTTGGGGCCAGCAGCCTCAGAGGTGAAGTGCAAATGTCTCTTCAATTAGCCTATTTTAATTGTTGCGTGGGTGACGCTGTGGTGTATGGGTTAGAACATCCGCCCCACAGAAAGCAAGTGCTGGGTTGGGGTCCAATCTCCTCCCACAGACCAAACAAAAGCATATTAGGCTAATTGGTTATTCCAAATTGCAGCGAGTTGTGAGCGTGAGTGTGAACACTTGCATTATATGATGGTCTGCCAAATGTTCAGGGTGTGTCTTGCCGTCATCCAGTGCCTAATATGACTGAGTGGTTTAGCAAATGATGATAGTATTGATGATGATGAAGAATAATTAGACTATGTCATTTGTTGTATGGGTAGTGTAATGGGTAGAAGGTCCATCTCACATCAAAAAGGTCATGGATTGAAGTCCCAGGTTTAGCGAGAGCATTTCTGTGTTTAGGTTTCATGTTCATGCTTGCATAGGTTTCCTTTGGGTCCGCTGGTTTTCTCCCCGACCGTATGGGTGAGTGTGTGAATGGTTGTGTGTGCCGCCCTGTGATGATCTGGCCAACTGTCCAGGGTGACCCTTTCACACAGTGAGGCTCAGATACGCTCCAGTCTCAACAAAACCCTAATAGCAACTTGCTTGCTTGGCATTTAAGTGAGTGGTAAAGGTAGGTAAAGTCCTGTGGGCTTTTTACACCCGAGCCTAGTGGCTCATCAGACCGGTGCTTATTCCTGGTCTACATAGCGTGAAGCAACTAGGAGTACAGCTCCTCCTGGATGGGACGCTAGTCCATCGTAGGTTACCTTCCCAGTATATTATTACTGGTATTCATTTATACTGTTGGGTGAACAGAGGCTCACTTGTGGTTGAGAACTTGCCCTGGGGTCTGAGCACAGTGGGGGTCTAACTGAGATTTGAACACACAACCTCCTGATTATGAGCCCAGCACCCTAAACACTACGCCACCGGCTCCACTTATTGAAGTGAGTGAGTAGTAAGTAAATCTTGAAGTCATTCCCATTCAGTTCTGGTCTGTTGAATGATGCCCTATAGCTGTGTTATGATGTGAATTCATATGCCATTCAGAATTTCACAATCTTCTTATAGTAGTCGTATGGCTGGCGTGGGACTTCCTTATGTTCCTTAAATACATCAATGTGTATGACAACAGTGTTAGGTGGAGCCATACAGCTATTATACAGTGATTGTTTTTGTCTTGTAAAAATTATATCACCTTCATATAAACATGGTGCAATTAGATTTGAGTGAGTAAATGAGATTCGTTGTGTTTATAGGTGAGCTAATGTCTTATCAGCTGAAAAAAGTTTGAGTTCTGTTTTTGTTATTCTGGAATGCATCTGATAATTATGGCAATAAACTACGCCAAACACACACACACACACACACACACACACAAAGGCGAAAATTCTGTTTCCATTTTCACTGAAACATTATTGTGTAAATAAACTGAATTACTCATCGTGATACTCTGTGGTGAGGTCAAAAAAAATTATAACGGATTAGACTTAAACTTACATCTTCTGTGAGCAAATACACTCACGGTTTAGGACAAAATTGTATCTTTTTTATTTGAATGAATGTCACGGATTGTCGGAAAAAAAGGTGAAACAGCCTTACCTTTATACAAGCGAAGCAAAGTACACAAGCTAACCGTTCATCAATCTCATCGTAATAACGACTTTCCCGTAGATACAGAGTTAGCCTCCTAACAACACACAAAACCATCCGCCAAGAGAGAGCAGTCCTCTCTTATTCCTTTGTGCTGAATATAGTGGTATCTGAAAAACCCAATGAACCTCTCTCTCTCTCTCTCTCTCTCTCTTCCTTTGTCTCTTTCACTTCATGTGTTGAGTTGGATGAAACGTCAGTATTTGCGTGTGCAAGGAAGACAAAAAAGGTACAGTCTACTTTCCTCTTGCTTTCGTGTCGAAAAGACTCACAGTCTCACGCACAATCAGGTGTTTCTATGTGGTGCACAAGCACCATGTAAAGGAGAGCGAGAACCCAAAGAGTAGCGGATGTGAAAGGATGTGACGGGTTTCCTCTCCCCTTCTCTTTCTCTTTCAGTCCCAGTCTCTCTATCACTGTATGAAACACAACATAAATCATCTATATTCATCTTCATTTTATCTTCTTCGAGGTCTTGGTGAATCCAGAACAGGGGAATACACCTTGGATGGGACTCTATCCATCACAGAAAACCACACACACACTCTCTCTCTCTCTCTCTCTCTCTCTCTCTCTCTCTCACACTCTCTCTCTCTCGCTCTCACACACACACACACACACACACACACACACACACACACACACACACACACACACACACATGCGCACATGAGCGCACACACAAAGCAACAAATCTATATACTGGCATGGGGAAAAAAATCTGAAAATCCAGATGAAAACACTACATGTATGCATGTGTTATCTTTCATGTTGAAAAGCCGGATATAGTATATAAAGCATTAGAGGCTCACCCATAGAGTTCAAGGTATCTCCACCATGCAACATGGGTAATGGGTCCCTATATACTCATCTTATGACACGTTCTATACTACGTGAATGTGACCAAATTAGCAAAAAAAACCCTCTTTCATTGAAAAAGCTTAAAAGATGCCTCAGATTTGACCTTTCAAGGTCACTCAAGGCCTTAATTAAAAGTCCATATAATACTTCCATGGTTTATTAGTGTTCCATAGTAACCACATGTCTGTAGTCATTAATTTCTCAATTATAAGTCCTCTATCAATGATTTAAAAAACCCACTCTATTGCACATTAAAGTTTTAATTGCTGTGCCATATGCAGCCATCTTGATCAGAGCCTCTTGCTCAATACATAGAAATAGTTGGATATCGAAGTGGCTCAAAAATCTAAAAAATATCACTACTCAAGGTCAAAATCCCTTAAATTCATATAACTTTAATAAAATGTCACTAATACATGAATTTATTAAAATAAACATACCGGTACAACAAATAGCGAGTTGTAATTGTGTAAAAAAATATTTTCATGCCATTCAAGTACAATGATAGACAGTAAAGAGATCTCACGAAAATGGCACTGAGCTGTCTACAATTTTTGGTTCTTGCAAACACCAGGATAGACAATCCAGTCTTTTTCTGAAATCCTTGCCCTCCATCTCCACAACTTTATGATGCTGCTCTGACCTTTACCTTTGCCCGTGACTTTTCAAAATTAATTCATCTCTTGGACATAGAGCTTTTACCCCACCAAGTTTGGTTAAAAAATATATGCATGGGTGTGTTCAAGACTTTTAGTATATACTAGTATATACTTTGTTAATCCAAAGTAAGCACACACACACACACACACACACACACACACACACACACACACACACACACACACACACACACACACACACATACATGGAGCAGTGGGCTGCCACACATTGTGGTGTTCGGAGAGCAGTTGGGACACTTCAGCCATTTATGTGGAGGAAGGGAAGGTGCTGCTCACTCCCCCACCGCCACACTCAGGAATCAAGCCAGCAACCTTGCGGACCCAAAACCGCTTCTCTCACCATTAGGTTACAGCTCCTCCTCCATTTTGTGGTGAAGTTAGAATGCATTGAATGGGGCTTCAATTTGATCTTAATAAGCATTGATGTACCGTCATAGCTTTAAAAGCTAATCAAAGGTCCAATAGATGTACTGTACCACTATTCCAGGTTAAAGATATGTACACAACCTGCAAAAGATTACTCTTAATAGAACTACACAAGGGACAAGGAAATGTACACTTTGTTAGCTTTTCTTGTCGAGTGTATAAAAGCTACCTTGATCTCAGGAATAAGCCTAAGGGGGGAATCATGAGGCTGTGAGGGGGCACTGCTTAACACTATGACATTGCGGAGGCATGGTAAGATGTATAGTACTAGATATAAGTGTACACTGCTGCAGTGTTGCAATGTTCAAAAATGGTGCATGAAAAAAAAAATCCAATAAAGTGGATAAATTATATCCATAAATAATAAAATTCCAAGCAATACCACACACTATCACAACTAATAACAAATCATGTTTGAACACATTTTCTGGCTCACATACGACCTTTATGGAGGGCTGTATGCCAAAACAAACCCAGAATTCAACCCTGATGACACTATATCCCAGAAATATGGGGCCGTGTATCAATGCTTTTCACAGAGCCACTTTCAGCTCATTATTGACATGTGCAGGAGCGCTAGTTGTATTCTGGCTGCATGTAAAACTGAACGATTAGACTAATTGGCCATTATACTGTCACACACAACAGCTCAACACCAGCACCAGCGAATAAATAAGCAAATGAATGTACAGTCATAATTATTCATTCATTCATCCATTTTGTGAACCACTTAACCCTAATTAGGGTCATGGGGAGGCTGGCGCAAATCTCAGCCGATGAGGCGAGGGAAGAGTACACCATGGACAGCTCCCCAGGCCCTCGCAGGGCATCAGAAACACACTGATGGCTATGCAACCCGAAGAATTAAGAGTTACTGTGGAAGTGTCGTGCCTTACATATACAGGGATAAATACCATATGTTCATGGGAATGAGCAGACACACATCTGATGTATGTAAACATAATGAAACATTATGTGCAGATGTGCTTTGTTTTATTTTATTCAAAAGGTAATAGTTCTGGTTTAGACTGGATTTGTTAACCAATACGTATAATTTTTAAATAATCATATACTGTTATTTTTGCTGAAATATTTCCTTATTGAAACTGATATGTCTACGTGAGTGAAATCTTACTTGTGAGAGTGAAATGAACTACAAATGGCAAACTTTTTTTATCAGACTAATGTAATCTATTGATTGTATTTCAGCAGATTGCATCTTTATAGATGTCAGTAAAAACCACCTGATGATGAAAAATACATATTTTTAGTGTAACGGGAGAGATAGAAGGCTTTATTTTTATTATGCTTTCGAAATGGAAGAAGGCAAATGATTGCAAAAAGATAAAGTTGATTATTAGTAAGAGCCATTGACACTAGTGTACAGGAGTAAGCAAATTGTTTCAGAAAGACATTGTGGGCGATTTCATTTTATTTCTAGAAGATAACTTTGTATTTTATATTTATTTTTTTATAGCTGGTGAGTCAATGGGCACCTTTAAAATCAATGATTTCTAATTAGATTTTGTTGGATTTATAGAAAGGGCTGTCAATTTGCACAGAGCAACAGGTGAACTACACTGAGTACTGTAATATTTTTACACCAACAGACAGCTACAAGTGCATGTGTGCGCGCACGGGCGCGCATATGTGCATGTGTGTGTGTGTGTGTGTGTGTGTGTGTGTGTGTGTGTGTGTGTGTGTGTGTGTGTGTCTGTCTCAATAACCTCTCAATACTCAAAACCACACCACATGCGGCCCATCCTGTGTTTCGTCCCCCAGCGTGAAACACTTATTGATTCCTAACTTTACCATCTTATATTGCTCCTCATAATGGGATCTTATTATGTGTGATCAAATTAGTTGTTCCTAGAGTGTATCAGCCTGTTTTAAAATAACCTACCAATTAGAGCACCCACCAGGCATCCTCCATAAAATACAATAAAATCTCAAGGAAAAAACCCAAGCAGTCATTTTTGGCGGAAATAGACAATAATAAACGATAGAACTCATTATTGCAAGCCTACAAGCTTGAAGTTCTTTTGATGGCTTGCAATTACTAACCAATCTCTATGGCCCTGAGAATTAGTGAGAAGGGCCTGAGAGTAGCGGTGCTTGGCATCGGGTTTTAGTTGAGCAACACTGTAGCCGTTAACTTTTTAGTAAGTAAAACATTTTTAACATATACATATTAAAGCCTGAGGATAAGAGCCAAGCCCTACCACTAGGAGATTTACATGAACTAAACATTTAATGTAATATGATTAAAACATTCCAATTGTGTATCATCTATTTGTCTGACTAACTAATTTTATAAAAAGTAGTCTTACTAAAGCACCCAGACTAAGAAATACAGTCGGCCCTCTACTTACAAAAACCTCTGAATATGAAAAATCCAGGTTATGAAAAACATTTTCCTAAATTTTCGCACTCTGTATACGAAACAACTTCTTCTTAAGAAACGCGCCAAACGCGCCATTCAAAAATTCAAACAATGCCTGAGTTGCTCTCTCATTGGCTGTCTCCCAACATCCCACCACACAGGCCTCCCACTGGCCTCTCATTGGCCAGGAGGGAGCTGAATCACCATAGTACTGTACCCATAAGCTTGTTGGTCACACGCATAAAGGAGAGATGTACTGTTGATTTGTGAGTTTCGTGAGCTTTGAAAGTTTTGAGAGTACTGTACTCATTGTCGCTTATTTGAGGAGGTCCGGATGAGCCGTGCCCCGTCTCAAAAGCTCCGCATTTGACCACGAAACAAAATTTGACCTCCGATCTCGTAAGGAAGGAAGTTAATATTGAATCTGGACCTCAGATCTTTCAAACAGGTAATTCCACTTTAAATACAACACCCTGTCTCAAAAGCTCCGTTGGCTGTGCGCTACGTGTGGGCGGAGCCCGCATTGGACAGAGCGCGCACTCAAAGAGAGAGAGAGAGAGAGAGAGAGAGAGAGAGAGAGAGAGAGAGAGAGTTTTGTGTGTGTGTGTGTGTGTGTGTGTGTGTGTGTGTGTGAGAGAGAGAGAGAGAGAGAGAGAGAGAGAGAGCCAGAGAGAGAGAGAGAAAGAGAGAGAGATAGAGAGAGAGACAGTGTTTTGTGTGTGTGTGCATTAATTAAAAATGTTCAATAATGGTTTCATTAATAAATATGTTAATAAAATTGTTTAATATGTTAATAAAATGTTTAAATTGTTTAATAAATAATTTTCTTTTACTTTTAACACATATTTCATACAAAATTGGTGCACTTTTATCATTTTTAAAGGATTTATGGGGTAGTCTTGGGAGCCTTGAAACGAATCACACGTTTTACATGTAAAATGCGCCTCTACTTACGAAAACTCCAGGTTTCGAAAAAGGCGCTGGAACAGATTATTTCGTAAGTAGAGGGCTGACTGTAGTCTTGAGACCTCTGTTGCTAAGCAACTGGGAAAAAATAGACACCAATTATGGCAGCTATCTAATGGCTGAGGTTATTAACTTAGCGAGGTAGCACAAAAGGTGTTAGATCATTTATTTAGCTGATGTACAGTATAGGTGAAATTATACTAGTAATGTTACAAAAGCATAGAAAATATCAATATTTACCTAAGATTCGAATATAATGCTCAGCTTGACTAAAAGTACGCTGTAGTTGTAATTAGCATCTGTTGCTAACCATATTGTCAGCATTTTCAAAGCATACATATAAATCTATTTTTGCCACAAATTGTGAACTCTGTAATTGGTACAAATGCAACAGACTTAAATTAAATTTATCTAAATTTATTTAAATTTTTAAATATAAATTAAATATAGCAAAAGTGAACATCAGTATCAGTTCTCATTTGAGTACAATGGTGTCACATGTCATATAGGCTGCATGACAGGGTAATGAGGATGAGGTTAGTCAGTAATTTGGTTAGAACTCGGATAACGATGAAAGATTAAGCTACCATTTATTTTCTGATTATAACATAGTATCTCGTCAACCGAGAGT
>CM045740.1:27808224-27843224 GCA_024760905.1 Plotosus lineatus | reverse complement strand
GCTTTCGCCACTTTGTCGCAGTGAAAAAAATATATGGCTGGTTGCCTTCATGGCACTTCTTCAGTGCTGCATAAATGAGACAAATGACTGTATTCAGGCAGTAGATTTGCAAATGTAATTCCTTTAAATCATCTGAAGTAATTTGACATGTAAACACTCACCAAGCAATTTACCAAGCTTGGGTAACAGAACATGCATACATCAGAGCTCAAAGTATTCTCAACCAGAAGAGATTAATCTCACATACTGAGTGCAGAGATTAGAAATACATGCACGCTGTTAAAGTGCACATACTGCAAAATAAAGCTCAGAATGAAATGCAGGATATTCCTTACACGAGCAGAAATTGATACTCATCTAAAACTCAAATAGCACATTTATATAAAGATACTGAGTGAAACCTGGAGTCAATTCAACATCACTAAATATAGTGAAAAATCTTTAACACGCTCATTTCGTGCATAATTCTCACAGTAAGATCATGGTGGAAAGTTTCAGGCCTGCACACAAATACCACAAGTTCCTATATGAACATGATGATCTGGACAGAATCACTTTCTTACAAACCTTCCTGTGTCATTTAGTCCACATTAACAAACATGATCATCACTTCCATGGCTATGTTTATGGGTTACATTTGATCCATTTACTCTTTTACATCAGACCAGTTTTTTCATCTGCAACTTCCATTTCACGCCATTTCAATCTTGGTAACATAATTCATAAGTATATACTTTTGAGCGCCATAAATTTTTATACACACATATCACAGCATTGCTCAAACCTCGACTGTGATTTCTCAAAAGTTATTCATTGTCTTTAACAGCACAGTTTGGACAGATGGAGACACTGGTGCAAGCTCAAGGGAAGATCATGGGATTATATGAAACTATGAAACTGCTCCTGCTGAAATATTTTATTTCATTCTATTATTTTATTAAGTTCGCCTGCTAGTGCAGGAAACATCTTAGTATTCCCCATGCTAATTATAGCTATTATACTAGTTATTCTTCTGTAGAAATTACATTCTCTAATGTGGCCTGAACCATCAAGAGAACCCCTAAAATGTGCGGCTTGAAAGGGAAGAGTGTAATATAGCTTTGATAAGCAATTCAAATTACCATGGCGATGGTAATTTTGCGAGGAAAAAAAAAAAAAAAAAAAAAAAAAAGGGAAAAAAAAGGTGAGAATTATTCCCATAAGAGTGAATGGGCCATCACCGTAGAATAATGAGAAAATAACCTTTTTTGGAGCATCATCATGTCGCTGTACTTTATCGTAGAAAGACAGATTAAACTTTACATCGGACCCTATCAACCTGAATTGTTTTCATAACATCTCCCTTTTTAACGCACAGCCCTGCAAATGTAAAAAAATTCTTCTAAAATTTATATTCTATTACTCTCAACATGAGCAGGAGTGTACTCCGACTGATTAATCCACAACTAGGGTATTAGTTCATACCCGATTACATTACATAAAACAACACTATTTAAAACATGGAAACAAACAGTCGTGACTCTTTCTAAGTTAAAGGACAATGCTCGCCAAAACTAACAGTTAATCTTTTTTAAACCATTTGTTCTAGTCTGATTCCACGAAAAGGAAACATTTTGAATTAAAGTGTTAGGTGGTAATAATGTTTTTTTTTTTTCATGAATTACTCAACTACCAATGAGACTTTATCAGCTTCAGTTGGCCACTTAATCCTATTGTGCTCATGTGAAGGTTTGAAGTCAATCTCAGCCAACACTGGGTGAAGACAATCTACCCCTTTTATAGCTTGTCAGACCATTGAAAGTCCAGCATACATACCCATCCGGACTCACACTCTCACACCCAGGGTCAATTTGGAACTGCCAGTCTGCCTAATGTGCATGTTTTTGAATTGTGGAAGGAAATCTGAGTACCCAGCGAAAACCCATGCAAGCAGAGGGAGAACCTGCAAACCCCATTCAGAAATGCCCATTTCGAGCATGGTACCTTCTTTCTGTGAGACGGATGTGTTAAACTTCCGATACACGCAAACTTCGGTTTCCGACCACAATTCGTTTCAGAAGGCTGTTCGAATATAATTAGTTCAAATTCCGATTACAAATAATGTAAATGGTCTTAATCCGTTCCAAGAGGCTATAAAACTACCGTTTTTAAACACAATATATTGTTTCATAATGTCATTTATATATCAAATTGTATATTAAATGTGAAACAACAGGACAAACACACAAATTGTAAATATAGAGTAGGCTAGGCATGAATAAGAATTGCCGCGGCAACTCGTACCCCAGCCCAGCCTAGTCTACAGTATGTTATGTTTTTGTGTAAAGGAATGTGTAGAAACATTATGCAGTAATGAAACATGTCAAAGAAATGTAAATGCCTATATTGACTTTAAGATTTGGTTATCATCCTGCTGTTCATCCTCAACAGGAGCTGCATCTCTTGTTTATTTCATTTTTGGCTTCTGAATTTTGTTTGACTTCTGGGACAAAAAAATTCCGAATGTTTAGGTCGAATACCGATTTGTTCGTTGTCTAAAGCATTCGAAAACTGAGGATTGCTTGTGTGTGTGTGTATGTATATATATATATATATATATATATATATATATATATATATATATATATATATATATATATATATATATACAGACAGTCGTCGACTTACGACCTATGCAAGTTACGTCTGATCGACTTTACGACCGCAACCGTGGTGAAGCATGATTCATGGCAGTGCAGTGCAAGTGTTGCGTACGGCAGTTGTTTGCGTTGCCGGCAGCGCCAGCATCTTAAAAGGCCAAGCAGGAGATGATGCAGCTTCACCTTCTAACTGTTCAGAGCTCAGAGCAAATCTATTCATCTACTTTCAATGCTACGTCACTGTGGCGCAAAGCGGAGAGCCAATCCTTTCTGTGTGCGGGCGGGTCCAATACCTTGAAACTCTAATTTTATTGGACTCACACGCTGCAGTGTTTATGTGACAGGAACCGCGTCCCAAGTTTTGGCAATCAGCTGCTCTGCGGGTTGAAGTTTTTCATGTCTGTCCATTTGTGTTTGCTTGCCAGCTGTGCTTGGCTTCGTGGAAATGAGCCAATCAAAACGAGGGAAATTTATCTCTTTAATCAAAAACAACTCACGCAGTCTGTGGTTATAATCCAATAAAATTAGAGTTTGGTAAAATTAGAGTTTATCGGACCCGCCCACACACTGGAGTACAGAAAGGATTGGCTCTCCACTGCGCGCCACAGTGACGTGGAATTGAAAATAGATGTATAGATTTAAATGCGCGAGATTTATTCATCTGTTTTTGTTTGGTATGAGTATATTTGGATGGAAAGTCGACGTACAACCAGATCGCTTTACGACCGGTCTGTCGGAACCAAAAGCGGTCGTCAGTCAATGACTGTCTGTGTGTGTGTGTGTGTGTGTGTGTGTGTGTGTGTGTGTGTGTGTGTGTGTGTGTGTGTGTATGTATATATATATATATATACACATATATATATATATATATATATATATATATATATATATATATATATATATATATATATATATATGTACCCATATTAAATCTATAATGTCATTCTTTCATCTTTAATAAATAAATAACTCTTCAAAGTTGGCACATTGCTGTGATATACAATAAATCAGCTCTGAAACCCTGATGACACCACTCACATTGTTTTTGATATTTTTGTAACCTGCTACCAGTTTGTTCAGTCATGTTTCCTTTTATCCACAAAACAGCCATTTGACTTTGATTGATTCACAATTCTACAGTAAGACTCTGAAAACTCTGGCTGGTGCAGGGGGCCACTAATAGCCACAAAGCGATCCAAACCACAGCATTGCTTTCAACTCTGCCAGGAGATTATGGAAAGACAGATTATGCTGGACAGCAGCAAGAGGCTTAAACTGGACTGACAAAGATTGGGAAGGTTATTAATGAACCCTTTGGGCTGTACTGTCTATCGTTACACTCAAGCTGCCACACAGTCCTGGCTGACTGGTATTTTTTGCCGACTTGCCTGTCTATTTGTACATAATAACCATTTGTTGTACTAAAATTGGTTTAGACATCTTCATCAGTCTCTAGCCTTCATCACAAAGACTGATGCTAAACAGAGAAGATCTACTTTTTAAAATTCCAAATGAACTTCTCTGAACTTTAATCTGTAATGTTTAAACTTGAACTAACACTACTGCCCATGATATCACTTCAAGGCTTTTTCTCCTTCCTTTTCACTTTGTTTAGAACATTTATCTTGACCTATGCTTTCACACGGGCTGAAGCCTGCCAACGTTGATTGCAGAGGTATAGAGATTGCCCTAATGAGTCTGAGGGAGGATTTCAGTCATCTTCCTGTTTGGTTCATGAAATCACGGACAAGGCCGAATTGCGCACCATTTGTTCTGTCAGGATGAAACAATGGAAAAATGGGTTCAGAGGGCGCCGTGGTCGGTTGTTATAGCAAGAGAGAGAGAGAGAGAGAGAGAGAGAGATCATCTTTGGGAATACAATCCTTGTTTTACCTTTTTTCTTTTCCTACTTTACATCCTCCTTTTTCCTGTAGGGGCAGCTTCCTGTCCAGGAACTGATGTCACATGTGAGATGAAAAGTATGTCATCTTGTCCTCGTTTGCACACTAACGAAAGACTCATGGCACTGAAACACACATCTCTTTGCTGAACATTTTTTTCTGTTTATGATTATCGTCTATTGATTTTTATTGACACTTGGTCTCTTTTCGTAGTGGTGGCCTGGTGGTAAAGATGCTGGATCACTGATTCTAAGGTTGGGGGTTCAAGCCCTGCTCTCAACGGGTTGTCACTCCCCCCCCCCAGTACAGCTAACTGGGTTATCAAAGGCTGGCCATGTCTCTTACTGTCTATGGTGTGAGGTTCATGTAAAAGAACCATTGTTGACTTTCGACAAGAGCAGCTGCAAGCCATCAGCCTGTTTCTGCCCTGCAATGACCTGGCGAGCTGTCCAGGGTGTACTCTGGCTACCTAGATGTTGACCAGAAGACTTTAAAGTGGGTCGAACTGATGTTTCACTTAGGTACGAGTATCATCTTTCTTTTAAAACTCCTCAGGAGGAACAGCTTACAAATAAAGACGGGAGACAAACTTGAGATGCACTCACACGATACTGATCCATACACATCCGATACACATCACTGGTGTACACAGGAGAAGATCAGAGGACTTTGTAGATTTTAGGGGAAAACTTTTCAGGAAGGGTGAAATATTTTTGAAGTTCTTTCAAATAAGTATTTTTGTAGAAAATCTGTGTAACATCGGTGTACATCAGCATTGATCTGAAAAATTTGGGGGGAAAAGGAAAGAGATGAAGGCTATGAAGGGCAGTGGTGGTCTAGTGGTATAGGGTGCTGGATCGCTGATCCAAAGGTTGGCGGTTCGAGTCCCACTCTCCACAAGGTTGTCACTGTCCTCCCCAGTGCAGCTAACTGGGTCATCAAAGGCCGGCCATGTCTCTCACTGTCTATGGTGTGAGGCATGTAAAAGAACCATTGCTGACTTTCGTAAAGAGTAGCTGCAAAGCCGTCTGCGTGTTTCCGCCCTGCGATGGCCTGGCGAGCTGTCCAGGGTGTACTCTGCCCTCGCCCAAAGTTGGCTGGGATGGGCGCCAGCCTCCCCGCGACCCTAATTAGGATTAAGCGGTTACAGAAAATGAACTGAACTGAAGGCCATGAAAGACTCCTCGCAAACATACAGATAAAAAATACCATACTCATCACAAGTTCATTTACTGGTCCCAAAAAGAATAAAATAACCTTTAAGTGAAGTGATTTGTCAAAGAAAAGTGTAAGAAATAAAACATGCCATTGCCTGATTCTAAAGTGATTGATTTACTCTGATTGGTTACAGTAATATTATGTTGCATTCATTCATAAATGCAGCCAGAAGGGAAAAAATAACAGTACCTACAGTGAATGTAAAAAGGCCACTGATATATATCATATATAAAATGCTATATAATAAACGACTTAATTACTGTGTTTAAAATGTCATATATTAATGTGCATATTAACCTCCTTTGCTATTTCAGTACAGAGAAATATCAGTGCTTAGTCTTTTTAGTATGAACCTCACCGTTCAGCTTGGTCTGTACAAAGACTTTGATCTGATATTGTCTGTATGGAACTCATGCTCGGTTTTTAAACAGTTAATTATGTACCTGTACTCATTCAGTCTGAATAAAAAGTCCTGACGCATCCATTGTTATAATATATAGACAGTTACTGTTCCTCTAGCAGCTGCAGATAAGCAGCGGAATAATTATCCTAGCATTACTGACCATGATTTGTTGATTACTGGACTATCTGATGAAAGCTCAGGGAGAGTTGAGATGTCTCGTAGCTCCTTAAGTTATCGTAAGTCTCCTTATTCATTCCATCTGATTTTCTTCCTGTCTCTGAGCAAATATTGTAATATTAATGTTCCCTCTTTTCTGATTTTCCTTTCCTGGCATGTGATAAATGTGCTGTTAGAAATGGTAACTCAAACATAACTCATGCGCACCCATGAGAGGTTATGTAAAGTGGAGTCTTTACAGAGCACCAAAGCAGGGACATGAATATCTTGGACTAACAGTCAAAAATTTAGCTGATTATTCTGCTGTGGGGCCCCAAAAATAACAATATTGTGTAGAAACATGTGATAGTCGATTTGCACAATATCCAAAAACAGAGCTGGGCGTATGAGGACATGGGGTTACATTTTGACAAATCTTTGGAAATATTTGGTTCCGGTTATCAGAGCAATGATTAGATACACCCTACAGAATTGCAAGCACTGATTAGACAACATGAGGAAAGGTTCCTTCACTCGCATCCCATATTGACCAATGAAGGCATTGATTTTGGGTAATTGTTTTCGAAAAATGTGTGGTTCTCCCTGTTCCCATCCGCCAATCCCAAGGCCTGATATTGATTGGTTTATTGCTTTCCACTATCTCTTGGAGTTTAAGATTTACTGCAGTGTTTTTTCCCTTTTATAGTTTTAGCTAAACAGGGGAAATGATACAGGAAGGAAGAAGGTGACACCAAATATCATACTGACTGGTAATATGCAAAGTAATGAATACATTTGTTTTCTCACTATTTCTCTCTCTGCTTGTATGACCTCTCTCTCTCTCTCTCTCTCTCTCTCTCTCTCTCTCTCTGGATACCAGCCAAGGCTGAAAGACTGTTAAGTAATTGGCTCTGGCTGGCTCTCCCTCTTTGTCATTCATTTGATATGTCTCTTTTTTATTTTGTGCTCAAAGCGGCGACCGTCTGGCTGACTTATTGCACTCTCATGCCCTCTGCTTTGCTTCCTCTGCAAACCTCTGCCTGGAAGATAAGAGACTAGAGTACATGTCCAGTTATAGGTGACTTTGCCCTGGATTTGCTGTCGTGCCCTAAACATTGGCAGTACTTGCAATCTTTCGACAATTTTTACTGGAGCCTTGTTGAGTATCTGTACTGTATATCTGGATTGCTCTAATCAGAGCGCACACCTGCAGGATACATACATATGATTAGCATAAATCATGCCTTGTGCTTTCAGTAGCTGCACTTAAAGCAGCCGGGGCTGTAGAGATGGCATCCAGAGCAAGGATTTTATCAATCAAGGCCTGTAATGAGAAGCCTAACACTCTTACTGAACTCATCTCAGAGCTAATTGACTGGAGATAGCACCGCAGCAATAAGGGTAGTAATTGGTATTCTAAAGTCTCTGGCTGATCTCCGAGGGTGAGTCAGGAATGAGCATGCACACAAACACATTTTTCTTTATGCCCTCCATCAAAGAACCAGATCTTAAAGTATTCAAGATCTGAATACCTTCCATATGTCTGATGAAAATTCTTAGTGTAAATTTGCAGTTAACCTTTACAAAATGTCTGCTACGTTCTGGCAATTGTAGGACATGACCAAGGAGAAAGCAGCTTTGGGTGTCGCATGGCAGCAACCCAGCCATTTGGCCCGGCTCCCACGGCAGAGCGAGGTCAATCCCACCTTTGGGCTACACTGTTTTTAACATCTGCTGATTACAGATGGGGAAAAAATTGTACCTATATAATTTTGCTGACCCAAAATCTGTTCCTCAGTAAAAGAACTGGACATACATCTGGTGTGGTTTAATAATTAATAAGCATGGCATGGTTTAGACATTTCTCAATTATTCATGAGAAGACTAGCCAAGTCTCCATTCAGGGAAACAGATGCAGGTTTGGTGAGCTCAGAAAACCTGAGATTTAGCTTTCGCATGCTGCAGTGTAAATCTCTACACTTCTTATTGCTTCTATAGCTACTCATGTTAGGGGTTGCTACAGCAGATCATCCTTCTTCATCTCACTATCTTCTTTGTATTCTTCTCCATCACGCTGATCACTTGCATGTCTTCCCTTACCCTCTCCGTAAATCTCCTCTCTGGTTTTCTTCTTCTTCCCTACCAGGCAGTTCCATCCTGAGAATTCTTCTATCAATACAGCCTTCACCCCTCTCTGCACCGTCATCTGAAGTACAAAATGATACATCTAGCTATTATCTGGAATCTAGAGTCAATCCCAATGTAGTCAAGAGTTTGGGTAAGAGGTAGAACACACCGTGAACAGGTTGCCAATCACAGGGCTAGAGCACAGACACAAACATCCATTCACACCTATGGCCAATATGTTTTGGACTGTCGAAGCAACTTGAAGTATACAAATTAAACACCCATTCACAGTGAGAGTATACAAATTCTAGACAGGAAACCTGTTGGCCACAAGGTGTGAACCCAAAACCTTCCGAAAACGCTAACCACATAGCCAAGGTGCTGCCATCTGAGAGTGCTGGGGATGTATTTGTACTAATGGTTAAAGTTCTAACTCTAAGAAAGACACATGAATTCATGCAACTCGATATGTGCATATTTAGTACTGATTTACTGTAAATTTCGGGTTTCCTGCTCATGGAGACACACAGAGGTCAGAACAGGCTTCAAGGTTAAAACCAACATCCTTATCCCAGGTCAGGAACTTGAGGCTGCCTGCTGCACATGATAATCAAGTGCAAACCTTACAAAAGTCTAGCAGTGCTATTTTATCCCACAACACATTCACTCTCTCAATTAGCCAGTTCCTGAACCAGTTAATGCTACTGGGGTTGCAGGGAGCCTGAAGCCTATCTTAATCATAACCTGCCAGTCCATTGGAGGGTCAACGCATACACACACACAACCATTCCCACTTACACCTGGGGCAATTCAGATCAACCAACTTTAAAAAAGTAGTCCATACAAGCACAGGGAGAACATGCAAACTCCACACAGAAACACCACTGCAGAACCTGGGACTCAAACTAAGGATTTTCTTGTTGTGAGGTGAAGAGACTAACCACTATACTACCATGCCACCTGAGGAAGATGTATTTTCTATAAAAAACAGCTCTGACAATACTTCCGTAAAGTTTACATGACCTCATTCTAAAATCTATCTAATATATTGTTCAAATTTCACAAACATCCATCCATCCATCCACCCACCCATCCAACCCTTCAGTCATCCATCCATTCAACCGCCCATCCATTCATCCATTCGGCATTCTATCCAGCCTACCATCAGTCCATCCAATAATGTATCTATCCATCCACCCACCCATTCAGCCAACCATCCATCCATCCATTTATCCATCTATACATACAACCACCCATCCATTCATCCATTCAGCATTCTATCCAGCCAACCAACAATCCATCCAATAATCTATCCATCCATCTATCCATCCATCCACTCACCCATTCAGCCAACCATCCATCCATTTATCCATCTATACATCCAGCCACCCATCCATTCATCCATTCAACATTCTATCCAGCCAACCAACAATCCATCCAATAATCTATCTATCCATCTATCCATCCATCCACCCACCCATTCAGCCAATCATCCATCCATCCATTTATCCATCTATATATCCAACCACCCATCCATTCATCCATTCAACATTCTATCCAGCCAACCAACAATCCATCCAATAATCTATTCATTCATCTATCCATCTATCGGGCAGTGGGGGTCTAGTGGATAGGGCGCAGGATCACTGATCCGAAGGTTGGGGGTTCGAGTCCCCACAGGGTTGACACTGTCCCCCAAGTGCAGCTAACTGGGTTACCAAAGGCGGGCCATGTCTCTCATTGACTGCAGTGAACTATTGCTAACTTTCATAAAAAGAGTAGGCTGCAAAGCCGTCAGCGTGTTTCTGGGGACAAGTAGCAAGTGTTCCTGCGTCCCAGTTAATCTTCTCCGGAAGAGACCAATTGCTACACTACTCTACGGAGATAAGATATGATGATCCTTCCAACCATCCATCTATACATCCAACCAATTCATTCATTTATCTAGTAGGTTTTCTGTGTATTTTAAAGTATATTTATCCTTAAAAGCCTTTTACCATCTGCTTGCTAATTCACCCTAGGTCTAATTTTGACTACAAACACATAGCATTAGTCACAACAGAAAAATATACATACAATCATTTATTTTTAAAAGCCATTAGAGCTTTTTATTCTTGCAACTTCCACCCACAACATCCAAACCATTTACAAAATGCTTTTGATATAGAAACAACTCTTTTTTAGTTTTATTAAAATTGGTGTGCAAGTTCAAGTGTACATAATGTATTGCTGTTTTTGAACTTTGCAATAAATCCATTCAATTCAAGTAACAAAAATTAAACCTCAACCTCTTATCACCTTATAATAATAACAATTAATATAACGTTTATAGTGCTTGAATATTATCTTTATTATCATAAATTGGTCAGGCAGTCAGTCAATAAACGAAATAAAACAATTGAAATAACGATCCCATTCTGTGTTTGGTAGAAAGATAGATTTTGGTGAGTGTCTCTGTATCCGTCTGCATGCACTTGTGCATGTCCCACTGTGTTTATGCTTATTTGCATTCCTTGTGAAACTGTGCCTCATCATCATTCCTGTGATCTTAGTACCAAAGCTACACTTTCACTTTAAGAGTGTATCACTAGGCAGAGAAGCAAATGATGATGCTGGAGTCGTGTCAGTCTAGCAGCCCTATGCGGTCACACAGCATTGGCTATTAGCTCAGCTTCTCTGTTAAATGCACATTATCTGGTTAAACTGTTAAGAACTGTTGCCAAGTTAATAATAAATACAGTTCAAGGGCAGTGTATGTGATGAGAGCTTTGTGTCTGGATGAGGTCCTCTGACTTCCTCTTCTGTCTAAATGTGACTGTGTGTTTCCTCTCTGTGCATGTGCATGTGCATGCGTGTACAAGTTCCTGTACAAATGCAGTGTGTCTGTGCATGTACTCTGGACCCCTGCAGACATGTGTTGTCCATTGGGGCAGGAAGAACAGCTGTCCCACTGAAAGGCGAGAGAAAGAGGGAGAGACTGGGATCACTGGGACCATTATATTTGGCCACACTGTGCACTGTGTCTCTGATAATGTCTCTCTGCAGCTGGGACTTACAGAAAGACACCATCTGAACTACTCCACCCTCTTGTTCGTCATCTACTTTTACTCATATGAATAAATGTGACCTTTTTAATTTCCATTTGCAACAGCCGCACGACAATTGTATTCAACTCTATACCTACTAGCCTTGTTCAACAATACCCACACACACGTAAAAAGAACCACCCCCCCCCCACCACCACCACCACCACCCCAGCTTGTGCACAAACACACACACACACACACACACACACACACACACAAACACATGCACAGGAAGGCCAATAGACCTCTAGCTCTCAGCATGATTCAATCCACAGCAAAGACCTGAAGCTGTGCCATGAAAGCCAGACAGAAAAATAAATTACAGTATGCCCTGAAATATCATGAGTTTAACAAAGACTAAGCCTCAATACCTCCTTCATTTATACAGGCTGGATATGGGGCCAGTTTACAGTATGTGTAAGGTGCATTCAGGACAATAATATTTTACTTCACTCAGGCAAGGGTGAAATGCATCAAAGTATATTTTTAATAAAGATCAAGTAAACGAAATGTCATCTATTGTATTTTTTAAAAATGCATTTTATAAGTGAGACTGGTAGTACTGCCACTTCAGATGAATGTTATTGTTGTGGTACACTTGATAGCTAATACTGCTAGTGTCCATCAGAATTCACATCGAACAGACAAAAATTAGAAAAAGGCAAATACAGGGGTCCCTCACTTTCCGCGGTTAATGAGGACCGAGACCCCCCCCCCCCCAGGACCGCCCATTTCCACGAAGTAGGATTGATACCCCCCACCCCCGGACTATATAATATCAATAAATACATATCCAATGCTATAAATGCTTACAATAACCATTAAATATTAAAAAATAATGCATAAGATGTAAATAAAATATAAATACACACATACAGATGCGTGCGCGCACACACTCAGATGTGCACCTCACATAAAAATGTAAGTAGTTTTATTGGGGGGGGGGGTTTGTTTGTTTTTGTTTGTTTCGGGGTTTTTTTTTGCATAATTGGCCTTGTTTTGCGGCATTTTCCTTAACTTTTTCCCTAATATCCTTATTGTTTATTTTTCAATGACTATTTTTGAAAAACCCGTGATGCACTGAAGCCGCAGAAACTGAAGCACGAAGTAGCAAGGGCTCACTGTATATTAATTTTAGTACTACAGCAATTGCAAGGATTTTCTTCTGTGGGGTGAGTAAGCTTTCACACATTGCTTGTTAGCTAGCAAACAAATGTGCAACCAGGTCAATTGCTAGCATATAAACTTACATCTAGCTCTCCAACTATCATACAATCTCACATCAAGCTCTCTAACTAGTGTATGGCTCTCTAGTAAGCACACAAACTCACATCTTGCCTCCAGCTTTCTAGCCAGTATACGGACTAACATCTAGCACTTCAAATAGCATACAAACTCACAGTGAGTTCTCTAACTACTGTAGTATACTGCTCTCTAGCAAGCATACGAACTCTCATCCTGTCTACTTCTTCTTCACTTATCCCTTAACATCTGGGGATGTTGTTGGGGCGCCTTCATGGCGAGACATGGGCTGATTTGGCCTGGCGGTGCCCATCCCTCTCCAGGTCGTAGAAACTCGCTGACGGCTTTGCAGCCTACTCTTTACGAAAGTCAGCAATGGTTCTTTTACATGCCTCTCACCGTAGACAGTAAAAGACGTGGCCTGCCTTTGATAACCCAGTTAGCTGCACTGGGGGCCTGTCTACTATCTTGTATAAAAGTTCACAGCTTTCTAGCTAGCATACAGACTTGCATCTAGTTCTCCAATTAGTATACAGTCTCACATCGAGCTCTCTAAATGTCATTTGGCTTTTTAGCTAGCATACAAACTTATATCTATCCCTCTAACTAGCATACAAACTCAGACTCATCTCTTTAACTAGCGGATAGCTTGCTAGCAAGCACACAAACTCACACCCTGCTTACTAGCCAACATAAAATCTTGCATCCAGCTTTCTTGATAGCATACAAATTCACACTCTGAACAATATTCACAAACCGTATAAGTACATAATGCACATAGTTCACTCATTCTTTCATTTGCCAAGCTGTTTATTTCTAGGGTCATTTGGAGGCTGGAGCATGTCTCAGCTGACCATGGGTAATGGTGAGGTACACCGTGAACAGCTTGCCAGGCCATCACATGGCCCAACATACATGGGCATTCACACTCAGACTTACACTCTCTCCTCACAAAGAAATTTGGAACAGCCATTTAGGCAATTTTGAGTCTTTGAACTGTAGGAGGAACCCAGAGTACCTGAAGGAAACTTCTTTTAATTTTTTTTTTATTTTTATCTATTTTCTCATCTGGAATAATGAATACATCTGGCCCACAGGTGGCCAAAGCTAATGTAAGATGGGCCAGCAGAAACCCATATAAGCACAGTTAGAACATGCAGACAGTACAGAAACACTCTTACTGAGCCAAAGACCTTGTTGATGTGACACAAATGTGCTAACCACCATGCCATAGTGCCACCTAAGATATACATTTTTATAAGGGAAACCGAGACACCACATAGCTTACTAGATAGCAAACGAACTCACAGCCAGCACTACTTACTAAATACTTAGTAAATAGTGCTCATCATTTAAAGGTCTGGCGTTTTTAAAAACATCCCACAGTTAGGTTTGGGTGGATTTCTTCACTGGAAATTCCACACACTTAAAATGGAAGGATAGAGTACATCTTTAGGATGAGTGCCCTCATGTATTTTAAATACATGCACCAGAAATAGTGTCCATCTCTGAGCTGGCATATCCTTCCTATTGCACAATGTAGATCTCCTAATGCTGTTTGCTTCTTTAATTTGCATAGAACAATAGCTGCCATGTGGAAAATTCAACACCATTTTCATACCACTCACCCTGTCTGACTTTAAATAATATAGCTGCTCTTTATTCAAAGGTGGGTATTGATTTATTGATCCATTGTTATGCAAACAGACGATGAACAAGTGATGAGCAAAGACATTTTTAAAGAAAGAAGGACATTTGCATTTTGGCTTTGTCTTGAGTTCCAGTAGTGGCAGTTCAATTATGGTATCTAATGAAGATAGATGTGACAGAACACACGAGTGCTTTATAAGTACTTTGTTAGTGGTTGTTTTAAGCTGCCACTACATGTCGTAGCATTTATGCCAGATGAGCTGAAAAAAGTCTGATGAATAGATCGCTTCATATATATGAACACTGGCGCTTGCTTTTTTCTGTTGGAGCCATTTTCCTGCCGCTGCACCCAGCCCGCATATTTCTGTGATGACACAAACTACTGGCTACTGGAAACAATGAACGATACCAATGAAATATGGCCATTGTTACACAGTGACAGAAAAAGATTTATAGAAAGTCACAGGGATTCCTCTAATTCTATAGAAAACACAATAGGAAAGTGGTATGTTTACTGGAAGCTAGGCATGATAGGATGAAGTTTTGAGCCAGAATTTAATTTTAATAAAAGTATATTGCTTTAAATCAGCTGTGAATATATATATATATATATATATATATATATATATATATATATATATATATATATACACACACACACAGTGGAGCCTCAGTATTCAAACTTAATCCGTTCCAGACGGCTGTTCGGTTTCCGATTTGTTCAGATTTCGAATCCACTTTTGCCATTACAAATGATGTAAATGGTCTTAATCCGTTCCGTCGTCTTTTGAACAGAAGTTAACAGTACCGTAACTCATACCATAGGTCCGCAAATTAAGTGAAAAAATTATTGAATACAGTACACTATGTTATGGTCTGTGTTGTGAGATACTCTTTAACTGCACTGTGGTTTTTATTTTAGTGTGTTATGATCGCTCACAAAAGAGTTGCGTGTTGAAATGCATGTTGGAGAGGGACGTGGCTGTCACATGCGGGTGGAACATTAAACATACACACCTGAGTCTACTTAATCACGGGCTATAAAGACTAGCAGCGCTCTTCTTGGTGCTAGAAGATTACCCCCCTTCCCCGTGATCTCTCTGGCTCTCAGCTCCATGCTCCACCAGTTCCCGATTTAGTTTGATTTCTGTGTTTCTCGAGTGAGTTTTATTGTTCACAGGGGAGGCACTAGATCAAAACAGGTGCATTTTATTGAAAAAGGGTGCATTATTTTAAAACAAGTGCATTTTATTGTTCACAATGAAGGCACTAGATCACAGGGAAATCATAGTCATTGTTAGAGATGCGAAGAAACACGGAAATTTCAATGCGCAACTCTTTTGTTAGAGACCATAACACAATAAAAAAAAAAAACACAGTGCAGTTAAACCGCCATCAGTGCTGTTAACCAACAGGGTGCTGGTGGAAATTGGACTACTGTTGGTCGAAGAAGGAGAGGTCGATACAGAGGATAGGGTAAGATGGGGCGGATGGTTTGCTGTGGCAACCCCTGAAGAGAAAAGCCGAAAGGAAAAGAATAAGAAGCAGTTAAAGCATAAGAACATTAAAGATAAGAATTTAAACCTTTGTGGTGGTGAGCAGTTGGCATATGTAAATGTTGGAGAGGAAGAGAAGAAGCATATCCCCTTCCATAACAGAGAGGGAGAGAGCAAGCATATTCTCTTACATAACAGCTTCAGGTGTTCAGCCAAAGGTGTTTTTTTCTCATGCTACCGCTTTGCATGGATGACACTTCTTCAGGATGTTCCTTTCTTTTCTTGAAGAACATTTCTAACGTGGCTTGTTTCTGACTTCTTTTCAAAACCTTAAGGAAGTAGCTCATGACCTCATTGTTAAAGGTGTTCATAGCACTGCTAGTGCTTTAGCACTAGCTTTAGCTTTATGAGGGTGATACCTACATAGTACTGTATCAACAACTTCCGGACTTCCCCAGGATAGCTTTATCAGGGTGATACATAGAATCAACAACTTCCGGAGTTCCCCAGAACAGCGCAGGGTGATACATAGTATCAACAACTTCCGGACTTCCAGAAGTCGTGCACTTTTCCTCCCTCTCGGTCTCGTTTTTTTCGCGTGTTTCTTGAGTTTGATTTCTGGTTTTTGTTCGGTTTCTGGGATTAAAAAAAAAAATCACAGATTTTTTGCTCAGATTCCGATTTGTTCGAACTCTAGAGCGTTCGGATCCCAAGGCTCCGCTGTGTTTATGTATATATATATATATATATATATATATATATATATATATATATATATATATATATATATATATATATATATATAATCATTTTTTTAAAAATCATAATAATTTTGTTTACACTGTATTCTATACATACTGTCCCAATCCCTGGATTTCGTTCTGTGAGAAGAACATGCTAGCCACTCCACCACCATGCTGCCAGATATGCTTATGTGCTTATGTGCTTATGCTTATGCTTAAGTTATCTGAAACTGATCATCTCACACAAAAAAAGAATACCGTGAAATAAACCATGCTGTTTTTGTTTTAAAATTTAACTGACAACAAGCCTTATTTTGATTTGATAAATTGCACAGTAACCCAATAAATCCTTCGACATTTCAAAGCTAAATGACAAAAAAAAAATCTGTAAAGATAATCAAGTTATTATTCACTCACACAAAACTTAATTCACTACCATTTTTATTTATTATGATTTAAAAATGACATCCTTCAAATGGTGGCTGTCATTATCTATAAACAGTACAGTACTCTTGGAGGCGATTTCTGAAGGTTCCCATAGCTTGACAGGTCATGTTGGGTGGAACAGTGGCTACCTCCTGATGAACAGCAACCTTAAGGGCTTCCCGGTTTGGGGTTGATAAGTATAGACTTCTGATTTAAGGTATCACCACAGAAAAAAAAAATCACTTCCAGTGATTTTCGAGCTGTGTGTGCAGTAGCTCCATTTTGCTCAAGTTTTCAAGCTCACAGTGTTCAGGTTAGGCGTGGGCTACGAACAGATCTCATCACCGCCTCTCCTGTATCACTGTTTCATGTGTGCAAATAATCATGAATAAAAGTTTTATTACATGTTGCTCAAGTGTGCATAATAATGCACATATGCATAATAATCATATTATCTTTAACCTTGTTTTTTCCCTTTGAAATGTCGAAGGGGGTTTTGGGGGTCGCCCTGAATTTGTGGTGCATTTAAGAAACTAATTTTTCATGTAATAAGAGTTATTCATTTTTTTAATCTAAATTACCTGATGTCAAAATAAACTGTAAGTGTTTAGAGCAAAATGTCAAAGAACTCTGTTGTTCCTGTGGTAAAAGGTAGAGAACAAGCATTTATCCATCAAGTAACCTGGAAAGTGATGTCTATACTTAGCTGTCTGTACCACCCACTCAGTGTAGCTGCGGAATAAAGCTTTTAATGGCAAAATAGATTTGCTTGAAAAAACTCTTTTTCCACTTCGAGTTATTGGGTTATTAAATTATGATACTTAGTTTTGAGCTGAATGAATATATAGAGTGCGTAATGCTGAGCTATTTAATAATAATGCTGTGGGGGTTTTTTTTAATAGTTGGCTGTAATGCACATTTCCTACTAAAGCACTTCAAGTTTCTGAACTGAAAAAAGAAAGAAATGCAGAGGAGTTTACGGCTAGAGGAATTGATTGGATGAATACATCGAAAGGTTTGCTGTGTCGTAGTACTGGCATCACTTTTGGGTTATTTAATTTTTCTGGCCTAATTAAGACATTAATGACTGCATTGTTTGATTTCCAAATGTGGGTGGATTAAGGCAAAGTAAAGCCTCTGTCTGTCATCTCTGTCTATCTTTCAATTACTCTGTTTCTCTGTTTCTCTCCATCTCTCTAATTGTCTGTCCTCCATTGAAAAGCACCTTTATCAGATCACAACTGGACTCGAGAGCAACATAGCTG
The DNA here is from genome assembly GCA_024760905.1 of Plotosus lineatus. NCBI lineage: Eukaryota > Metazoa > Chordata > Actinopteri > Siluriformes > Plotosidae > Plotosus > Plotosus lineatus. The sequence goes on along the minus strand of CM045740.1, from coordinate 27,824,872 downwards.
AATTTAAACAATTGAGCAATTGTCGCGAGGCAGACAGAAGTAAATTGAAACGGTTCACAAACGCCTTCTGTGTCTATGGCTGTGTGCTCTGGTATTTAGCATAACCCGAAGCTAGCCAACCCACTCTCTCTCTCTCTCTCTCTCTCTCTCTCTCTCTCTCTCTCTCTCTCTCTCTCTTGGCTTTTTGGCCACTCTGTCTGTTCATCATGCAGTGAGAGAAAAAAATGTAATGCAACCGCATTGATCCCACATTAAATCAATGTTAAATGGTAGCATAATGTAATATGTGGACACCACCAAGAGTTGGCAGCTCTGCCGATGCTTTGAGTAATCTATAGAAGTGCTTATCTGGGAACGGAGTGAGACCTCCATAGCTATGCTAAAAGCTAACACAAAACCCAGATAGTGAGAAAACTGGAACATTCGCCATCTAAATTAAGTGTCTCGAAAGTACATCTTGATCGTAAAAATGTGATTATTGGATTGGAGTCCAATTATAGTATGTGCAGCAGCCTGGGAAAACCATCCACAGTGTGAAATGTTGACTTTTTTAAGAACAGCATCCACCAAAGTGTTTTATTCTTTGAACTAAGTATAAGCAAAAATGCCCAGAAATTGTTGATATAATTATCTCATTTATCCAGAAAAACTTCAGACTTGTTAATGCTGCCCAGATGCAGCTACAACTGTTATGAGCGCAGCTGGGAAACTGCGATCCAATCAACTCCCCACCCCCCCAAAGAAAAAAAAACAAAGAGCATCAGAAGCTGTTGAGGAATTAAAGACTATAAGTATTTGTACACTTAGATGTCAGCAGATGTCGAAAAAGAAACACTGTCCTTTTTGCGTTTTCTTTCATTCATTTTTTAAGTCGCTTAATCCTAATGAGGGTTGCGAGAAGGCTGACGCCCATCTCAGCCAGCCCTAAACAGCTTGCCAGGTTATCGCAGAGGAAGCACACGCACATAACTATTCACACTCCACCTAGGGGTGATGTGGATAAGTCAATTAGCCTATTTTGCATGTTTTTGGACTGTGGGAAAACCCGGAATACCTCGAGGAAACCCACGCAAGCACAGGGAGAACATGAAAACTCCACACAAAAACATCCAAGCTCAGGAATCGAACCAAGGAACTTTGTGCTGTGAGGCAGACATGCTAACTGTGTTCTTGTTTTTTTTAGTTACCGTACATAAAAGAAGAAGAAGAAATGACTTAGGAGGAAGATCAGAAGTAGAAGTTGGTTCAACTGATGGACAGGATGTATTGTATGAAAAAGAAAGCATTAAAAACAAGCCTTCCGCTTGGTTTGCGGAGTTAAACTAGCCGAGGCGATGCCAAGGCCACACCAAGAGTTCGTAACAACCACAGAAGGAGGTCACATCCTGTCTGCATTTCCTGCATAGAGAGGACAGAGCTCAAATATAAAACATCTGGTGATATGCAACTTAAATGCCTTTCTTCCTCTCTCCCTCCTCTCTCTCTAGTGATGAAACTGAGGTCTACAAAATGCCATTTGCTCCAGATATAAATTTTTTTCACTGAAATCATCATCAACATCGTCATCATCATCATCATCATCATCATCATCATCATCATCATCATCTCTGTCTCTCTCGTGTTCTTTCTCTCTCTTTTTAAGCCGCAGCACAGGAATCAAACACTAATACCACTGAACACTCTGCAGACTCTCTCATTTGAAGTTGATGTCTCCGTTTTTCCATTTCAGACACATTTCCAGTGTGATTTTGTGATTTTGATCATCGCACGTTGACAGCAGGGAAACACAGCAATAATGCGAGATGCTGCGAGATGCTGCTGCAAGAACCATCGTCTCTTTTCCTCCTCACTGTGCTGAAACTTCGTCGCCCTAATGGCCAGTTTTCAAAAGATAAAAAGGCATTTGCATCAACTTTTACCTCTTGATACGCCTGGTTGTCAAGAACGGGGTTTTTTCATTCATTCATCAATTCATTTTATCAACCTCTTAATCCTAATTAGGGTTGCAGGGAGGCTGGTGCCCATCTCAGCCAAATATTGGTGAAGGCAGAGTACACCCTAGACAGCTCACCAGGCCATCGGAGGGCAGAAACACACCAACGACTATGCAGCTACTCTTGTTGAAAGTCAGCAATGGTTCTTTTACATGCCTCGCACCATAGACAGTGAGAGACATGGCTGGCATTTGATAACCCAGTTAGCTGCACCAGGGGACAGTGACAACCCGTTGAGAGTGGAGTTTGAACCCCCAACCTTAGGATCAGTAATCCAGCACCATACCACTGGGAAACCACTGCTCTCAGAATGTTTTTTTATATATATATATATATACGAGTATATTCATAGGGGTGTCTAAACAGTGTAGTGTGGCGTCACTCGCAGTAACTAGAAAACCAGCGTATTCTTACTCAACCATTACTAAGAGTTCTTCACTGTAAGAGTGGATGATTGCATCGTGGTTAGCACATCTGCCTCATGGCAAGAAAGTCCTCAATTCGAATCACCGGCTTAGGTGTTTCAGTGTGGAGCTTGCATGTTCTCACAGTGCTTGCACGAATTTTGTCCGGGTACTCCAGTTTCATCCCACAGTCTAAAGGCATGCACCTCAGTGTGAGAATGAATGGTTTTGTGTGTGTGTGTGTGTGTGTGTGTGTGTGTGTGTGTGTGTGTGTGTGTGTGTGTGTGTGTGTGTGTGTGTGTGTGTGTGTGTGTGTTGGCCCTGGGATGGTCTGGCAAACTGAGATGTCAGGGTCAGCTGAGATATGCTCCTGCCTCCCCGAACCCCTATTAAGATTAGATGGCTTAGAAAATGAGTAAGCGTGTCTTCATTGTATGCTTTATAATGAAATCAGACGCCGTATACGTTTGCCTAAGTTCACATTACCAAGTTAGAGTCACACAAATCCCATTTTCCACCTAATGTGACACAGACCTTATTTTCTTCTAGACTACGAGGTTGAGCTAAAAAGTTCATGGGCTGACCAAGAAGATGTAATGCCCGAACAATGAAATTTGAGAGCTTCTATATAAAGGGAACTCAAGCACTTCAACACTGATGGAAGAAATGCTTAGAATGTAGGGAGGACTATGTTGAAAAACAAACCACATTTAGTGAAAAATTGACCATTTCATCAAGGTCAGCCTATGAATTTTTCCAAACATCCTCACATGTGGCCGTAACATCCAAACTTATAAAACCAGACCCAAGCCATTTTTATGTGGTAAAAAGTTGGATACATATCCATTAGTTCATTCATTTTCTAAGCCATCTTATCCTAATTAGGATCTTGAGGAGGCTAGCACCCATCTCAGCTGACTCTGGGCGAGGGCGGAATGCATCCTGAAGAGCTCACTAGGCCATCGCAGGACCAACACACACAACCATTTACACTCACACTCACACCTACAGATGATATAGAAAAGCCAATTAGCCTGTTGTGCATGTTTTGGACTGTTACGGGAAATTGGAGTTTTTGGAAGAAACCCATGCAAGCACGGGGAGAACTCCACACAGAAATGGGAATCAAACCCAGAAGAAACAGGAATCAAACCCAAGCCTTCTTTCTGTGAGATGGACGGGCTTACCACTGCACCACAGTGCTGTCCTTTGATACATATCCAGTATATGGCAATTTATCTAGAACAAAACTGATCAGATAGACATTCTTTACCATTGATGGAAGTGTGAGTATGAATAGTTGTGTGTGTTGCCTGTGATGGTCTGTTCAGGGTGTTTTCTGCCTTCACCCAGTGTCAGCTAAGTCCTCAGTATGATTGAGTGGTGCAGCAAATTGCAAGCATTTATATATGTATTGTAGCAATTATATTAAGAAGAAATTACTACCAGTATTTGGAACATTGGATATTATGGACTGGCCAAGATTCCAACTTTGGACCAACTAGAACAAGTATGGGATTTAACTCATTCACAAATTGATCACACTATGGTTTCCTTGAAATAGAGTGTTTGAGTAGGTGCTCTAATACATTTGGTAAGCACTGTATGTAGACATCTGACCAGTGGTCATCACATTTCAAAGTCATAGGTGTTGGTGCCCCCTTTGCATCTATAACAGACACTTTCCAAATTCCAAATTCTATCTCAATTTGTGCCCTCCAGCCACAGGAGATTGGACGCTGATGTACTACAAGAAGCCTTAGTGTTCATTCAGCGTTTAAACTCATTTTGGTGTGTGTGAAGCGGGGTTGAGATCAGAGCTTGGTGCAGGCCACCCTAGATGTTCCACTCCAACCTTGACAAACTGTCTTCATTGAGACACATTGTGCTTAGGGACATTGTCATTGGTTTGAAAGTGACCCTCACATGAGTGTTATGGTAAGATAGCCATTACTTCTGGCTGCATAGCGTATTTAGGGAAAAGAATGGATTGCTACCATAGTATAAAGCTAAAGCAATTTTCCCAGAATTTTCCAATGATGAACATGACTAGGATCTCCTGTTGTGTCCATTTGTGCTCGGTATCTGTTAGTGCATCCACATATTTCTTGTAGTACAGTGGATTGTCTCACAAACAGCAAATTGATATTGATGTTCCATTGGAGGGTGTTTCAGGGGGCTGGGGCACTCATCTCAAAGACAGATATGGGTCATGTACAATTATGAACTGTCAGACCAGATCCCAACTGAGTAAAGAAAAATCAACATTACACTAAAAAGAAGCTTTTCATAGGACCTCAGGCTTTGTGAGCAGTAAAATGTACACATGTATTGGATTTACCTTACAGTATATGCAACCAACTGTGTGAATAAGACAGTGATTAATTTCTGATTGCAAGGATCTGTTTACTGTTTGCTTGATGGCAGGCTGCAATTAGTGTGATCTGGATCATTGGTGTTTGTAATGTCTCTTATTATTTATTTATTTATTCCTGCTATTTATTTGGTAAGATTAATTGAAATTCTCTCAAACATCCCAGAGGGGAACAGTGGCATAGTACTTAACATGTCACAGTAAGAGGGTCCTAGGTTTGAGTCCTGGGCTTGACAAGAGCTTTTCTATGTGAAGTTGGCAGATTGTCCCCTTGCTTGAATGGGTTTCCTCCAGGTACTGCAGTGTCCTTCCACAGTTCAACAACGTGGATTTTAGACTAACTGGCTGTTCCAAATTGGATCTAGAAGTGAGTGTGCCTGTAAATGATTGTTTATGTGCGTGTTGGTCCTGAGATGAACTGGCGAGCTGTTTATGGTGTTCTCCACCTTCACACAGTATCTTATGAGACTAGTGATTTCACTAAAGAAAAGAAGGAACAAAGGAGATGTTTGGCTTTTCAATGCCCAATGAGAGACACTTCTCAATGATTCTCTTGATATTTAAGCAGTGCTTCTCAAATAGTGGGGTAGTGGGGTGCCCCCCGCCCCCCCTTGGGCGGGCGCTATATGATGCCGGGCAGGGGGGGGTGATGCCGGGGCGAGCGTGTATGACCCTGAGGGACATGCTTTTCTGGAATTGTGTATGAGAATTAAGTGTAATTGCATCTCCACTCCACTAGTTAGCAGTGGCGTTCTCATTGTCTCACGATGGTGTAGCGGTTTTTCGCACGAACAAACGATACGAAGTGCAGTAAACAACACCTCAAGAAACAACACAGAAAAAATTCTAACAGGAACAGAGAGAAAGGTGGAGAGAGACGGAGATGTTAAGACATAAGTAAGTTGAATGGTTTAAATAAGGATGTATGTATGTTTAATTTCAGGCACATTGGTGCACTTTAAATCATTTCTATTGCAGATTAAAAAACAATGTTAATGAAGTTTTTCTTTATTGTAACTTGAATTCTATTTCTTTCTTCTTTTGTTTTTAATGTTAATAAAGATACAATGTTATGCAGAGGTGTACTAATAACAATTTTATAGACAAATAATACTATTTATAGTCGCTCGCGGGGTGGTGGGGGGGGGGCCATGAAATGTTTTTTTTCTTCCTAGGGGGGGCGCCACAGAAAATGATTGAGAAGCACTAATTTAATTGTAATTTATTATGGCAGCACGGTGGCGTAGAGGTTAGCACATCCACCTCACAGTAAGAAAGACTGGGTTCAATTCGAAGCTCGGGTGTTTTTGTGTGGTTTGCCTGTGCTTCCTGCGCTTGCATAGGTTTCCTCTGAGTACTCTGGTTTTCTCCTGCAGTCCAAAAACCTGCACAGTAGGTTAATTGGCTATTCCAAATCACCCATGGTGTGAGTGTGATTGAGCACGATGCACTGGCAAGCTGTCTGGAGTCTGCTGTCACCCACAGTTGACTGAGATGAGCACCAGCCTCACCACAACCTTAATTAGGATTAAACGGCTTAGAAAATGAATGAATGAATGAATGAAAGTAATCTTTACTTTCTAAATGTTTTTTATCTAAAGGGGAAGCATTTGTAATAGGATTTTACATAAATAACCTCTCAGGGTCACGCAGAAGAAAGAACAGAACCTTATGGTATCTCAATTTAACCTTTTATTGTTCCCAATGCTTTAGAAAGTCAGATGTATTGCAGAGGTGATAAGAATCGACTCGTTCTTTCTTTATCTCTCGCTAGCTTGTCCTTCTCTGTCTCTTTTTGTCCTCAGCTTAAATTATGCAGGCAGTCACCGTGTGCAGCCGGTGCGGAGGGATGAACATAAATCTGAGGATGACTTCTGCAGACACAGCAGGGAGAAAATGAGAGAGACAGCAGAGAGACAGGAAGAATGGCTAGCGTTCTTGTTGGAGATTGAGAAGGCTTGTGTACAGATGAAGAATAAGACAGACTGTGAAGGGGTCTGTGTGTGTGTGTGTGTGTGTGTGTGTGTGTGTGTGTGTGTGTGTGTGTGTGTGTGTGTGTGTGTGTGTGTGTGTGTGTGTGTGTGTGTGTGTGTGTGTGTGTGGGAGAGAGACAGAGAGAGAGACAGAGAGAGAGAGAATTGAGCTCTCATGAGTAACACGCTACCAGAGGAATCATGACAAAAGCAGACACAGGCATTCGTGTCACCATGAGCCGATTAGGGTCTCAGTGGAGAGGCTTAAACCTCCTCCATCGCTCTCTCCACTTTCTCTCCTGCACCACCCCTATCCTCAAGAGAAAATCTCTTGTTCCACTCTTTCTCCCGCTTCCATAGGAATTTATTCATCTTCATCGTTCTAACCTTTCTTTATCCAGAGCAAATGACACAACACACATTCATCAGCATGACCACAATTCGTAAATACACGTATACACATTTAAACTAATATTCAGAGTAAAGCCTTCAATTTGTAGAATTTTAAATTGTCCATCCATCTATTCGCTAAGCCGCTGAATAATAATTAGGATTGCGGGGAGGCAGGCGCCCATCCCAGTTGACTCCGGGCGAGGGCGGGATACGTCCTGGACAGCTCGCCAGGATATTGGATGGCCAACACTTTAAGAACCATTTATACTCTCACTCGGGGCAATTTAGAACAGCCAATTTTCCTGCTGTGTATGTTTTGCAATGTAAGCGGAAACTGGAATATTCTGAGGAAACCCATGGAAGCCACGGTGAGAGCATGTAAACACCACACTGTCACGCCCCGAGCCTGGGAATTGAGCCCAAGACCTTGCTTTGAGGTGGATGTACTAACCACTGCTTTAGCGCGCTGCTTATTTTTAAAGAATTTTATCATTCATTTTTTAAAATCACTTTAAGGATGAGTTGAGAAATAAAATAATCATGTAATTAACATTTGAAACTGTATCAGCTTGGGCTTTAGTTTCTTTTAATGCCACTTTTCAATCAGAGTCTTGTGGGATATGGGAGCCAATCACAGCTGACTACTGGCAGTAGGTGGAGTACACCCTGGATAAATGAGCGATCTACTACAGGGCTAACAAAGATGAAAATGACCATTCACACTCACATTTACATCTAATGGCAATTTATATGAGCCATTTAACCTCACGTGCAATTCTTTGAACTGTAGGAGGAAACCGCTGCATCCAGAGAAAACCCACGCAAGGAGATCTCCCTCCTTCATAAGAAAAAATAAAGAGTTTGTATAAATATATTTCATTTCCATGCAATGTGCATTAAAATTTGTCTCCTGTGGTCCTGCTTAGAAGATATGTGGGGGTTAGAGATGAGCAAGGACTAAAATCATCGATCACATCTGATGAAGTGACATCGATTGTCTTTATTGATCCTCTCCATCTGAGCCTCAGTGGAGAGCTTTGTTCTCTCTTCAGTAATCTGGTACTGTGTGTGTGTGTGTGTGTGTGTGTGTGTGTGTGTGTGTGTGTGTGTGTGTGTGTGTGTGTGTGTGTGTGTGTGTGTGCGCACGTGTGGCCAACACTAACCTACTGCTGGGATATCTCCTCATATACCATTAGTAGCTATGTGTCAAAAAAAAAACAGTCAGGACTCTGTGCTATGCTAAAGGCTAACTCCAGGCAGTTGGCCCTTCCATTTATCCTAGATTTATTTTATGGAAAGCAATAAAATTTGGAATCTTGGGTCTTGATGTTGGGCAGCATGTCTAGCTCAGAGCAAGACGGTCCCTGCCTCTGGTGTCCAAAGACATGCAAATTAGGCTAACTGGTTGTTCCAGAATTTTCTGTGGGCATGAGTGTGAATAATTGTGTTTGTATGTGCGTTGACCCTACAATGCTCTGCTGAGCTGTTCAGGGCATACCCCACCTTCATCTAGTGTTGGTTGAGATAGACTCCAGAATTCCCACGACTCTAATAGGATTAAGTGCTCCAGCAAATGAGTGAGTGTGTAATTGATGGTAAGAATGGGTTTTCTCCATAAAATTAAATTAGGCCTCCATTCCTTGGTATCACCTGATCCTGGAGACTGAACGATGGGTCATCGTAAGTGCTGAGCTTTGTGCTAGGCTAAAAGGCAACCCGAGCCGGCAACTAAAGGTGCAAAGGGGAAATTATATATTAGCTGTTATTTTTAATGTACATTAAATATGGATAGAACAAAATACTTATTCAACTTGCTCTCACTGGAACGGGCTGGCAGCCTGCTCAGCATCCAGCAACTCGGGGCAATCAGGACATATCTGACCAGAAATCTGTGCAAAAATGGTAATGTTATAAAAATATTTGTTGAAAGTTTATTGAGGGAATAGTCACAGTAACATGCACTGTTTATGCTGATGGCATCACTAGGATAAACGAACACTATTGAAGGAAATTATTAAAAACTGTTCTACCTGCTACCAGCTTGAACATGAAAGTGCTTTTATATGTAAATTCACCCAAAAGTCGTCCAGTGTACTTAGCAGAGCTAGCTCACAGCACAAATCCCATACAAGATGAAACCCCCATGAGCGGCAAACACATCTGGGGGAGTATTAAAAAGAAAACAATAAAATATCATCATTTTTCCCTCCGCTCCACGTTTCATTGCTTTTTTATTGTTGTGCAAGGAGCTACAAATGAGTTTCTGTTATCCTTATTACAATAATGCTCCACTCTTGCTTATAGAAGGTAGAGAATTCTGGCCTACAAAGTAAATAATCGCTTTGGGAAAACGTTGCATTAATGGAAATAGTCTTCTTCTTCAGTTAATGCAGCATCCCGTCACTTCTGTTCCGCACTAGAGTGTTGAGAGTCGGTTGTTGAAATGTACCATAAAGATGTTGTTGGCACATTTGCACACACAAATCAATGTAGGTGTGCAGTGAGAATTGAGACCAAAAGACAAAAAAGTTGCTGAATTCCTCAGGTTTATGTATTTATTTTATTACTGCAGGGTTGAGGTGGCATGGTAGTGCAGTGGTTAGTGTCACCACCTCACAGTAAAAAGATTTCAACCTCATAGCTGACTGTGGTGTCCCTGTGTGATATTCTACTCAGGGCCACCAGGTTTCCTCCTGAAATCCATACTTAAGCTAAAGCTACTTTTACATGGCACTTGCACTGGAACAACATACACCCAGAACAAGTTGCTGCAGCACGTTTGCATAACAGCTTAATCCTAATAGGATCACGGGTAAGCTGGAGTCTATCTCAGCCAACACTTGGTGAAGGCATGGTACACAGTGGACAGTCCACCAGACCGTTGCAGGGGCAACACGTACAACCACATTCAAACTTCCACTCAGGGAAGCATGGCAGCATTTGATTGGATTTCCCAAGTGACTGCTTGCCAGTGATTGGTCAGCACTTTTACAGAATTACAGTGAGCACAGGCGACAGATTTTTCTGACATTTCTCAAATAAGTTATTGATTGCTGCTCGGGTGCAAAGACCATTTTAGCCAACATGAAGGTTTGTGTGAACAGCTAAAAGTTTTTTGTTTGTTTTTTTTTTTTTTTACCAACCTCAGCGATAAGTGTCCCATTTTAAAATACGTACACAGAATCTAGGAAGCTGGTGTGAGACATAAAGTGTTTCCTGGAGGAAAAAAAAGTTCCATTATACCTCAAAGTATTTTTACATTAGAAGACTGACTTCATTTTCATTAGTGACAAGAGATAAGAGGAAATATCTAGACACTACGTATTCGGTTTCTTTTTTTAAATTTGAGCTGTAAATCCTGAAACACACTGGGGATGTGTTAGTGTCACTGAGGTGACATTTACACCATGAATTCCAGATGCAGTAGCTTATGGAAAGCTTTAATAAAAAATGAAGGTATTAAGGACATATTTACACTATGAGCATCACTTCGTGTGTGTGTGTGTGTGTGTGTGTGTGTGTGTGTGTGTGTGTATGTGTGGAAGTGGTTATGTCAAAACTCTCGGTTTGATGATGAACTTGCGAAAATGTGATTCATGCTAAACCATCACCGGTTGACAGGTGGAACCAGCAAATCTGTAACACTTTTTCAGTTGTTCATTAATTTATTCATTTGCTGAGTCACTGTTGATTCCTTCATCACATGGTGTGAGCAGAATTACCTGCAACTTGTGACAAAATGTGACAAAGACCAAAGAATTGATTGTGGATTTTCGGAGAACCAAAACACCAGCAACCCCTGTTTCCATCCAGGGTATCAATGTGGAAAAGGAGGAGGATTACAAATACCTTATAGTTCGCGCTGACAATAAATTGACTGAGTTAAGAGTATTACCGCATTTTACAAGAAGGGTCAGAGCCATCTTTATTTTTTGAGGAGGTTAAGGTCATTTAACACCTGTCGGACACTACAGAGGATGCTTAATGAGTCTGTTGTGGCCAACGCTATTCTCTATGCTGGGGAAACAAGCTGAGGGTTGTAGATGCCAACAGATTGAATAAACCGATCCGCAAGACCAGTAGCTTAGCCACAGGAGCAGGTTCAGAGAAAGACTGACACCGCTGAAATGCTCAACAGAGCAATACAGGAAATTATTCTTACCGGTGAACGTTAAATTGTACATTTCCTCCACATAGCACCAACATACACTGTAATAGATTTATACCCTACTCTTTGTATTGATTCATATTGATAATACTGTACATATCACTCACTGACACATACATGATACATACACACACACACACACACACACACACACACACACACACACACACACACATATATATATATATATATATATATATATATATATATATATATATATATATATATATATATAATCTTCTTCTTTTCCTTTCGGCTGTTCCCTTCAGGGGTCGCCACAGCAAATGATCTGCCTCCATCTCTCCCTATCCTCTGCATCTTCTACTCTTATATATATATGTATATATATGTGTGTGTGTGTGTGTGTGTGTGTGTGTCGTGTATGTATGTGAATATCATCAGCCTTGCCTAGCTGATTCTAGCCTATTTGTGAGGTTCAAATGGGCTAAATCATGTACATGTATTTAATAAGAAAAAATGAGAGAGAGAGAGAGATTTAAACTTTTGTCACAACAAAAAAAAAAGTAACATAATTAGCAGGTTGTTCACAAACGTTTATATTACTGTACTGTATATACAAAGGGTAAACAAATTTGCATTAATGCAGAATTAATGAAAAATACTAGCGTGCGTGTCTGTGAATGAGTGATTGTAGATACAAACACATGTAAGGAAAGATAAGAGAGAGAATTCCAACAATAAAAAAGTAACATTATTATTATTATTATTATTATTATTATTATTATTATTATTATTATTATTATGTACTTTGCCCTCACCCAGTCAGCTGAGATGGATGCCAGCCTCCCCGCAATAATTATTATTATTATTATTGTTATTACTTATTATTATTATCATCGTCATCATCATCATTATCATTATCATTATTATGATTATTATTGTTGTTATTATTATTATTATAAATATTATTATTATTTTTTTAATTATTATAAAACGTTTAAGGATAGGCTGACTCTGCTACTTGGAGGCGATATCAAAGGTTTATTGATAGAAACTTGTAGAAAGGTACAGTATACATACCAGTAGTAATACATATACAGATCCATCTAACATCCAAACCGTCTGTCTGTCTGTCTGAACTGACCCTGGGTGAAGGTGGGGTCCACCCAAAAAGCTCTCCCATCAACTGTAGTTTTTTGTTACCACAAAAATGATGAGACAGGCTGCCTAGCATGCATATTTTTGGGGGGGTTGTAGGAAGAATCCCATGAAAGCATGCAGAACATATGAAAACTCCACACAGAAAGGCACACACCGAGGTCAGGATTCAAAGCTGGGTTCTTCTTGCTGTGAGGCGAACATGTTAACCATAACATCACTATGTCACTCTGGAATGCTTCAGAGAATTAAGAGAACTTGAGGAAACTCATGCAAGCAGGATGAGAAGATGCAAACCCCATACAGAAACGATAGAGGGAACACTCAAACCCAGGTCCTTCTTGCTGTGAAGTGGACATGCTAACCATGATGCCACTGTGCCCTTCTGGAATGCTCGAGAGAATTCATAAAATTGGAATAACTGGAGAAAACCCATACAAACTTGAGGAGAACATACAAACAGCACACAGAAATGCTGGTACTTGAACCTAGGACCTTGCTGTAGGTAGGACATGCAAATCATAATGAAACTATTCCTCCCTAGAATGCTTCGGAATGCTTAGAAACCTGGAATAACTGGAGGGCACCAATGCAAACACAAGGAGGACATGCAAACTCCACACAGAGACGCTGGAACTCAAACCCTGGTGCCACTGCACCGCCAATTCTGGTTCATTAGTCTCTGACTCTATCCTGCATACTGAAACAGTACTGTATTGAATTTCATGTTTGACACTACTCTAAGAGAGAGAGAGAGAGAGAGAGAGAGAGAGAGAGAGAGAGAGAGAGAGAGAATAATAAGACCTACTACCTCAGTCAACTCGTCACCCTTACATGCCACCAAAATATACACTGAACACCTGATGACTGTGTTTCTTCATCTAATACCAGAATACTTCAACTAACTCTCAGGAGATGTCTTCAGTATCCAGAGTCACTATAGACGACATGGAAGATGCTGCAGGCAAGGGAAAAGTAATAAAATGTGTGTGATCAGGCCACCAGACAGCCGTTCACTTGACAGAAAAAGCAATCGATCTAAATTACTCAGATTCTCGATCCCTCCCACCAGCTTTGATTGGTGACCTTAGACAGATTTAATTATTTCATGGTGTTTGATATACCAATTCCGGATTGTAATGCTGGTAATAATGCTAACAGAAACATTGCTTTAATTCTATAAACATTTATTTGACATTTACAATACAAATATATTATGCAGTCGAACCATTCGAGCGGGTGACATCAAATCCATTGTGATACATATAAAAGTATCAATATTCCATACAAGGAGAGGCACGGTGGCGTTGTAGTTAGCATGTCCACCTTACAGCAAAAAGGTCTTCGGTTCAAGTCCTGGGCTGGACAAGGGCGTTTCTGGGTGACGTTTGCATGTTCTTTCAGTGCAGGCATGGGTTTTCTACAGGTATCCTGGTTTCCCCCCACAGTAGAAAGACATTCACATTAGGCTAATTGGCTGTTCCAGATAACATAGATAGATGTGGGTGTGAGTGTTTGTATGTGTGTGTGTTGGCAGGCTGTTCCGGGTATACTCCGCCTCTACTCAGCGCTGGCTTAGACAGGTTCCATCCTTCCTAATTGTAAGATTAAATGGTTCAGCAAATGAGTGAGAGAGTGGGTGACATAGTTCTTACAAGCCGCAAGGTTACGCCTGTGCTTTTAAAAAAATGTTTATTATGTTTACCCCATGATGTTCCCTGACTGAGTGACCCCAAAATGTCAAACAAAATGTACAACACAGAGGCTAATACCTCTTATGTGCAACAAGACTTGTTTTTGAAATACAGGGATTCCTCACTTTCCGCGGGTTAATGGGAACCGAGACCCCCCCACCCCCGCGCGACCGCTGATTTTCGCGAATTAGGATCGACCCACCCCCTGACTGATGTATACGTACAGTACATGTATGTGAATATAATATCAATAAATACATATTCAATGCGTGGGCAGTGGTGGTCTAGTGGTATAGGGCGCTGGATCGCTGATCCAAAGGTTGGGGGTTCGAGTCCCACAAGGTTGTCACTGCCCCCCCCCAGTGCAGCTAACTGGGTTATCAAAGGCCGGCCATGTCGCCCACTGTCTATGGTGTGAGGCATGTAAAAGAACCATTGCTGACTTTCGTAAAGAGTAGCTGCAAAGCCGTCGGCGTGTTTCCGCCCTGCGATGGCCTGGCGAGCTGTCCAGGGTGTACTCTGCCCTCGCCCGAAGTTGGCTGGGATGGGCGCCAGCCTCCCCGCCACCCAAATTAGGATTAAGCGGTTACAGAAAATGAACTGATGAACATATTCAATGCTATAAAGGCTTATAATAACAATTAAGCATTCAAAAATAATGCATAAGATGTAAATAAAATATTAATACACACACACATACAGATCCGTGTGCACATACACACAGATGCGCGCACACCGACAAAACACGTGCACTTGTGCGCGTGCAGACACTCAGATGCACACCTCACATAAGTAATTTTGTTGGGGGGGTTTGGGTTGGTTTTTTTGTTTGTTTGTTTTTGTTTGTTTTTTGCATAATTGGCCTTGTTTTGCAACTTTTTCCCTATTTTTCCTTAATGTCCTTATTTTTTTATTTTTCCATGAATATTTCTGAAAAACCCGCGATGCACTGAAGCCACAGAAACAGAAGCACAAAGTGGCGAGGGATCACTGTACACCATTCACTATTTTTCTTTTTCATTCAGTGATTTTTCAAACCATTTAATTTTACTAAGATTGCATGGAAGCTGAAGCCTATCTCAGTCAGCTCTTGTTAAAGATGGGGTACACCCTGAGCACCTAACCATTCTATCACAAGGCCAACATATGTATACAGCCATTCACACTCACAACTAGAGACAATCTGGAACAGCTTACTATGCATGTCTTTGGACGGTGGAAAGAAACCAGACTACCTGGAGGAAACCCAGGATCTTCCTGCTGTGAGGTGAACGTGAAAACTACTCTGCCACCACACTACCTTATATTGTTATCATTAAATATTAAGCCAATTTTGTTCAAGTATAAACTCATCATTCATTTTTTACAGGTTAATTCATGCAATGATCTAATCACCATCTATCTATTCACGTGGCAGCGGTGCACAGATATGCAATCATGCATATACAGGTCAAATATTTCAGATAATATTCATTAGTATTGAGCAAAAAATATGACTTCAGTGACTCTAATCCTCATATTGCTGTTTAAAATGATGCACTTTACACAAGATGGACGTCAATGTCCGGAATCTTCTCATGACGCAGCACCAGTTCTTTCTGCTGCAGCAGCTGAGTCCTGAGAAGTTCCTGCTGGTTAATTAGCAGATCCACTTCTTTCTGCTACACTTTCTGAAAAATGGCATCTGCTATGATTTTCAGGCGCCATATTTTCAATATCTCTCTTCTGGACCTTCTGAAGCTCATCCTGAAGAACCTCGTTTTATTCTTTATGAGCAAGACCTCCTGGTGGATCTTTGCTTTTGATCTCGTCAGTGAACTGATCTTTCTTTTGTCCACTGCACCTCATTTTGCTCTTCATAATGTCATGCTATCATGTAATGCACCAAGCAGGTTCTTACTGGAATGGATGCATTCAACCAAAATGGCGCCATAGAGATTTTGTTGTTGCTTGAGGTTTCAGTGCACTTCAGTGATCTTCACCATGTGTTTGGTCATTCTTGTAGTTCCTTCATATCTGATAAGACCTGTTCCTCTGTTAATCTCCATCCGTGATCACATCCTTACTCAGAATTTCTTCCTCCTCAAACACTTTGTTTATGTTTCTTCATGTCAGGTCCTCTATGTTTTAGTGTCATCTCGATTTCTTTCTCCAGGCCTATTTCGGTTACACAGTTCTGAACTCAGTTTCTGAATTTGATATTGAGTTCAGCTGACCATACAGCTCAGGTTCTGCACTTATGTAACACTTTGCTGCTTTGACAGTTTTCCATGGCTTCATTAATGATGTAAATTGAAAGCTTCCTTTAAAGCTCAGTCAGTCTTATTCATCTTTGACCAGGGTTTGATGTACTGCGTTCCTCAAGCAAAATACTACTTTCTTTACTCCATTAATTGAGTCTGTTGGGTTTTTACACCTGAGCCTCGTGGCTCATCAGGCCGGTGCTTATCCCCGGTTTCTGTAGCGTGAAGCGAATAGGAGTACAACTCCCCCTGGATGGGACGCTAGTCCATCGCAGGTTACCTTCCC
>CM045740.1:27793224-27803224 GCA_024760905.1 Plotosus lineatus | reverse complement strand
AGATGACACGTCAAGATTGAGGCTAAAGGCTCCCCAAGAAAATATTAGAGTGTACAACTTTTGGTTTTTTGGCTGTACAGTGTGTGTTCAAATAAATAAAGTATATTCGTATACTGGAGAAATAATGAAGCTATAAAGACTAAAAGACAATATCCATCCTGATGCTTCAGGAATTGATTTATTATCACATCATGACTCTGAATCTAAATAAAACGAAATTGTGAGGTACCTCAAGACTCCTAGCATTAGCGATTTGTGCAAATAGATTAAAAGCTATGTAGCTGTAAACTTGTTAAACATTTCTGTGTGTGTGTGTGTGTGTGTGTGTGTGTGTGTGTGTGTGTGTGTGTGTGTATACATTTAAAGCTAATGAGATGTGGTCAAGGTAAACACAGTAGGTGTGTGTACTTAAATCCAATCAGAAAAATCATTATCTATTCTTTCACTGTAAAAACGAGTGTGGTTTTGGGTGTGCATAGTTTGTAGCAGGCATCCCTGCTCTGATTGTGTCACCATGCCAAAGTGGAGGTGTCAGTCAAGCAGCAGATTGCAAGTGTGTGTGTGTGTGTGTGTGTGTGTGTGTGTGTGTGTGTGTGTGTGATTTCTGAGTGCCCTTCACCCCGCCTCCTTCTGAACAGCAAATTAACAGCAGTTTGCCATGGAGGATTATGTTGCATTTAATTTGTCTTTTCCAGACTCCTGCTTCAAATTCTCTCTCTCTCTCTCTCTCTCTCTCTCTCTCTCTCTCTCACGCTCGTTTTTTCCCACAACAGAAGGGTCACAACACACATTTTTCAGGCTGAATTGAAATGCACCCTATGAAATAATTATTTTTTTGTTTCTGTGTACTTTACATTCTAACATTCTAACAGTTATAAAATACCACACAGGACCACCGTGATCTGATTGGTTCGGATAGGAATAATAACTATGCACACAAGTTGAGATGAAAGTTGCTAGTCTATTCAATTCAGTGACACCAAGCCTGAGGTGCATAATAGTTTCTGTACATTCTTACATCTACAGAAGACATCTTATCCAGAGCAATATACAATTATCATTTTTATACAACTGAGTAAATGAGGGTTAAGAGTTGATAGTGGGGCATGAACCACTGACCTTGAGATCAGTAACCCATCACCTTAACCATCACTGCCACCTGTATACTTCATGGAAACATGTGCAAAAAAAAAGCACACTTAAATGAAATGTATATGCTTTATCATTACCATTAGTAGTAGTTGTAGTAATATTATTAGTTAATTACTTAATTTTTTTACTTATTTACAAAAAATGAATTTTTTTATTTTTATTTTTTAATTTTGATAAGTTTGAGCCCCCTCCCTGAATCGCCACCTTATCGTGGTGGAGGGGTTTGTGTGACCTAATGATCCTAGGAGCTATGTTGTTGGGGGCATAATGCCCCTGGTAGGATCACCCAAGGCAAACAGGTCCTGGGTGAGGGTCCAGACAAAGTCGGGCTTCTGCCCATGGAGCTCGGCCGGGCCTAGCTCCAGAAAAGGAGATATGGGTCCACCCTCCCATGGACCCACCACCCGTGGGAGGAGTTTTAGGGGTCGGGTGCAGTGTGAGTTGGGTGGCAGTCGAAGGCATGGGTTCTGCCGGACTGATCCTCGGCTACTTACTCTGACCCTCGGGACATGGAATGTGACCTCTCTGGCGGGGAAGGAGCCTGATCTGATGCGTGAAGTGGAAAGATACCGACTAGATATAGTCAGGCTCACCTCAACGCATAGCTTGGGCTCTGGAACCATCCATCTTGACAGAGGCTGGACCTTATTCTATTCTGGAGTTGCTCATGGGGAGAGGCGGCGAGCCGGTGTGGATGTTCTTGTTGCTCACCGTCTCGGTGCCCAAATGTTGGGGTTCTCCCCGGTTGACAAAGGGTAGCTTCCCTCCGTCTTCGGGTTGGGGGACAGTTCCTGACTGTTATTTATGCTTATGCACCAAATGACAGTTCAGAGTACCCACCCTTTTTGGAGTCCTTGGGGGGGAGTTGGAGAACACTCCCTCAGGAGACTCACACATTGTCTTGGGAGACTTCAACACCCATGTGGGCAACGATAGTGTGACCTGGAAGGGTGTGATCGGTAGGTACAGCCTCTCCAGTCTGAACCCGAATGGTGTTTCGTTGTTGGACTTCTGTGCTTGTCACAGTTTGTCTATCATGAACACCATGTTCAAACATAAGTGTGCTCATAAGTGCACTTGGCACCAGGACACCCTAGGTCGCAGTTCGATGATTGACTTTGTAGTCGTGTCATCGGACTTGCGGCCATATGTTCTGGACACTCGGGTCAAGAGGGGAGCTGAGCTGTCTACCGATCACCACCTGGTGGTGAGTTGGCTTTGGTGGTGGGGGAGGCTGCCTTCCAGACCTGGCAGGCCCAAGCGTGTAATCAGGGTCTGCTGGGAACGTTTGACGGAGTCCCCTGTCCGAGAACCCTTTAACTCCCACCTCCGGCAGAGCTACATCCACGTCCCGGAGGAGGCGGGGGACATGGAATCCGAATGGGCCATGTTTCGTGCCTCCATTACTGAGGCAGCAGCCCATAGCTGTGGCCGTAAGGTCGTCGGTGTTTGTCGTGGCGGTAACCCCCGAACCCGGTGGTGGACACCTGTGGTGAAGGGGGCCGTCCAGCTGAAGAAGGAAGCCTATTGGGTTTTATTAGCCTGTGGGACTCCCGAGGCATAAACAGGTACCGGCAGGCCAAACATACTGCAGCTGAGGCTGTTGCAGATGCAAAATCTCGGGCGTGGGAGGAGTTCAGTGAGGGCCTGGAGAGTGATTATCGGTTGGCCTCAAAAAGGTTCTGGACCGCCATCCGACGCCTTAGGAGGGGGAAGCAGTTCTCCACAAACACTGTTTACAGTGGAGGTGGAGAGCTGCTTACCTCGACTGGCGATGTCGTCGAGAGGTGGAGGGAATACTTTGAGGACCTCCTCAATCCCACCAACATGCCCTCCATGGAAGAGAACGACCCTGGGGGTTTGGGTGGGGATGCGCTCATCACAGGAGTGCAGGTCACTGAGATTGTCAAAAAACTCCTCGGTGGTCGAGCTCCGGGGTTGGACGAGATCCGCTCGGAATATCTCAGGGCTCTGGATTCTGTAGGACTGTCTTGGTTGACACGTCTCTGCAACATCGCGTGGTCATCGGGGGCTGTACCTCTGGATTGGCAAACTGGGGTGGTGGTCCCGATTTTTAAGAAGGGGGACCGGCTGGTGTGTTCCAATTATCGGGGAATCACTCCCCTCAGCCTACCTGGGAAAGTCTATGCAGGGGTACTAGAAAGGAGGATCTGACCGATAGTCGAACTCCAGATTCAGGAGGAACAATGCGGTTTTCATCCTGGCTGTAGCATTCTTGACCAACTCTATACGCTCCACAGGATTCTGGAGGGGCATGGGAGCGTGCCCAATCTGTCCACATGTGCTTTGTGGATTTGGAGAAGGCTTTTGACCGTGTCCCTCGAACAATCTTGTGGGGCATGCTCCGAGAGTACGGCGTTCCGGACCCATTGCTACAAGCCATTGAGTCGCTGTATCACCGGAGCCAGAGTTTGGTCCATATTGGCAATAACAGGTCGAATTCGTTTCCGGTGGGAGTTGGAGTCCGCAAAGGCTGTCTTTTGTCACCGATTCTGTTCATAATTTTTATGGACAGAATTTCTAGGCGCAGTCGAGGTGTTGAGGGGTTCTGGTTTGGTGGCCATCGGATCTCATCTCTGCTTTTTGGAGATGATGTTGTCATTTTGGCTTCATCAAGTCGGACCTCCAGCTCTCATTGGAGCGATTCGCAGCCGAGTGCGAAGCAGCCAGGATGAGGATCAGTACCTCCAAGTCTGAGGCCATGGTTCTCAGTCGGACAAGGGTGGAATGAATCCTCCAGGTCGGGAATGAGATCCTGCCCCAAGTGGAGGAGTTTAAGTATCTTGGGGTCTTGTTCACGAGTGAGGGAAGGATGGAGCGGGAGATCGACAGACAGATCGCTGCAGCCTCTGCTGTTAAGCGGAGCCTGTACCAGTCCGTCGTGGTGAAGAAGGAGCTGAGTCGCAAGGCGAAGCTTTCAATTTACCAGTCGATCTACGTTCCAACCCTCACCTATGGTCAAGAGCATTGGGCAGTGACCGAAAGAACAAGATCACGGATACAAGTGGCTGAAATGAGCTTCCTTCGTCGGGTGGCGGGGTTCTCCCTCAGTGATAAGGTAAGAAGCTCTACCATCCGTGGAGAGCTCGGAGTATATCCGCTGCTCCTCCACATTGAGAGGGGCCAGTTGCGGTGGCTCGAGCATCTGGTCAGAATGTCCCCCGGACGCCTACCTGGTGGGGTGTTTCGGGCATGTCCAACCGGGAAGAGACCACGGGGTCGACCTAGAACACGCTGGAGGGACTATGTCTCTCGGCTTGTCTGGGACCGCCTTGGAGTCCCCCCGGGAAAGTTGGAGGAAGTGGCTGGGGAGAGGGACGTCTGGACCTCTTTGCTTAGGTTGCTGCCCCCGCGACTCGACCCTGGACTTAGCGGAAGATGATGATGATAAAGTTTGAGAGCATGTGTGCAATGACATGCAAAGACTTAAACTCTCTTCACGGTGTCTCTTTAACTCCTTAACACTATAACCATATACTATGTGGAAACAATGAAATGCACAAGTGAACCTGAGCATGTGCACAAGCAAGTGTCTCTTTTACAACGTTTACATCGTTTCTTTAACTTTTTAAGAATTGCTCTATACTGCAAACTCATTCAATCATTTTCCAAAGTTCACCCTTACTAGGGTCACCTATCTCAGCCAACTATTTCAGCCTATTTCAGCCAACACTGGGTGAAGGCAGGATACACTTTCAAAAACATACTATACCATCATTGGGGCCAGTGGCGTCGTGGTTAGGGTGCTGGGCTCATGATCAAGAGGTTGTGTGTTCAAATCCCCGTTAGACCCCCACTGTGCTAAGACCACAAGTCTTAACCACAAGTGTGCCTCTGTTCACCCAGCAGTATAAGTGGTTACCAGTAAAAATATACTAGGAAGGTAACCTGCGATGGACTAACGTCCCGTCTAGCGGAGTCCAGGAGAGCGCTTCATGCTATGGGAACCGGGGATAAGCACCGGCCTGATGAGCCACTAGGCTCGGATGTAAAAAGCCCAAAGGACTTTACCTTACCATCAAAGGGTCACACAACCATTCACAATTATATCCACACCTAAGGACAATTTGGAACAGCCAAGTAGCCTCATGTGCATGTCTTTGAACTGTGGGATGAAACTGGAGTAACCGGATGAAACCCATGCAAGTGAGTAAGATTTTTTAATTTAACAAATGAAAAAAAATTAAATAGATGGAAATCTTAATTTAGTTTGATTTTCTCTTATGTTCCCATGTATTAAATACTTAAGTTATTTTCCAGGTGGCACAATACCACGTTGATCAGTGCATCTGCCTCTCAACAAGAAAGTTTGAGCCTGGGTTTGAGTCCCAGGCTTGGCAAGGGTGTTTCTGAGTGGAGTTTGCATGTTCTCCTCGTGCTTGGGTTTGCTCCAGGCCCTCCAGTTTCTTACAAAGACATGCACATTAGGCTAATTGGGTGTTCAAATTAGCTGTTGCCCCCAGGTGTGATGATGAGATTTTCTTTCGGCTTTTCCCTTTTTTTCAGGGGTCGCCACAGCGAATGATTCGCACATTTGATTTGGCATAGGTGTTTACGTCAGATGCCCTTCCTGACACAACCCTTTTAGCAAGGGGTTGGAAACACACTGATGGCTTTGCAGCCTACCCTTTACGAAAGTCAGCAATGGTTCTTTTACATGCCTCTCACCATAGACAGTGAGAGACATGGCCTGCCTTTGATAACCCAGTTAGCTGCACTGGGGGGGGGGGGGGGGGGGGAGTGACAACCTTGTGGGGACTCGAACCCCCAACCTTAGGATCATCAATCCAGCACCCTATACCACAAGACAACCACTGCCCCATAGTTGTGTGTGTTACACCTGCGATGAACTGGAGAGATATTTAACGTGATAGACTCCAGCTTCCCTAGAAAACCTAATGGGGGGGACAGCAAATTGTGATTGTCATTCAGCAAATTAATAAATAAATGAACTAAACATTAATTTGACGCACTTACTTCCGGTTTCTGTCAGTTCCTGCTAGGCAGCGTTATGTCTCCCTCTCCAGGTCAAACGCATAAAAGCAAGTCGACACAGACTGGGCATTGTTTCATATATTACCACAGAACAGACGTCTATAGGTCAATATTGAAATATAATTTGTTTTTTTATTTGTATTTTTATTTATTTGACGAATAAATGTATTTGTTTCATGGTATGTCAGCCATATCCTCATCGAGCTCCTATTTTAAGCGTCGTCTTGATATTTGACATCTAGCGGACATAATAGGTACTGCATGTTTACTTTTGCTTTAACTAACACACCTTGGCATCTTCACCAAGCGGGGCAGTGGTGGCCTGGTGGTAAAGGTGCTGGATCACTTATCCTAAGATTGGGGGTTCAAGCCCCACTCTCCACGGATTGGCACACCCCCCCCCCCACCCCGTGCAGCTAATTGGGTTATCAAAGGCCGACCATGTCCCTTACTGTCTATAGTGTGAGGCATGTAAAAGAACCATTGCTGATTTTCAACAAGAATAGGCTGCATAACCGTCAGCGTGTTTCTGCCCTGCAATGGCCTGGCAAGCTGTCCAGGGTGTACTCTGTCCTCGCCTGGAGTCAGCTGGGATGGATACCAGCCTCCCTGTGACCCTAATTAAGATGAAGCAGTTACAGAAAATGAAGGAATGAATAGATCTTCACCCAGCACTTTTTCCTATTCTGCCTTGGTGATCCAGGCCTGGGGGTTCTTACTAGGGCTAATAATGACAATTGTTAGACAGATGGAGGGTCCCAAAGAACCCTGGACAAACAATTACTCAGGCTCTCAAAAAAACCCTAAAGTGCCAAAATGGAGATAAATCCCCACACAAAAATGTGTAAATCGATGTTGATTGTCAAATGTCTCAACAGAAGCTTCCTTTATACTGTTTCAATACAGATATTTCATCTCAATTTTGTTGTTGTTTCTTTTTATTGGATTTATTGGAGTAGTTTCACCAATACTGAGCAAACATCATTAGTCCATTTCCAAAACTTTTGCTTATCTACCTTGCAACTGAAGTGTGTATTTGTGTAAAGAATGATTTATTCATTCTTTCATTCATTTGCTGAACTATTTTATCCAACTTGGGTTACAAGGAGGCTGGATTCTGTCTTAGTCATATCTTGACAAAGGCAGGGTACAGCGTGAACAGCTCTCCGATCCATTACAGAACCAACTCTCACACATGCAAGACACAACATGAGACTCGCTCCAGCCTCACTAAAAACCTAGAAGGATGCTGAGAGTGCCATCTGTGTGCAGAGCTCAAAAAGTCAATTTGGTGATTCATCTTGAAGTGATTGATCAGCCCATGTAAGATGTTTGGAGACAAAGTCAGAGAGGCTAGATTGAGATGGTTTGGACATGTACAGAGGAGGGATAGTGAATATATTGGTAGTAGGATGCTGAGGTTGGAACTACCAGGCAGAAGGCCTTGAGGAAGACCAAAGAAGAGATTTATGGATGTGGTGAAGGAGGACATGAAGGTAGTTGGAGTAAGAGAAGAAGATGCAGAGGACAGGGTGAAATGGAGGCAGATGATTTGCTGTGGTGACCCCTGAAAGGAACAGCCGAAAGGAAAAGAAGAAGCTCTTGAAGTGATTGATCATTAATTGTCATCACAACAAAAAAAAACTTTTTTTCATGTATTGCCCTTAACTGTCTTTTGAATAATAATAATAATAATAATAATACGATGATTATTATTATTGTTGTTATTGTTGTTATTGTTATTGATAATAATAATAATAATATGATGATGATGATTGTTATTATTATTGTTGTTGATGATAATAATAATAATAATAATAATAATAATAATAATAATAATAATAATAATAATAATGCAGTGGTGGTCTAGTGGTATGGGGCCCTGGATGGTTGATCCAAAGGTTGGGGGTTCGAGTCCCACTCCCTACAAGGTTGTCACTGTCCCCCCCAGTGCAGCTAACTGGGTTATCAAAGGCCGGCCATGTCTCTCGCTGTCTATGGTGTTAGGCATGTAAAAGAACCATTGCTGACTTTTGTAAAGAGTAGCTGCAAAGCCGTCAGCGTGTTTCTGCCCTGCGATGGCCTGGCAAGCTGTTCAGGGTGTACTCTGCCCTTGCCCGAAGTTGGCTGGGATGGGCACAAGCCTCCCCTTGACCCTAATTAGGATTAAGCGGTTACAGAAAATTATGATAATAATAATAATAATAATAATAATAATAATAATAATAATAAGCTTTTGAGGATATCTTTGCAAAATTTCTTTGCATGTGCCAAATATTTTACACGATACTCTATACCAGTGCTTCTCAAATAGTGGGGCGCGCCCCCCTGGGGGGGCGCGATGGGATGCTGAGGGGGGCGCGTGTGACCCAGGAGAACATGCTTTTTTTCCGCCGTACTACAAGAAAGTGTAATTGCACATCCACTCCAGTAGTTGGCAGTGGCGCCCTCATTGCCCATTGTGAGCTGTTGCTGCACTGAAGACCAAGTACAGGTCCCAGCTAAACATTGAGCAGGAGCTGAGAGTTGCAGTGTCATGCTTCAAACCTCGCTTTGAGAAGCTGTGCGCTGCAAAACGTGCTCATTGTAGCCATTAATCTTGGCTTCCTCATTTTGAGAAAAAAAAATCAGCACAAATTGTTCTATTTGTTCTTGTTTTGTAGGTTAAAGTGTTTATATATTGTGCTCCTGAGTTAATGTTTCTGAAGTCAATTTGAATTAATTATTTATTGATTTTATTTTCAGCAGCAAATGGTGTGGTAAGTTTGTCAAAAATGTAACAAGGATATTATTATTTTTAAATTTAAGGCAAATTGATGCACTTTCTATTACAGACTAATAAAAAAATGTTAAAAAAGTTATTCTTGTAAGTTGAACTATATCTCTTTCTTTTTGTTTTATTTATGTTAACAAGGATACGATATAATGAAGAGATATACCTGTAACTATATTATAGAAAAAAGTTATAATTTATAGTTGCGGCGGAAAGTGGGTGGTGGGGGGGCGCGAATTGTTTTCTTCTTGCTAGGGGGGGCGTAACAGAAAATAATTGAGAAGCACTGCTCTATACTAAGGATCACCAACGTGATGCCCGTGGGCACCAGGTAGCCTGCAAGGACAATATAAGTTGCCCGCGGACCTGTTCACTGCTATTTTTCGGACAGGCCCACGACTCCATAGCAGCACTCTCCATTGGGCTGCATCTAATTTTTTGGAATATATTTTTAAATCAAATCAATATCTTCACATAGATGAATATTATTAATAATAACATATAATTAAAGGTAAATTGAGCAAATTTGTAATTTCAGAGGTGTGTATGGACCTGGTATCCCTTCGCATTAATTGGTACTGGAGAGGTAGCTCTCAGTTTCAAAAAGGTTGGTGACCCCTGCTCTACATCAACACAGGGCTTCCCTATCTGAAAATACCACCACAGGAGACCAGGGGCAATCTAAATAAACCCTGAGGATTTCTTTTAAGATTCTTCTTCTGGGGTTTGTTCAGTTTATTATTGCAGCTCCTCCAGGTTCTTCATCAGCGGAATTTAAAGAAGTAAAATTCCACAACACGCAACTTGGCAACTCGCGTGGTCTGTGTCAGCCCCTCCTAATTGATTACAATTTGCAGCTTTACAATAAGGCACTCCTTCTGTACTCCAGGCCTTTTCACCGGTTCCTGTATTAAAACTCAAAGCGGATTGCACAGCACCTCATTGTCCGTGTTCTTCTTCTTTTGTTCTCTTCGGGCTGTATTCACGCGCGCGGTTATAACTACAGTACAGCTGTATGCAAACGAGGGAGACACGGGGCGCACATGGCTGCCGAGGCAG
>CM045740.1:27708224-27788224 GCA_024760905.1 Plotosus lineatus | reverse complement strand
TGGCCGTGCGTGTGGGGGGTGGCGGGGGACTGTGTATGTGGAAGAAAAAGCAGTGGGGGTGTGTTGGGGGTGTTGGGGGGGGGTGAAGCTGACATCTGCCGCTCCCCTTCTGAGACCCTGGGGTGGATCATGTTGCTAGGTCCTGCTATTGACGTCTGGATTGCAGCCATCTGCGTTCTAACTGACGCACAATACGCGCGCGACGGCTTTAAAAAGGCTGAGGGCGCGGGGATCGATTCAGAAAGATCTCGAAGCGTTCACACTTCGGGAAATGCAACTGTCTTAACCCTGATTGCAAAACGACACAGAACAACTTCAACTGGACACCAACCGCCATCATCATGCCAAAGGGTTTCCTGATCAAGCGGTCCAAGAAGGCCGGCGCAGTGTCCTACAGAGTCCGGGACCAAGATGAGTCGACTCCGCAGCTTCGATCGAACCCAGAGCTTCAGTCTTTCTGCACTGCATCGCTTCCATCAGTCATTGTTGAAAGGACACTGAATCGAGTGTGTATGGGAGGCATGCCTGAATTGATCTGCGCTCCTTCTCTCAGTCCGACTCGTCCCGACAGCGAGGGCTATCCGAACCAATACCCATCATCTCACCACAATGATCAGGGTTCCAGTGCTCCGTTAACTCAGCCTGAGGTTTTCCTTGAACCCATCCTCGGTGGTTTTGCGCTCAATGGATCTCCGGTGTCACCGTCCCTCCCTGAAATGACCACAAAAGTCGACTCTGTAAAACGAGCCGCGCCTCGAACCGCAGCCTCATCGAACTCTAAAAGCATCCCATCGAAAAAACGCAAAGCTCCCCAGGAGAGGAAAGTGATCGTCCGGGACGAGGTCACCACCTCTCCAGTCCTGGGTTTGCGCATTAAGGAAGATCCCGTGGAAGACTCGAAACACGGTGCCAGCAGCAATCTGGGCGAGTTTATCTGCCAGCTGTGCAAAGAGAGATACTCGGACTCGCTCAGCCTCGCGCACCACAAGTGCTCGCGCATCGTGCGCATCGAGTACCGCTGCACCGAGTGCGGAAAAACCTTCAGCTGCCCGGCGAACCTGGCGTCTCATCGGCGCTGGCATAAGCCCAGAGGAGAAGAAAACCAACCAGCGAGTGCGATGAGCACGACTCAATCCGAACAGTCCGATTCGGGCTCTGAGGATGACGCGCTGTTCGGTTGCCCACAGTGCGCCAAAAAGTTCCGGCGTCAGGCTTACCTGAGGAAGCACCTCGCTCTTCATCAGCGGAAGGCTGCAGGTTTACGACAAGAGCTCCACCTCGCAAATCTCCCCGAGTCGATCGTTCTGGCAAATGAAGAGTGTTTGGAAAGTTCCTGGAAACCACCGAGCACCGCAGCGCGCGCGACTGAGACGCGCGACGTTTTTCCGTGTCGATTCTGCGGAGAGAACTTCTTCTCCTCTCCAGGGCTGACGAGGCACATCAACAAACATCATCCAACAGAAAGCAGACAAATGATTTTACTCAGCCACAAGTTTTAAAACAAAACATGCCAAGCTGTGCCTTAAAACAAAATACTGTATTTCTTTATTATTATTATTATTATTATTATTATTATTATTATTATTATTAGTAGTAGTAGTATTATTATTATTATTATTGTTATTATTATTAGTAGTATTATTATTATTGTTATTATTATTATTATTATTATTATTATTATTGTTATTATTATTATTATTGTTGTTGTTATTATTATTATTATTATTATTATTATTATTATTGTTGTTGTTGTTGTTATTATTATTATTATTATTGTTGTTGTTGTTATTATTATTATTACTATTACAGGATGAAATTGGACTCAGTGACGCCTTAACCCGAAAAAAATATGTAGTGTATAGAGGTTGTGTACATTCTTGATTTGTATAAATATTGTATTTATTATTTATATATAATTTATTTATTGCCTTATTTATTAAATGTATTTATGTCATTTTACACTTCTTATTTTTATATGTTTTTTTATGGTGTACATTTTTTAATTATTATTATTTCTTGGATACAAGTTAATCAGGTTGACTTAAAAATATTATTTTCTAAACAATAAAATGATATTCACGGATCACGTGTGTTGGTGAGAAATGTGAATTACAGTATGTTGGCCTCCATCGTGATATACATGTGCAAAAGCAAGAACCCGAGGAATAAAGAATTTATAATAAGGAACAAAAGGACCAACATGCTGGCAGCAGAAGGCTGAATTGATTGTTGTAATAAATTGTATATTGTTGAATAAACAACCAAATTTGACATCTTTTCAAAGCTCCTCACAGCTTCACTTAACTCACAGAGCTGAAATACCGGAACAGGAAATGTCATCAACAAACTGTTCTACAAACTCCCAAAACACATCACAGCCTATGAGACCACCTTTTGTCTTTTTATTTATTTGTTTGTTTGTTTGTTTGGGGCGACACGTTGGAGTAGTGGTTAGTATGTCCGCCTAACAAGAAGGTCCTGGCTTTGATTCTCAGCTCGAGTGTTTCTGAGTTTTCATGGAACCCGTGATTGCGTGGGTTTCCTCCGGGTACTCCGGTTTCCTCCAACAAAAACAAGTAGGCTAATTGGCAGTTCCAAGTTGCCCCATAGGTGTGAATGTGAGTATGAATGTTTGTTGGAGTGTCGCCCCTGCAATGGCCTGGCGAGTTGTCCAGGGTGTACCCCGCCTTCGCCCGGAGGCGGCTGAGATGTAATGAATGAATGTTTGCTTGTTTGTTTGTTTATTGGGGGAGGGGCAGTTGTTACGGATACGTCACAAAACTTTTATACATTTCTGTTTTTTTACTATTACCAGTGCTATTGCTAATAATTATTATCATAATAGTAATTAGAATTACCGCCGCAACAACAACAACAACAACAACAACAACAACAACAACAACAACAACAACAACAAACTAATCGGTCCTTTAACACCTGTTGATGTGTCGTGTAATTAAAATGAGTGAAGTTGGGAAATTTTAATACATTTTGCTCACACCTATGCTCACGTGATTAATTCTATCAATGACAAGAATAGCATACCATAAAATATGATCACAGTACAAATACAATAGTTTCTAAGCATTATTAATTATGCACAACAATCAACAACAATCAACAACAGTAATAATAATAATAATAATAAGAAGAAGAAGAAGAAGAAGAAGAAGACAGAGTCGGCTGAGATGGGCACCAGTTCAGAAAACGAATGAATGAATGAATTACTTGCGAGTGTCAATAATAATTAATAATTATTATTTATGTTGTAAAATTAAGATTAATAACAATAACAACAGTATTATTATGATAATATTAATATGATTATGATTATGATTATTAATAATAATAACAACAAGACAACAATAATAAAGACAACAACAACAACAACAACAATATTAATAATAATAAATATCATCATCATCATCATAATCATAATAAAATCATAAAAAAATTTAACAGAGCGTAGGTAGAATTATTGGATGAAGCCTCCTCTCAAGAATGATGCAAAATTCTTCAATTGTTGTGGCATAATCTCTGCTCTTCTTTTTTTCGAATGTATCAAACAAACATAAATGAGACACCCCATTTTATCAGACATTTGTCACTAGCACTTCACAGACAAGTAATAAAACAAACTTTCCCCCCATTCTCATTTCTCAATTTGTCTTTATCTACAGTGTAATGTAAACAATTAGGTTTCCCCATGCTGAGATCATGGTACATTTGACTGAGAGAAGAAAGCGATTGCTGGAAGGGTCTCAGACTGCAGCTACAGCAGTGCTTTACCTACAGTGGGTATAAAGAAGAACCCCACCCAAAACAAAACCACACATTTTGTTGCTTTGTGAAAAAGCTAGCCTGTTAGCGTTCAGGCTAACAGCCGCATACACACAAAAATTCCAGCTTATTTACCCAGTGCAATTCATAACAGTGAAGTGAAACATCCAAAACAATATTTAATTAAAAAATATATAGAATCAGTGTCGTGGTTGAAGGATCACTTCCTGACTGGCTACTTTGTGGAACCACCTTTTGCTTTAAATACATCCAAGAACATGATTCTCTTGGGACATTTTTACCCACTTTTCATGGCTAGGCCATGCGGTATTTGTCCACTCTTCAAGGTCATTAAGATTAGATTATAACTGTTTGGAAACTGCAATCTTCAAGTTATTCCACAGATTTTTAATAAGGTTTAATTCTGAGCTTTGACGAGGCCACAGTAAAATTTTACCTTTTTATCTCCAGCCTCTCTGTGGTCAATTTTTAAACCAATTTATTCTTCATTCTATCGTAGAATGTGTCCAAGTTGGAGCTACAGGGAAACATCTGTACAACAGTAGTTCTGCCACCACCATGCACTGTAGATGGTGTTCTTTGAATGGCAATCTGTGTTGAATTTCCACCAAATATACCATTGTCCATTGAGGCCAAATAGCAAGATTTTTGTCTCCTCTGACCAAAAAAAAAAACTTTTCCTGTTTGGCCTCGAAATATTCAAGATGAGTTTTGGCAAAGCCCTTTCAAGACTTGGCTTTTTTTAATTTCAACTCATATAAGCCCCATGTGTGGAACACTTGTGATATTGTTTTCACATGCATACGATGACCATTCTTTGCAAAAAAAAAACAAACAAAAAAATTCCTGTAACTGTTCCCAGTTTTCATAGGCCTCTTGGTAACCTCTCTGAACAGTTTCCTCCTTGCTCTTCCATTCTGTTTGGAGGAACGACCTGATCCAGGAACAGTCCTAGTTGTACTAAACACTTTTTCCACTCCTTGATTTTACTGTGCTTCTCTGAATCCTAGGGTATAGAGGCAGTGGTGGTCTAGTGGTATAGGGCGCTGGATCGCTGATCCTAAGGTTGGGGGTTCAAGTCCCACTCTCCACAAGGTTGTCACTGCCCCCCCCCCCCAGTGCAGCTAACTGGGTTATCAAAGGCGGGCCATGTCTCTCACTGTGTATGGTGTGAGGCATATAAAAGAAACATTGCTGACTTTCGTAAAGAGTAGGCTGCAAAACTGTCAGCGTGTTTCTGTCCCTTGCTAAAGGTTTGTGTCAGGAAGGGCATCCGATGTAAAAACCTATGCCAAATCAAACGTTCGAATCATTCGCTGTGGTGACCCCTGGTAAAGGGAAAAGGCTGAAAGGAAATCTCATCTCGCTGAATCCTAGGGATTGATTAAGCTTTCAAAAAATGTTTGTTTCCTGACTTGTGCCTGTCCATAATTTACATCTTTTGACAGTGCCTTGCCACTTATAGTTGATTATGTAGTTTGTGGCATTTAAAATCAGGTGTTTTTATGCTCTACTAATGACTATCTCAGTCCAGTAATTCTGTTTTTGTTTTTTGCTTATTTATTTATTTTTCTGATTTGTCAAATTTTAGCTGGTAATTTGTGTGTGTGTGTGTGTGTGTGTGTGTGTGTGTGTGTGTTCATTTTAAGCTCAAAGGCAACAAAATATAAATTGTTTGAAGAGGATGATTAGTTTCTATTACCACACAATGGACACTAATTGCAATAATAAGATAGAAATTTCAGTACTGTATTAGAAAGAAAAAAAAATATTTCAATATTAAGAAAAAATACAAGCCAGTTATTTTTTTTTGATGAGAGCTTATACACTGACAATAACATCAGTATGGATCTTATAAATACTTGTCCCAAATAACATGTTTAAACACACCGTACACTGCTGACTACTGTGCTATACTTTTTCAAGAAGCAAAGAGCAAATACAATCAAGATCATTTGTCCTTCCATTTAGTGATAATAGCTTCCATGACAGCAGGGTTAGATATATTACTATAAACCTGTATTATTTTTGAGGGAGAATAAATAGATAGATAAATAAATAATAATAATAATAATAATGAACCTTTTCTGGGACCTATAGTGAATATACAGATGACAAAATTCCATTCAACTCACTGAGACTTTCACACAGCTTCCTCTTCAAAGGAAAAACCTACACTTAAGATCAGTGTTTATTTGTTTAGGGAGGTGCATATGAATGCTCTTTCTGGGTTCGTAACTAAGATAATGTCACCTTTGCTAACTAAACTAACACAATTTAGGTGAAGGAAGAAAACTTAAAACCTCAGATTAAACATTCACATCTTCAAGTAGATTGTATGAAAGTGTTGTTTTGTTGGCATTACCTCATTCACATCATTATAACATAAATTGAGGCGACATGGTGGTTACCAAAGGGAGGTCCTGGTTTCAGGCTTTACAAGGGTGTGAAGTTTACACGATATGTTCCCCCATGCTTACATGGGTTTCCTCGCTACAGTCCAAACACATGCACATTAGCCCAATAGGTTGTTCAAAATTGCCCCCTCCTTGTAAGTATGAGTATGAATGGTTGTGTGTTTCAGCTCTACAATGGTCTGGCAAGCTGTTCGGGGTGTATTTTGCCTTTTCCAGTGATGGCTGAGATAGGCTCCAGTCTCCCTGTGACCCTAATAGAGTGAGTAAATAAATGCGTGAGAGTCCAAAGACCTGCACATTAGGAGGTACCAAATTTCCACTATCAAATATGAATGGTTGTGTGTGTTGACCCTGTAATGGACTGGCAAACTGTTCAGTGTATACCTCGCCTTTGCATGTAAAGTTGGCTGAGGTAGGTCCCAGGCTTCCTGTGACCTTCATATGGTTAAGAGGTTTGGCAAATATTCATTCATTCATTTTCTGTAACCGCTTTATCTTAATTTGGGTCGCGAGGAAGTTGGTGCCCATTCCAGCCGACTCCGGGTGAGGACAGAGTACACCCTAGACAGCTCGCTAGGCCATCGCAGGGCGGAAACATGCTGACGGCTATGCAGCCTACTCTTGTCAAAAGTCAGCAATGGTTCTTTTACAGTTCTCACCACAGACAGTGAGACACATGGCGGGCCTTTGATAACTCAGTTAGCTGCGGGGGCGCTGCTGATCATATCAATAAAACATAAAAATAAGATGCTTTAGATTTAAATTCTTTGATTTTTAATTACTCTCATCTTAATTGTAACATTTTAAAATTTGAGGAGTGAAATATTTAATATTTTGGAGTGCAATTAGTAGAATTTTATCTATTTTACAAATAGTGTGTACTGTATTTTTTTATTGAACACTTTCCCACATCAATTACAAAGATCATAAACAATCAATCCCACCACCAGTTGACACCCGTTTTAATACCCTAGCCCACACCCGTTTTTATACACTAGCCCACTGTACTGTATTTGTGACTTCACACATTTTCAGTTTGAGCCGCTTCTTGTCTTCAGTCTGACGTCCCACAATCCGTTGCGCGCATAGATTCACACTGTTGACCAAAATGGCGGACACAGGGGTAAGTGTTCGATGAGCTTCTGTTATTATTTAATCGAATTGATAATTTTAATTCGATAAATACACAAATATAGTCACGTTGATTTGTATTTTATCGTGTTATTTCTTAATAACAGGAGGTTGTAGAGGGCTGTCGTCTTCCCGTGCTCAGAAAGAATCAAGAAAACGAAGACGAATGGCGTAAGTACTGGTTGCTAGCCTGCATGCTAACATGCTAGCTGCATAATAAAGCAGCTGTCATGGCGGCGTACAGTGGAAGCGGACACGGCACCTCTGAATGTAAACAAAAGACTGGTATTTCATACAAAGGATAAATTGTTGCTCAGAGGACATGTATTGGACTTATGAATATTCTTTAAGTATTTTTAACATGCACAAAAAAACGCTGCTATTATTTTCGGTGGAGCTTTAAATTAATTACACTCGTGTCACACTATATTAGTTTATGATTCAGTTAATCCCCTTTTTTATTTTTATTTTAAACTTTTATAATTCTTTGCCAGTCAACAGTTTATTTGTTTTTACATTTACATTTAGCT
This sequence comes from Plotosus lineatus, assembly GCA_024760905.1. NCBI lineage: Eukaryota > Metazoa > Chordata > Actinopteri > Siluriformes > Plotosidae > Plotosus > Plotosus lineatus. The sequence continues at coordinate 27,780,345 of CM045740.1, read as the reverse complement.
TTAAAATAGTCTTGCTTTGCGTATTTACTTGTTTTCATTGTTTCAGCACACCAGAAAGCTATATATTATTCAGTAATGTAACCTAGTTTATTCTTGGTATAGTTTAGTTATTCAACTATTCAGTAACTGCTGATACATGTCTGGGCCATTCAAGATTCATGCAAATTCAGTCCGAAATGAAACAATAGCAGCCTTTTGTAGTCCTACGTTTTATCTCATCTTATGTTTTTATAGCATTGGCGGAAATTCTCAGTGTCAAGGAGGTCCCTGGAAAAAAGCTGTTCTATGTCCACTATATTGACTGTAAGTATATCTACAGGTGTGTTTGTATGTGTAAATATATACACTCACTGTCCGAGTTATGACATACGCAAGTTACGACCACGTCTAGCAGATGCCTATTAAGAGTTTTCTGTATATGTCTGGCAATGCAGCGTGTAATATAGTTGTGGCAGCGCAGCATCCCAGCATTTCACACTCACAGCATTCTACCACTACACTCAGTGACTAGATAGCGTCGCAGTAACATCTATTTTACAGTACAATTTTACATTTATTTTCTGTACACCATTACCATGGCCCCCAAGAGGAAGACCAATTCATCAGATGGCAATTCCATGGCAAGAAAGCAAGGAAGGCACTATCATTGGAGATGAAAGTGATAAAGCAGTATGGAGGAAAAAAGTAAATTCCATCGCTCCAGATCTCCATCTCTGCCACTCCACGGTGTCTACAATTTTGAAGGACAAGGACCGCATTAAGGAAGCAGTGAAAGCAGCAGCCCCAATTAAGTCAACTATCATCACAACGTGAAAGACCGATTGCAGAGATGGAAAAGTTGCTATACACGTGATTGGAAGATAATAGGCAAAAAAAATTGAAAGTGATTTTGCGAGCAGTGCAAAGTAAGGCTCGAGGTTTGTTTCGCATGTTGAAAGAATGTGCAGGTGAAGAATACGCTTCACATGAATTCATAGCGAGTGCTGGGTGGGTTCGGTTTTGTTGTGTTAAATATCCGACTTACGACCAATCTGAATTACGATTGGATGGTTGAAACCGATCTAGGTCGTAACTTGAATAGTGAGTGTATACGTATATATAGTTTATATAATACTGTGTGTACACTAACAAGACGGCCTGATCAGAGTAATGATTTTCATATATGTAATAACTTGGCAGTGCAACACAGAATCTTAGCAAGTGTCAAAGTTCAAGATCAAGGGTTAGGAAACAGAAGAGAAATAATTAACAGAGTTGTTATTAACTATCATTATACTTGGTGTAGTGGTTGTTGATACTTGAGTACAAGAATGGTTTCGGAATGACATTATGGCCGAATCCAATTTTATTTCCAAATGTTATTGCTGTATTTCATGTTTATTTAATAAGCCTGCTAAGTGAATGGGTTTCTTTAAGGAGCTACATGGCCCGTTATTATTTATTTATATTTTTAAAGTCAACAAGCGATTGGATGAGTGGGTCACTGCTGACCGGCTGGACATGAAAAAGCTCCAGTTTCCTAAAAAAGAGGCGAAGACACCCACGAAGAACGGACTGCCTGGCTCTCGGCCCAGCTCACCAGATCGAGATGTGGTAAGAGAGTCTTCACTTTGATGACTGCTAACCTGCTACCTAGTGGATTTTTTTTTAAATTCTTATCCCTTCTTTTCAACCACTCCTTGAGCACCACTTACTTGGAGTCAGCCTTGGGGTTAAAGTCTAGGAACCGATTTTAAAAATCAGTGGTTAAAACACTTCAGTTGTAATCACCAGAACACTGTGAAATTGTTACATTTGCCAAATACCAATGTTTTCCTGTTTTGGTCACTGCTGAGGCAAATCCATGTTACCACCGTTAGACTGTCAGAGGAAAGTACACATGATTTGTGCCCTTTAACTGTGCTCTCTTCCTTTCTGTTCAAATTCAGAGGAAGAGCCTAGATCTCAACGTTCAAACTGCTTCAGCACCTTCAAGAGGCAAAACTCTTCCCACACCGGTACAGCCAAACCTTGCCCATTCTGCACTAAAACACCCTTTCAATTCATGCAGGAAATAGGAATGGGCTACATATATAACATGGTGCTATTAAAAAAAAGTTCTGGTGGAATATTATTTATATTTTGTGGGTGGCAAGTGATTAGAGTGACATGGTGACTTATTTTATTTTGTACTGTGTTGTGTTGTATGCTACTGAGGTGGGTGTTACAAGTGGTGCAACTGTTTATACTTTTGATTGAAGGTTCCTGATCAGGACTATAATTTTTATTTAATTATTGAAAATTACGGTGGGGTGAGATAACAGTGAGCTATATTTCATTGTGTAAACAGATCATTCTGTCATATAGAATTAATAGTAATGCTAATATTAGATAATGTGCCTATTTATTGCCTTGAACCTTTCTGAGTTTTTCTGTGTTACAACTGGAATTTAAAAATAACGAATTGAGATTTACGCACTACGTATTGCTTTAGAATTTATTTGTACATTTAAATTTGACTCAGCGATTTATTCAGCAACTAAAGAAATACCCTGCCCTCCATGGTTTATATTTGTTCTGTAGGAAGATGCACGGAAGTATTTTCTATGTAAATAATTTTGAAAAATGAATTTTTCACTTCAGTATTATTGAACAGGTTCATGATATCTTCCTAATTAAGTGAAATCATCAAGAGTGAGCCAGAAGTTTTCATCCTTACCTTTTATTTCTTTCTATAAGGAGACTGTATTGGACACAATAACTATTCAGTGCTAACAGAAGAAGCACCTATACTTGTGATAATTAGCCAAACATCTTACAAGCAGCAGGAAGTAAGAAGTCTAAGATACCTCTGTCGACACTGTGATTCGGTGCTTCAGAAAGCCAGCGTATTTTTTTTTGTGTGTGCAGTTGAGCAGTTTTCTTATATATATATAAAATGTATACACAGTGATCCCTCGCTACTTCCTGCTTCAGTTTCTCGGCTTCAGTGCATCACGGGTTTTTCAAAAATATTCATCAAAAAATAAAAAAGGAAATTAAGTAAAAATAGGGAAATAGTTAAGGAAAATTCCACAAAACAAGGACAATTATGCAAAAAACCCCTAAACCAAAAAAAAAACCCCAACAACCCAAGAAAACTACATACATTTTTATGTGAGGTGTGCATCTGTGTGCGCGCATGTCTGTATGTGTGTGTATTCATATTTTTATTTACATCTTATGCATTATTTTTGAATGTTTAAAAGGCGGGCCATGTCTCTCACTGTCTATGGTGAAAGGCATGTAAAAGAACCATTGCTGACTTTCGTAAACCGTCCCCGTGTTTCTGTCCTTTGCTAAAGGGTTGTAACAGGAAGGGCATGCGACGTAAGAACCTATGCCAAATCAAATGTGTGACTCGGATGATTTGCTGTGACGACTCCTGAGAAAGGGAAAAAAGCCGAAAGGAAAAGAAGAATTGTTGTCATAAGTATTTATAGCATTGAATATGTATTTATTGATATGATATACACATATACATGTACGTATACGTCAGTTGGGGGAGAGAGATCAAAGCCTACTTAATGGAAATCGATGGTCACGGGGGTCTTGGTCCCCATTAACCGTGGAAAGTGAGGGATCCCTGTGTGTGTGTGTGTGTGTGTGTGTGTGTGTGTGTGTGTGTATGTATATATATATATATATATATATATATGTATGTATATATATGTATATATATATATGTATGTATGTATATATATATATATATATATATATATATATATATATGTATACACATACACAGTACACACATACAGGGATCCTTCGCTCTTCAATTTATACGGCTTCAGTGCATCGTGGGTTTTTTTTGTTTTTTTTTTTAATATTAATCGAAATAAAAACATAAGGAAATTAAGGAAGAAAAGGGGAAAATGTGAAGGAAAATGCCAGAAAAACAAGGCCAATTATGCAAAAAACCACCCAAAATCTCCCATCAAAACTACTTACATTTATGTGAGGTGCGCGTCTGTATGTATTTATATTTTATTTACATCTTATGCATTATTTTTAATGTTTAATTGTCATTATAAGCATCTATAGCATTGAATATGTATTTATTGATATTATATACATGTACGTATACGTCATTCGGGGGTGGGGGGTGGGTTATCCTACTTTGCGGATTTCAGTTATCGCGGGTGGGATCTCGGTCCCAATTGACAGCGGAAAGTGAGAGATCCCTGTATATATTTTACATTATTATCTGTAAATTCTAATCCTACATTCCAATCCTTCTGTTTTATCCAGTTGTTTGGAAAATTGTCAGGGTAACACTGAAGAAATATGTGAAACTGATATTTGATGTCAGGAACAAAGGTGATTTTTATCTTATTTCTGATCTTGACTTACAGAAGAGGAAAGCAGAGTCGGTCTCTTTAACATCGCAAGTTTCTGTCACGACATCAGTGCCTTCACTCCCGAGTTCAGCAGAGGCTTCACAGGCGTCCGTGTATCCCACGGTCCGGGAAACTTTCACTACCAAATCCAGAGATGAGCACGAGCCACTCGCATCTCTCACCACGGTATTACCTGACTCAGACACTGTCTCTGTCTCTTGCTTTGTCTCTGCCTGTCTGTCCTACAGTCTCTCTCTCTCTCTCTCTCTCTCTCTCTCTCTCTCTCTCTTTCTCTTTCTCTCTCTCTGTCCGTGTGTGTCTCTGTCTCTCTTCTCTCTTGCTGTACGCTGTAAGTACGCTGTAATTCACTCACTCCCTATTTCTTTTCTGTTGTGTGTTGAAATAATTTCAAATGAATAGAAAGAAAATAAAAGAAGAAAATGCATGTGTGCTTTCTCTTCTGTAGCAGAACGGCACAGCACGTCGTATCCTTCCATCTCAGCCTGGCAGGAAGAGAAAAAACTGCGGCACTGATGAGGTGAGTACAAAAAATGTCCAAAGCCCAAACCTTAGCATTATTTCCTTCTTATTTTCTCTTCAAACATCAATAAATAAATATTATACAGGTAATTCCACATGTCTGCATGTCATATTTATTTTATCAGGAACGTATTTCATGTTTGAATAGTTATCATCTTATTGTTGTTGTTGTTTTTTTTTTTTTTTTTGCAAACATAATAAATTATCATAGCTTTAGAGATGTTCAACTATGTGTCCACACTGAGTTTAACGTAACAAACTAAAATTTAAAATGCTTTATGAAATCCATGGCCAAATGGACATTTAATCTTAAGCACTGGGTTAAGTCTCCTTATAATCATATGCTTTGTAAAACCTGCTGCAGACCATCAGCACACATGAACTTGAAATGCATATATCAAGGAAATAATCAATAAAGTCCCATTCTGTTAGTCAGTCACTCACTTACAAACCAGTTAATCCTGTTAGGGCCGCAAGGTGGCTGAAGCCTATCTCAACCAACACTGGGCGACAGTAGGGTTCATCTCACCAGATCACTGTAGGGCATTGGTTCTCAAATAGTGGGTATGATGCCAGGGGGAGCACGGTATGATGCCGTGTGTGTGTGTGTGTGTGTGATGCCGGGGGAGGGGGGGAGCATGGTGTGATGCCAAGGGGCAGCAGCACGAATGACCCTGGGGAACACGCTTTTCTGGAATTGTGTTCTAGAATTAAGTGTAGTTGCACCTCCACTCCACTAGTTGGCAGTGGCACTCTCATTGTCGTGCTATGGTGTAGCGTTTTTTTTTTTTTGTTGTTGTTGTTTTTTTTTTCGGATGAGCAAACAATATGAAGTGCAGTAAACAACCCCTCAAGAAACAACACGAAAAATTTTCTAACAGGAACGAAAAGAAAGGTGGAGAGAGACGGAGATATTAAGACATCAGTAAGTTGAATGAGTTGTGGGGCGTAGTGGTTAGGATGCTGGGCTCATGACTGGGAGGTTGTGTGTTCGAGTCCCAGTTAGACCCCCACTGTGCTAAGACCCCTGGTCAAAGTCTTAACCACAAGTGTGCCTCTGTTCACCCAGCAGTATAAATGGGTACCAGTAAAAATATACTGGGAAGGTAACCTGTGATGGACTAGCGTCCCATCCGGGAGGAGTTGAACTAGTCACTTCACGCTATGGAAACCAAGAATAAGCACCGGCCTGATGAACCACTAGGCTCGGGTGTAAAAAGCCCAAAGGACTTTACCTTACCTAAGTTGAATGGGTTTAAATAAGGATGCTTTTTAAATTTTAAATCTTTTCAATTTCACATTCAAAAACAATGTTAATGAAGTTTTTCTTTGTTGTAAGTTGAACTGTATTTCTTTCTTTTTTTGTTTTTAATGTTAATAAAGATACAATTTTATGCCGAGGTGTACTAATAATTTTATAGACAAATAATACTATTTATAGTCGCTCGCAGGGTGGTGCTGGTGGGCGTGAAATGTTTTTTTTGTTCCTGGGGGGCACCACAGAAAATAATTGAGAAGCACTGTTGTAGGGCCAACACACACAACCATTAACACTTACACCTAGGGACAGCTTAATGTGTCTGTCTTTGGACTGTAAGAGGAAACCAGACTACCTGAAATAAACCCATGCGTGCACAGGTAGAATATGCAGATTCCACACAGAAACTCAGGCCAGGCTTAAAAAAATTATTTGTTGGCAATAACATGATAAAAAAAGATTCACCCAGGAGGGAAGATTTTTTTTTTTTTGCCTGTGCAGGCCACCCAAGATTTGCGGGAAATTTTTTTTGTACATCATGCTATATTGTGTGTGATGTTGTAAACACAGTAGAACAAAATAAATATCTTGTATTTTAAATCAATATATTGAATATCAAAGTTTATTCTTTTAATATTGTAATCAACAGAGTATCAAGGTTTCTTCAACATGTCAACTTTTAAGATTGCAGTCAACATGGTATCAAAGTCAAATACTTTCGTCATGTTCCATGCTGTTGCTGGCGGTTTATCAGGCATGAGATTTTTCCGCTTTTTGGCGGAAATCCGCTTTTTCTGACCTCCAGAGGCTATTGTTTTAATATTATTCCAAATCCTTTAAAATATTTTTGTGGTGGGAGGTGGTAAGGGTTGAACTCCCGCCTCCGAGCGTGATGAAGTTGTGTGATACGATGTTCTGACGAACGTGTACATTTCATTAGAGGCTTAGTTTTAAACAGGAAGTTCTTGCAGTGAAGTCTCGTCTTCGTGGTTTATGACAAGCTCCACCGAAAGTAGGCTCTTGTGCAAGTGACACACGGAGCTTGTGAGAGAACACGCAGCTTTTCCAGACTTCCGAACTTTCAAGTGAACAAGTGCGTGTTGAATACTTGTTTTGTACTCAACCATCACTTGCTCACTTGAAAGGTTGGAAGTCTAGATAAGCCTCGCTTTCTCTCATAAGCTCCTTGTGTCACTTGCGACAAGCGCGTACTTTCGAGCCCGTCACATTTACTGAAATCATCTCACTACTGTTCTATTGCAGTTATCATTTTACTAGCGAGAGCAACGCATGTGCGATTTCAAAAGTGTGTTTGCTTCATTCCTATCCCTTCATGGGCGCCGTAATATTGTAAACAAAGTTGGATATACTGTAGAATCATTTCGTTTTTTTTTTTTTAACTTATTCATTCAAATACGAAAGCGACTTACATGTGTATAATAAGTGATTGTATTTTATATAAACGATTTTATCAAGCAAAAAAGAGCAAGGTTAGACCATCAGAAGGAACAGGAAGAGAAAACACAGTGGAGAGATAAAAAGAAGGAAAGAACAGCCAAGCTCCTGTCGCTCGCAAAGAAGATTAAGCTTAAGAAGTAAAACAACAAGAACACGATTTGTATGTAGTGTAAACATTGAACATAGAAGTTAGTGTAAATAAACTGTTTTTCTCAAATACACAAATTTTAAGAGTGGTCCCTTCATCTTGAAAGCTTAGAAGGTAAGATGATTGAGTTTTTGTAATAAATACATATAATCTATTGTATGCCTTTAAAAACACTGTATGAATGTGTAACATAATATGCATATCTGCTTTTTCTACATATGTGATACAGCAATGCCATTTTTTTCACGTACTTTAACCTTTCAAACCCTCCAAAAGTTATGAAATTACTCATCTTTTGAAGAGATAATTATGATATATGTTAGATATTTCTAGGTTCCTTTTATTATTACTTTAATTATTGTAGAAATAATTCAGTATTAACTTTGTTTGAACACTGAAATTGTGGCATAGTACAAGAATAAAGAATACACATGTAAAATATCATTATATCAGTGGGTACTTACAACTCTTAAAATATTTTGAAGTGATTTATTCTAAAAAAGTGACTTATTCAATAACATTATAAATGTTCCAAAGCTTATTTTTAAATGTGTGTAATACCACCATTTAGTATTCCATTTTCCAATTTTTTTCCTGAACTATATATATATATATATATATATCAAAGGTGGACCATGTCTCTCACTGTCTATGGTGAGAGGCATGTAAAAGAACCATTGCTGACTTTCGTAAAGAGTAGCTGCAAAGCTGTCAGTGTGTTTCTGTCCCTTGCTAAAGGGTTGTGACAGGAAGGGCATCCTTCAGTGTGTATATATAATACACTAGACCCTTGCCATTTGCGGGGGTTCAATTCCGAGCCTTCCTGCGAATCGAGATAATCCGCGAGTTCTGTACCCGGAAGTAAAACTCCATGTATCATGAACAGTGTAATATTAACCTGTCTTCAATTTCTTTAAAGGAAAAAAATGATATATTTTTCTTCACATTTTGATTTGGAATAGAATGTGTTCTGTTCCCAATGCATTTGTGTTTATGGAAATAAAAGGTACTATAAGGCTTTTTAACTTTATTCACTTTTTAAAACACAATGCTATTGTTTTGAACACAACTCTGTGTGTGTGTGTGTGTGTGTGTGTGTGTGTGTGTGTGTGTATAATATATACATACAGTCGGCCCCCTACTTACGAAGACCCCTGAGTATGAAATCCCCGGGTTACGAAGATTATTTTCCTAAATTTCCGTCCCCGGGATACGAAAACAACCCCCTCTTATAAAAAGAAATTAAAAATTCAAACGTGCCAATCAAAATTTCACATGATGCACGAGTTGCTCTCTCATTGGCTGTCTCTCAACATCCCGCCCCGCTGGCCTCCCATTGGCTAGGAGGGATGATGCAGAACCAGGAGACCTTAAAGCAGAAATACAGTGAGGATCTCGGATCTTTCAAGAGACAGAAGGAAGCTTAACTCTTTAGTTTTTAGTTTAGTTTTTAAGTTGTTTAATTCAGTAAATGTTTAATTCAGTAAATGTTTAATAAATGTGGGCGCATTTGAGCTCATCTAGAATTCCGATCCCTCAAGGAATCAAGTTAAAGTTGAGTTTGGACCTTGGTCAAGCAGGGAATGCGCTTTGAATTTCAATTCTTGTGGGCGTGGCCCGCAGCGCGAGAGAGAGGTGTGTGTGTGTGTGTGTGTGTGTGTGTGTGTGTGTGTGTTAATATAAAATGTTTAATCATGGTTTAATTAATAAATATGTTAATAAAATGTTTAAATTGTTTAATAAATAATTTTCTTTTACTTTTAACACATATTTCATACAAAATTGTGCATTGGTGCACTTTTATCATTTTTAAAGGGTTTATGGGGTTTATCCAGTCCAAAGACTAGAGCCTTGGAACGAATTAGGCGTTTTAACATGTAAAATGTGACCCCTACTGATGAAATCCCCGCATACGAAAAATGCTCTGGAACAGATTAATTTCGTAGGTAGGGGGCCGTGTGTGTGTGTGTGTGTGTGTGTGTGTGTGTGTGTGTGTGTGTGTGTGTGTGTGTGTGTGTGTGTGTGTGTGTGTGTATATATATATATATATATAAACGGCACGGTGGTGTAGTGGTTAGCACGTCCGCCTCACAGCAAGAAGACCGGGGTTCGATTCCAGGCCTGGGTGTTTCTGTGTGGCGTTTGCGTGTTCTCCCCGTGCTAGCGTGGGTTTCCTCTGGGTACTTCAGTTTCCTCCCATGGTACAAAAACATGCGCGGTAGGCTAATTGGCTGTTCTAAATTTCCCGTAGGTTCGCATCGTGCAGAAGGCAATGGCAAACCACTGCACTGTCCTTGCCAAGAAAACCTCCATGAAGATGATAATCAAGGAATTATCCTTCATGGCAGGTCGCCAAGAGTCGTCCTATGACTCGGAAGGTACCAGACCATATATATATATATATATATATATATATATATATATATATATATATATATATATTTATATATTTATATAGGATTTTCTGAGTAGATCCTTCCGTAGGAGAGTGCTCAATACTTTTTGGTAGAGCAAATAACAAAAATAAAAGGACAGGACAAAGACTTTCTATTGAAACTCCATTTATCACTACAGATCTGTTTCGAGGGGTGGTGAAACCATCCTCTCTCTTCAGGTGATTATAGAATAATATATATATATATATATATATATATATATATATATATATATATATATATATATATATATATATATATATACATACACACCCACACACCATATTCTATTCGGTGTAATAAGCACCCTGATCCAATAAGCCCCCCCCTATTATATATATACACACACATACATACACACACACACACACATACTGTGTACAGGGATCTCTCGCTACTTCGCGCTTCAGTTCATGTGCCTTCAGTGCATCGCTGATTTAAAAAATTTTTTTTTTATTCAATATTCATCGTATTCATCGTATTCAGCGCGCACACAAACACACACACACAGATACTCACATACACATATGTGATTCCCGGTGAAAGTGATTCCCCGTGCCATGGTCATTGTAAGATTATAACTCTGCTAAGGAGACACGGTCAACACACACAGACACGTACGATTCCCGGTGAAAGTGACTCCCTGTGCCATGGTCATTGTAAGATTATAACTCGTGTGTGTGTATATATATATATATATATCCACACACGTGTATATATATATATATATATATATATATATATACACACACACACACACACACACACTCATGCATGGGTTTTACGGACTTCGCTTTAACGGATTTCGGATGCAACAGACAAAATCTGTAGCTTTCGACTAGTTCGGATCGTCCGGACGCGGGCCGTTGTTTCTGAAAGTGAATGCCAGATGACTGAACTGGCTTGAAGAAATCTCGCGCATTTAAATCTATTCATCTATTTTCAATGCCACATCACTGTGGCGCGAAGCGGAGAGCCAGTCCTTTCTGTATGCGGGTGGGTCCGATACCTTGAAACTAATTTTATGTTCAGTGTTTTGGCAATCAGCTGCTCTGCAGGTTGAAGTTTTTCCATGTCTGTTCATTTGTGTTTGCTTGCCAGCTGTGCTAGGCTTTGTGGAAATGAGCCGATCAAAACAAGCGAAATTTACCTCTTGACTTAAAAACAACACGTGCAGTCTGTGGCTGTTGTTACAATCCTATAAAATTAGAGTTTGAAGGTATCGGACCCGCCCACATACTGGCGTACAGAAAAGATTGGCTCTCCGCTGCGCCACAGTGACGTGGCATTGAAAATAGATGTATAGATTTAAATGCACAAGATTCATCTGTTTTTGTTTTACTTGATGGCTTTTTGTATCTTTATTTAATTGATAGTGAAATGATGTATTCGTTATTCTGTTAAGAAAGGCCACCTGATTTATCTGAGAGCCAGATACAGTCATCAAAACAGCCACATCTGGCTCGCGAGCCATAGGTTTCCGATCCCTGATGTATACTGTGTATGTATATGTGTGTGTATGTATGTATGTATATATATATATATATATATATATATATATATATATATATATATATATATATATATATATATATATATATATATGGCTCTCAGAGGATTAGATTTTCAAACAGATTTGCAGATTACATAGTGTGCTTAAGTAAGTTTTTCGTGACGTAATTGTGGAAATATATGGAATCGGAAACTTCGGACAATCGGGTACTTTGGACCAGTGTTCCCCCCCTATTAGTCCGTTAAACCGAGGCACGAGTGTGTGTGTGTGTGTGTGTGTGTGTGTGTGTGTGTGTATGTATATATATATATATATATATATATATATATATATATATATATATATATATTATAAATATATAAAAATATTTTATATTTATAAATAAATAAATAAATAAATATTTTTATAATATAAAAATATTTTTTATATATATATATATATATATATATATATATATATATAATATTTTTTTTTCTTCATTTCACTGAAGAAGTCCTACATGAAATTATGTACCAATCTACTATTTTTCAGCAGTACTTGGATCAGCACAATGTTGCACTTTACACAAAAAACCCCCACAGCACCCACCCACTGAGGTTTGACTTACGGTCTGCTTAGTCTATGTCTTAATGAACCAGTATAAAAATGTCTTCACTGATCATGACTGTAAAGCACTTCTGTAAGTCACTGGATAGGAGCCAGCTATATACTGCAAACATACTAAATGTAACTAATCTATAAGTACAGGAAATTCTGAAAAAATTTCCTGTAGTAATTCTACATGCACTACAAGTGATATGAAGTGAATCACTGAAAAAAACATGCAGGAGGTTTCTTTTTAGACTGCAATCTGTTATGCTGTAACCTTTCTTCCTCCCGTGTGAAATGCAAGTGTCCCAAAGACTATTTTGCACCCCCTTGTGTTTTTTTGATAGATGATAAAGGTATTCCAGTATAACAGCCCTCGCAGCGCCAGTGGCTTTCTGCCGCCAGGAGAGGTCCGTCCCATTTATTTATCATTGTTTGTCTTGCTATGTGCCAGTCAGAGGGTAGCCAACAGGGCTGTGTAATAGCAGGATGGCGCCACTAATATTAGAGATCAGGTGCCTATTACGTTTAGCGTAGGATTTTTTTTAATGACGTGCAGGGATAGGAACACCATGATTTTAAGGATCAGGGAGCGGAGTTTATTACTGTAAGCAATGAGCATGATAAGGTTTTTATTTTTTTATTTAAAAAAAAAATATATTTTATTGATTTATTTTTTTTAAACAGATAATTGTGAATTATTTTATTCAGCTCAAGGTGTATTATGACTTGAGCAGGTAGGAGAGTTAGAATTAAGACCAGCCATTGGGCATGGATAGAGCTGTATGGTTTTTGATGTGGTCACATTGTGTGCTGTCCTCTCTCTAATCTTGACATTGTACAACATTAGGATTCACAAGACAGCTCAGACGGTATCCCTTCTGCTCCACGCATGACTGGGAGTCTGGTGTCCGACCGGAGCCACGATGATATCATTACGCGCATGAAGAACATCGACTGCATTGAGCTGGGCCGTCATCGACTCAAGCCCTGGTACTTCTCCCCATATCCACAGGAGCTGACCACGCTGCCCATCCTCTACCTCTGCGAGTTCTGCCTCAAGTACCTCAAGAGCCTGAAGTGTCTGCAGAGGCATTTGGTATGTTTATACATCAGAAACAAAATCGATTCACTCATATTGTGGGTTGTTTAGTTGCTCTAATGTATTTTTATCGTAAAATGTCATAATTACACTCTTCTGGTCAGTTTCATCAGTATTTAGACAGTGACACTATTGTCCTAATGATACCCTTGTATGCCACCACAGTGATATGTAAACCTGTACAGGCTATTATGTAATGTAATTACAAATATAAGCATCATGTTTAATAATTGAACCCCAATCTTTTCCACTCAGTGATTACATTCAAGAGTTACTTTTTGAAATGAGTAAAACTGTTGCTGTTCAAGTACTTATGAACTTGACTGTATATGCCTTAATCCTGGGTATTAGAATCTTCTTTCTTCTTCTTTTCCTTTCGTCTTTTTCCCTTTCTCGGGAGTCGCCACAGCGAATCATCTGATTCGCACATTTGATTTGGCATAGATTTTTACGTCGGATGCCTTTCCTGTCACAACCCTTTTAGCAAGGGACAGAATAAATAGAATAATTTACCTACTCAAATTTATGTGATTATGGTATATGGTCAATTAGTAATTAACATGTTTTTTTATGAACAGACAAAATGCAATCTTCGACATCCCCCAGGAAATGAAATTTACCGCAAAGGAACTATCTCTTTCTTTGAGATTGACGGCAGGAAAAACAAGGTAACTATATTTGTGTGTGTGTGTGTGTGTGTGTGTGTGTGTGTGTGTGTGACAGTGAGTGAGTGTGTAAGAGATACGTACACACACACACACACACACTGTATATTAGCATCCACTATTAGCAAATTTTAATTGTAAAATTTGGCCATCCGATTCGTAACTGTTTGCATCACTCGGGTTTTGGTCACTAATTAACTTCAAAGTAATTATTTAGGCAGATGTGTGTTGTGGCTTTAAAGCATTGTATTATTTTGTGTTATTTTATAGACATATTCACAGAACTTGTGTTTATTGGCAAAATGCTTTCTGGACCATAAAACCCTGTACTATGACACGGACCCCTTCCTCTTCTATGTAATGACTGAGTATGACTCCAAGGGCTTCCATATAGTCGGCTACTTTTCTAAGGTAAGTTAAAGTTTACCGTGCTCTATGGGTGGGAAGAAAGTGGTAATAGTTCTCCACAGTCATTTGATATGATGCTAGTCCGTTGCTTGTGTATGTAGAACCGATGTTCTGAACTTGTGGTGATGGAAAGCTCTGTTGTATTACCTCACTTTGCCTAAAGTCTGGGCAAAATGTACACATCGCAAAGATTACAGCCAAGTACAGGTGGTGATTATCTGTATCCCTCCTGGACAATGAAGATTAAAACTGAAACCAAAGTGGCATTTACTTGTCGTTTTTAAAAAAATCTGTAAAGAGAGAGCAAGGGTGTGTACAGCTGCTTTTAAACAAGAATCTGGTTCATAGGTGGTTGGTACTGGGAGTCATGTAATTTCTCAATTACATTAGCTTAAAGTCAGCTTTCTCTGGTCCAGTCAGTGTCTGTGTGCTAGACACAAAATAAATTCACTCAAAAAAACCCCCTCACCAATAGCCTGACGTTTCTAAGCTGGGTAGATCACTTGGCCTTTAGCATGAACTCCTTGTAGTGATTGGTTGGAAGAAAGTACAGTCAGCCCTCTACTAACGAAAGTAATCTGTTCCAGCGCCTTTTTCGTAACCTGGGGTTTTCGTAAGTAGAGGTGCATTTTACATGTAAAACGCGTGATTCATTCCAAGGCTCCCAAGACTACCCCATAAACCCTATAAAAATTATAAAAGTATACCAGTTTTGTATGAAATATGTGCTAAAAGTAAAAGAAAATATTTAACTTTTTAAAAATCTCTCGAACCATCTATGCGACGCTTTAAAGTCCAGGGGTTGCTGGTCTGCAGAACCCTCACCCCCACCCCCCCTTCACGGGGTCCTTAAATATGGGGGTTGCTTTTTCCGAAATAATCGCCTCCGTCACTGTATCTCTGCTTTTAAGGTCTCCTTCTGCTTCAATATAGTCCCATTTATAGAGGGGTTTTGGCCATACTCCTTTGCGATTTCGCTCAACCGCATCCCACTTTCCAATTTTTTTATTATCTTCTGCTTCACTTCGATTGATAACGGAGGCCGCTTCTTCTTTTCGGTGTCACCGGGAATCACTTTCTTGTGGTCCATGATGGATAACGAAATATAACGCTGCAATGATCACTCTCAAAAAAACTCACGAGCCAACAGTCCTGTTCAACTCTCCTTCATGCGTGTGACAAACAGGAAGTATGGGTGCAGGAAGTATGGGTACAGTTCAGCTCCCTCCTGGCCAATGGGAGGTTAGCAGGGCGGGATGTTGGGAGACAGCCAATGAGAGAGCAACCCGCGCATTGTATGAATTTTTGAATGGCGCGTTTGGCGCTTTTCGTAAGAAGAGGTTGTTTCGTATAAAGAGGGCGAAAATTTAGGAAAATGTTTTTCGTAACCTGGATTTTTCGTATTCAGAGATTTTCGTAAGTAGAAGGACGACTGTATGTCCTAAACTTCACCTTGCTGGATTGTAGCTGTTCAATGATGGCAAGAGTCAGCTCATAGGTGGGGAGAAAAATATGGAGGAAAAAAGAATTACTGCACAGAAGGGTTTGTACAACAGCAACAACAAAAATTATACTGTGCAGATTTTAAGAATATTATATGAATGCCACTCATGTGACTGAAATTGAGTGCATTTTAAAATTATGGTAAAGTCTTATTTGTGTGTGTTTTTTTTTTTCTTCTTTAAAGGAAAAAGAGTCCACTGAGGATTACAACGTGGCCTGTATTTTGACTTTACCGCCATATCAAAGGAGAGGCTACGGCAAACTACTGATTGAGTTCAGTAAGTTTCTCAAATAATTAAATAAAAATGACTTTTCTGGACGAAATGTGGATGATTCAGGATCCATACTCTGGAATCCCACCTCATTAGTGCAGAGTGGTGTCTGTACTGTACTGTATCTTACACCTGGTCGATGCCTTTAGTTTCCTCTGGTGTAGTTACAGTGTCCAATGTAGTTCAGATTAAATATGAACCTGTTCACTCGTCCTGTCTCCCTTTTTCTCAGGTTACGAGCTTTCTAAAGTCGAAGGGAAAACAGGAACGCCGGAGAAGCCGCTCTCTGATCTGGGGCTGTTATCTTACCGCTCTTATTGGTCACAGACGATTCTTGAGATCCTAATGGACCTTAAATCAGATAATGGAGAAAGACCGCAAATCACCATCAAGTAAGCGCCTTATTCATCTTGTATACTATAAGGATCAGGTTACATAATACGGAATACTGAATGTGTTGTAATTTCAGAAGTGTTGCAATGTAATGAGTGACGCATTTTCTTTTGTTGATAGTGAAATTAGTGAGATAACAAGTGTAAAGAAAGAAGATGTAATATCAACACTGCAGTACCTCAACCTCATCAATTATTACAAGGTAAATGCGTCAATATTTAAATATAATGTACTTCGTTATGATGAGAATATTCAATGAAAATAAGAGAATCTCGACTGTGTAGGACAGCAGCTTGATTTTGCTAACAGTTTCATTCAAAGATTAAGTTTGAAATATTAAAGCAGGGATGCCAAATAGATTTTTTCATTGATGACTACATCACTAAATTTTGAGGGCTGAAATATCACTGAACATCAGTTCAAAAAGGGCAACCATGAAATCTGAATAGAAACATTATTTGTCCTTGTTTCCTTGATTCGCTGACCTTTTTTTTTTCTTTTCTTTTCTTTAAAAATAATTAATGAATTTAGTCATATCTAATTCCCACTCGTCAGGTATTGCCTTCCCTTTCACACGACCAAAACCAACCCGGGAGGGGCAAAAGCATGCACACACCCCCTCTATGACATGCAGTTGTAGCCACCTTCCTCTTTTTGAACTGCAGCTTATATGTAGTTGGTTGCGGTCTAACACACTCGGAGGGAAAGTGCTATCTGCCACCTCGAACGAATGAGCTTGCAGATGCAAATGATTCGTGGGAGATCGCTGTGTGAGTGACAGGGAAGCAAGCGTATGCTATCCCTCCCTCTCATGAGAGCTTGGCCAATTAGCCCCATGGACTCCCGGTTTATTCACTTTTCATTTCTCACAATGCTTGACGCTGACCAGCTGTTTTGAACTCTTTCCTGAGTCATGAATGGCTAGCTGTTTACTTAAAATATAATGTATTCACCCAGTGGATAGAAAATTATTTACATTTCATGTTAACAGTTGATGCAAATATGACCATATAACTTCAAAGTCAAAGCTTTCAAGCGCTACGTAAAATGAGCTGAAGGGCCGAATTTAGCACATGGGCCTTGAGTTTTTTCTTGAATTCGAAGGTTCGTGAGGTGATTCATGTGTAGGTTAGCGATGATTCAAGTCACTTTTCACTTCCTGAGTGGAGAACTGCACCAGGAGCTTGTCTGCATCCATCATGGAAAAACGAACAAAATATTTACCTTTACGGATTTCGGCAATCCCCCTAATCTATGCTGACTTTATTTATATATTTATTTATATTTTCTTCATAGAACTTAGCAATTGGGGGTTAGGAGGCTTGCCAAGGTACTGTACTTGACCTTCAGATCAGTAATCCAGAGCCTTAACTATTGAGCCACCATGGTCCAGAAAACCATAATCTCATTTTAATGTGTGTTTTCTTTCTTCTTCTTGGGTTTCTGTTTAATATACACCAGAACATTTCTGCACCTTACTCCTTGGTGAATGTCACTGAATTGAGTTGTGCCTTCAACATTCCATCTCAGGAAATATTCACCAACGTCCAGCGTTTCTTTAGCGCATACTTGTTAAATATCTGGAAAATTGTCTAAGCTCAATTGGAAAAAAATGAAATTGATTTATACTCTCACTCTTTTCTGAACTTCCTTTCAGGGGCAGTACATTCTCACACTCTCAGAGGACATCGTAGATGGCCATGAACGTGCCATGCAAAAGCGACACCTTCGTATCGACCCTAAATGCCTGCATTTTACCCCGAAAGACTGGAGCAAAAGGGGCAAGTGGTAGAGATGGGCTGCCCTCTGGGATCGGAGAACTGAAATTGGAATTGAATAGACTACAATGCAGAAGTCAATTTACAGGCACCAAGTTACTTTTTGTCCTAATCAGAGATGAAAAGAAAAATAAATTACTGGCCTTTATTCTAGTGACGGTCAGATGTGTCCTTGTGAAACCTGAAATTGATGTTTGCTTTTCGGAGGTGCTTCAGATTTATCCATCTTCTCTTGATGCCCGTCTTCATCACTGTCTTACTGATCGGTCCTGTTACTCATCTCCGCTGAATGATTTAATACACAGCAGAAACACCCCCCCCCCCCCTCATGCTGTTGCACGAGTGGGCAAACGGAATGAGTCGGTAACTCAGACTTTTTTTTTAAAACCAGCACAGACACCTGTGGATTCTACGCACAAATAACTTCAAGCTAAAGCGATCCTAATATTTGTATATAATAAAAACCAGTTTGTTCTTTTTGTAAAGGATGTTTTTAACTTGGTATCACATCTCTGTGTGGGGGAATTAAAAAGTGCATGGGGATGTCCGTATTTAAAAAAAAAAAAAAAGCCATGTCGAACTGTTACAAGAATGTAAATTTGGATGCGTGCACAGCTGTTGATCTTTTTTTTTTATTGGTAAAAAATATGAATGTAAACCGTGAAACACTCGTGGCATAGTATTTTAATTTAAGATAAAGTTTTTTTTTTGTAAAATCTCATCCTTGATTAGAAAATCTGAGCTATGAAAGATTTCTATTAGTGTCTCCTGACCAGTAATATTAACTATACTGAGAACATGGAGTTATTCCTGGGATGTGTGTGTGTGTGTGTGTGTGTGTGTATATATATATATATATATATATATATATATATATATATATATATATATATATATAAAATGTGTATATAAATATATATATATGTGTATATATATATATATATATATTTACACACACAGGAATCGTAAATTATTCTGTTCTCCTCACTTCCACAGTTCACGCCCATACATGTGTAAATTCTGTTTCCAGTCTTCATTAAATGCCACAAGGTGGAACCACTCAATGTACTTGTCCTATTTGACATTCTTTATGTATATCTGTATGTGAAATAGCTCTGCATCTCATTAATACATTATAAATTTTTCATGTTTATTCGACCATATCTGAGGTTATGAGTCATCTTTGATGTTAATTTTCCTCTGTAATTACATTGTGGTAGTGACTCCAGTCTTGTGCTTACACAGGGTTCAGCACGTTTGTGTGACCGGAAGAAGGCCCTGGGCTTGGCGAGAGTGTTTTGATGGAGTTTGCATGCTCTCCTTGTGCTTGCCTGAGTTTCCTCCAGGTTCTCTGGCTTCGTCCGACAGCCAAAAGACCTGCACAAGAGGCTAATGGGCTGTTCCAGATTGACCCTGGCTGTGAAGGTGAATGGTTGTATGTATTTGTTGGCCCTGAAATGGTCTGAGCTCTTTAGGGTGCACCCTGCCTGTGCCATGTCTTAGGCACTGGTGGTCTAGTAAGGTGATGGGTTACTGAGCTGATGGTCAGCGATTCAATCACCAATGTTGGGCCCTTGAGCATGGCCCTTAACCCTCAGTTGCACAAAAATGATAACTGTGAGTCGCTCTGCCAAATGCTGCAAATGTAGATGTCCAGTGTTTGATGAAATTCAGCTTCCCCACGACCTTAGTAGAATTGAGTGATTCGGCAAATGAGTGGGAATGAAACTCTACAGCGTTTATTTGCATTTGCCAAGACTTTTTTGACCACAGCTTGGTTCATATACAACATTATTTATTATATTATGCATTGTGTGCATACAATGCATTGTGTGTTTGAACACCTTTCTATCATAGATGATGTATGCTTCTTTTGGGATCAGAATATACATCCTACCCTTCATTTATCACTTAACATGCATAGCTGGGCCTTCAGCACCCATGACACACTTGCCTGTGCCTGTTCATTAGTTGTCCCTTCTTGGACTTTCTTCGGTGGATATTTAACACTGAATACCAGTGAGCGAACGCCCCACAAGATCTGTGGTTTTGGTAGTGTGTAGTCCCAGTTGTTTAGCCATCACGTAAACCTTGTCACTCATATTCTTATGTTTACTAGTTTTTCCTGATTTAAATACATCAACTTTGAGAACTGACTGTATGCTTTCTGCCTATTATATCCCACTCTTTGCAGGTGTCTTTGTAATTGGATAATCAATATAATTCGGATCATTGTTCAGCCTAAATAGTGTCTATACACCTACCGCCACAAGGGGGCGCAGTTGCCCTTTCTTCCGCACCTGGAGGTACTGCTCAGTACTGTGGTTTCCTGAGCAAACAACATTTTGACCACAATGTGTTCCTGTTCACACACAAAAAAATCCCCCATATACTTGAACATGCTTTTTTCCCCCCCTCTAGGTTTTTTTTATTACGCAAAAGTTTGCTAGTGGTGTTCTGATGTTGAGATGGTGTTGAGATATGAATAGACTAATGACTTTACCAAAATGGCACCAGTAAGCACAGACATTACTTGGGGTTAATGGTTTTATTTCTGTATGACTGAAGAAACAGCTTCACAACTGATGACAAAAGTGACCCAGAAAAGATGGAGAATTTTTTTCTTTTTGGTAGACAGAATCTCTTGCATCCAAAAAAAAAAAAACCGATCAATAGTGTTGCTGGATCAATGGGTCACACTCTCAAAAAAGTTTTTTTAAATTCATATAAATCTCATAAGCTTTCGCTTGCTGGCTTTAAAACGAATGCTGTTCATGCATACTCCAAACTTGTTTTCAGTCTCAGAACATTGTCTGTTCTCTCAAAGAGCTTCATTGCCTCCTGTCAGTCTGTGGAAAAGCTCCTCATTTAGCATTTCATTTTGCTCCTGGTTTCTCGTGGACATGAAGATGTAGCCACCGATGTACTCGTGTACGATCTTACAATCTGCCGTCACACAGCTAAAGGCCACGTTCACGTTCCCATTGAATTCAATGGCGACCTGGAACCCGAAGCAGGAGTTTTAAAGTGAGTGAAAATGTGAGGATGAAGCAAAACTAATGCAGATGTTGGAGACAGAACAACACACCTGTTTAATGTCCCAATTGACATTCCACTGTTTCATTGTGTTGTACCGCCATGTCTTCACCACTTCCTCAACATTTAGGTCAATGCGGATCAGACGGTTATTTGCGATACCCAACACCTCATCTTTACGGCAACCTTTAAACCTGTAGAAAAAAAATAAAAAGAGGAGGTGGTTTGAAGATTTGTCAGATTGACGCTTAAAAAATGTTTAAGTAAAAAACGTTTTTGAGTAGGCTTACCTAACTACAAAATAAGAGAGCCCAAAGTCAGGCAAAGCTTGCCAGATCTGCAAAAACTTTTGGATCGCACTCGTTAGTGAGAGCTGCGCCACATTCTGATAGGCCTCCAGAATACGAGGAGTCAGCTGAAAGAAAACATGCAAATCGGAAAGTAAATCTACTTGCATTGTGGTGTAGTAGTTAGAAGAAAGTCCTGAGCTCAGTAAGGGTGTTCCTGTGTGGAGTTTGCATGCCTTCCCCCTGCTTGTGTAGGTCGCAGCAAGCTCATAAAGTTTTGGAGATGGAGTGCTTTATAACTTGGAAAACCTAGTGGAAGACATGCTGTCACGATTGAATATTAATACCAAACCATATATAGGTTTTCAAATACAGACAGTCGTCGACTTGCGACTTATTCGAGTTATGTCTGATCGACTTTACGACCGCAAACGTCGTGAAGCATGATTCATGGCAGTGCAGTGCGAGTGTTGCATACGACAGTTGTTTGCGCTGCCGGCAGCGCCAGCGTCTTAAAAGGCCAAGCAGGAGATAATGCAGCTTCACTTTCTAACTGCTCAGAGCAAATTTATTCATTTACTTTCAATGCCATGTCACTGTGGTGGGAAGCGGAGAGCCAATCCTTTCTGTGTGCGGGCGGGTCCGATACCTTGAAATTCTTAATTTTATTGGACTCGCACGCTGCAGTGTTTGTGACAGGAGGCGCGTCCCAAGTTTTGGCAATCAGCTGCACTGCGGGTTGAAGTTTTTCCATGTCTGTCCATTTGTGTTTGCTTGCCAGCTGTGCTTGGCTTCGTGGAAATGAGCTGATCAAAACGAGGGAAATTTATCTCTTTACTCAAAAACAACACATGCAGTCTGTGGCTGTTGTTATAATCCAATAAAATTAGAGTTTGAAGGTATCGGACCCGACCACACACTGGAGTACAGAAAGGATTGGCTCTCCACTGCGTGCCACAGAGACGTGGAATTGAAATACAAGTGGCTCCCAACTTATGAAACCCCCCGGGTACAAAAATTCCGGGTCATGAAAAACATTTTCCTCAGTTTTCGTCTCCGGGATATGAAAACAACCTCCTCTTACAAAAAGAAATAAAAAATTCAAACGCGGCAATCAAAATTTCACACGATGCGTGAGTTGCTCTCTCATTGGCTGTCTCTCAACATCCTGTCCCGCTGGCCTCCCATTGGCTAGGAGGGATGACGCAGAACCAGAAGGAGACCTTAAAGCGGAAATACAGTGAGGACCTCTGATCTTTCAAAAAGGTACTATAATTCAGCTTTAAATAAAACATCCCGACTGTGTGTGTGTGTGTGTGTGTGCGCGCAAGAGAGAGAAGGAAGCTTAACTCTTTAGTTTAGTTTTTAAAGTTGTTTAATTCAGTAAATGTTTAATAAACGTGACGCATTTGAGCTCATGTGGAATTCCGATCCCTCAAGGAATCAAGTTAAAGTTGAGTTTGGACCTCCGATCTGTCAAGCAGGGAATGTGCTTTGAATTCCATGTCTTGTGGGCGTGGCCCGCAGCGCTACAATAAACATTTAATGTGTATACAATACATTATGTGTGTGTGTGTGTGAGAGAGAGAGAGAGAGAGACAGGGGTGTGTATGTTTAATAATAGTTTAATTAATAAATATATTAAAATGTTTAAATGGTTTAATAAATAATTTTTTTACTTTTAACACATTTCATACAAAATTGGTGTACTTTTATCATTTTTAAAGGGTCTTTGGAGCCTTGGAACAAATCAGGCGTTTAATATGTAAAATGCGACCCCTACTGACGAAACTCCCGCGTTACGAAAAAGGCGCAGGAATGGATTAACTTTGTAAATCTGGGGCCGACTGTATAGATTTAAATGCGCGAGATTTATTCATCTGTTTTTGTTTTACTTGATGGTTTTTTTTGTATTTTTATTTAAATGACAGTGAAATTGTGTATTCGTTATTCTGTTAAGAAAGGCCACCTGATTTATCTGAGAGCCAGATACAGTCATCAAAGCAGCCACATCTGGCTCACGAGCCATAGGTTCCTGACCCTTGATCTTATGGTGTACATTTACAGAGTATAGGGCCAGTCGGCCCCCCCTACCTACGAAATTAATCCGTTCCAGCGCCTTTTTCGTAATGCGGGGATTTCGTCAGTAGGGGTTGCATCTTACATGTTAAACGCCTGATTCGTTCCAAGGCTCCTGTCTTTGGACTGGATAAACTGCATTTTGTATGAAATGTGTTCCAAGTAAAAGAAAATTTATTAAACATTTTTTATGAACACACACACACCCCTGTCTCGCTCTCTCTCCCCCCCACACACAGATGCATTACAATGTCTACAATACACATGTTTTATTCTAGCGTTGCGGGCCACGCCCACAACACGTGGAATTCAAAGCGCATTCCCTGCTTGACAGATCGGAGGTCCAAACTCAACTTTAACTTGATTCCTTGAGGGATCGGAATTCCAGATGAGCTCAAATGCGCCCACATTTATTAAACATTTACTGATTTAAACAACTTAAAAAAACTAAAGAGTTAAGCTTCTCTCTCACTCTCACACACATACACACACACGGACGGGGCGTTTTATTTAAAGCGGAATTACAGTACCTTTTGAAAGATCAGAGGTCCTCTCTGTATTTTCATTTAAAGTCTCCTTATGGTTCTGTGTCATCCCTCCGAGCCAATGGGAGGCCAGCAGGGCGGGATGTTGAGAGACAGCCAATGAGAGAGCAACTCGCGCATCGTGTGAAATTTTAATTGGCGCGTTTGAACTTTGAATTTCTTTTCGTAAGAGGAGGTTGTTTTCGTTTCCCAGGAACGTAAACTTAGGAAAATGTTCTTTGTAACCCGGGGATTTCGTACCCAGGGGGCTTTGTAAGTAGGGGGGCCGACTGTATTTACATTTGCAGATTATATAGTGTGCTTAAGTAAAAGTTTTTCTTAATGTAATCATTGAAATATATGGAATTGGAAACTTCGGACCAGTGTTCCCCCAGTATTAGTCCGTTAAACTGAGGCATGAGTGTATTTGGATGGAAAGTCGACATACGACCAGATCGCTTTACGACCGGTCTGTCGGAACCAAAAGCGGTCGTAAGTCGACGACTGTCTGTAGAAGTATTCCCTGTGACCTTGAAAGGTCCACCACGTACAATTTCAAATAAGATTCTCTTTTTGCTTATATGGTCACGTCTACTTCCTTTTTAACATGTAAAATGAACACATGGGTAAATAAAACCAGTATGAATATAGGGCCATAGGGCTGCGGCATTAGTGGTTAGTACATCCACCTTACAGCATAAAGGTTTTTGATTCGAGTAGCAGGTTTGGTTGTTTCCAGGTAAAGTTCTCTGCTCTGTGTTCACTGGTTTCCTTTAGCAGTCCCAAGACATGCATCTCAGCCCTAAAGGGCTGTTCCAAATTGCAGCTGGGTGTAAATGTGCATGGTTGTGTGTTTGTGGTCGCCCTGCAGTGGTCTGGGGAGCATTCAGGGTGTACCCCGTCTTCGTCCAATGTTGGCTGAGATCCAAGCTGCAGCCTCTCCGTAGCCCTGGTAGGAGTAAGTGATGTAAACATATACGTATTTGCACTAACAAATCATCTTTTCCTTTTGGCTTTTTCCCCTTTTTCAGGGGTCGCCACAGCGGATCGTTTGATCTCGCATAGGTTTTTACGTCGGATGCCCTTCCTGACACAGCCCTTTAGCAAGGGACAGAAACACACTGACGGCTACTCTTTACGAAAGTCAGCAATGGTTCTTTTACATGAACCTCACACCATAGACAGAGACATGGCCGGCCTTTGATAACCCAGTTAGCTGCACTGGTGGGACAGTGACAACCTTGTGGTGAGTGGGACAGATCTCCTTAAATATGTTTTTTTTAATCTTAATATACCTCAGCAGTTCACATGAACTACTTCCAGGGCTGGTGCATGGCATTGTAGCACCCAAGGTGAGTTATTATAAGCATTTATAGCATTGAATATGTATTTATTGATATTATATACACATATACATGTACGTATACGTCAGTCGGGGAGGTTGATCTTACTTCGCGGAATGCGGCTGTCCAAAATAACCACGGAAAGTGTGGGATCCCTCTATAACAATGTCCGCAAAACATGCATTGACACAGTTCCTGAAGTTGCAGCTATAAATAGTTGTTCCTTTTTCAGCCTCTTTCACTCTCATAAAAAAAAAAAAACTACATCTTTAAAAATTTTTGCAGACCCCAAAGTTCCAAAGACAACAACATAGTTTTATATCTTTCTCTTCCAAAGAAAGCTGCAAATTAAGGCCAACATTCTGTTACCTGCTTGGGCTTGTACTTCTTCTGGTAGCGTGGAGAGACGAGACTGTGTGTGTTGATGCTCTCGTCAGTCGGAGCGGTCTTATTTCCTGGTGTGGTCCTCTGCATGGCCAGGAAAGACTGAATGCTCTGGACCTCACTTGAGAAAGAGCTGTCGGCCAGGGTCTTTCCCTTAGATGCTAAGCGACATGCGGCCATCCATTTGCTGTACCGCTGTTCCTGCACAGATACACGACAATAATGATAATCTCACACACACAACCCTCATGTAGGTACAGTGTTATAAATTAATTATGAGTATAGTTGTATTAGCAGGTTTGCTATCTGGTATATCATATATAGGGAAGTGTACTCATGGTAGGTTCCATATTCACTAAATATTTCCGCATAAATATTCAAAATGAGCCTGTTTTCAGCTGACTGGTTTTTCCCCAGCAAAATTTTGGTTTCGTTCTATTCTTTAAATAAAATAATTCTCATTCTGATCTAATGTATTTTGTAAGTTTTGAGTTTGCATGTTCTCCGCATGCTTTTGTGGGTTTAGTCCGGATACTCCAGTTTACTCCCATAGCTCAAAAAGAAGCACAGTAGGCGAATTGGCTGTGCCAAATTGCTCCCAAGTGCGAATGTATATGCTTGTGTGTGTGTGTATTAGGCTTAAGATAGTCTGTAAAGCTGCTCAGGTTGTACCCTGTCTTTGCCCGGAGTTTGCTGAGATGGGTACCAGCCTCCACCCTAATTGAGATTACATGTAAGCAGCTTCAAAAATCAATGAAATGAACTTGTCTTCGCTAGTCATCAAGCGACTATTCAAGTCAATTCATCAGCATCCACTGAGCCCAAGGCATATCATTATTTTAGTATATAGTGCACAGGAACATACAGTAAGAGAAAACTAAATACATTTTTGTTAGCAACTTTATTGGCTTGTTGCAAGCAGCACCCTTTTAGCCTTTAGGCTTTTTCTTGAAGGAAGGGAGAGGAGGAACACAATATAGCAAAAAATATATCGGCTTCACTCGACCGACTGTGCTGTTGGATGGTGCAACTTTAAGTGACTGAGTTTGGATGAGATTGAATGAGAGTGGAATGGGATTGTCTGGTTACTGCAGCTTAATAAGTGAAATTTTCTTGCACACTCACATTTTCGCAGCGCAAGTAGACCTCGTTCATGCCGTCTGCTTCAGGAATCAGCAGTTTAATGCAGAACTTTTGGGCCGCTACACTCACGTCAGGAGCTACCTCACAGCCTGTGAGGAACAGGATTTATTAGTCTGTGTGCATGGTAGAATAGTGTGTAGGTAATTTTTACAGATACTGTTACCTTTAAGGTTCATCTGCTGTATTGGCTCTGTGCAGCTCTCCTCTTTACTCTTATAGTACAAGATAGATGTGTCCTTGAAAGTGAACCAGAATTGTTTGTACTTCTTTAACGTTTGCTTCTTTGGTCTAAAAGGATATGAACACAGAATGATGTTGCACAATAGGAAAGGCTTAATTTTATGGAGGAAAAAAAAAATCATTACATCAAATGTACATTTTTCTGACATTCAACAACACACTTTTCTTATTTTATTGAATAATCAGTCATAGTAACTGAATAATGTTCATTCATTCATTGACCAAACTGATTTATCGGACTATAATCATGGAAGCCTAGCTCAGCCGACCCTGGGTGAAGGTGTGCTACACCCTAAATAACTCGCCAGACCATTGCACGGCCAACACACACACACAAAATTTGGAACAGCCAATCAGCATCATATGCAGCATAATTATGGGAAGAAACTAGAGTATCCAGTGAAAACCTACACAAGCAACTGAATAATAAGGTTTAGAATAAATAACTTAATCTAACTACACAATTATTATGTCCGTCTTCCTTTCGGCTTTTTCCCTTTTTACTTGGGAGTTTGATTTGGCAGAGGTTTTTATGTCGGATGCCCTTCCTGACACAACCCTTTTAGCAAGGGACAGAAACATGTTGACGACTTTGCAGCTACTCTTTACGAAAGTCAGCAATGGTTCTTTTTCATGCCTCTCACCATAGACAGTGAGAGACATGGCCCGCCTTTGATAACCCAGTTAGCTGCACTGGGGGTACACAATTATTATGTAAAATGTCCATTATGTAGAATTTAATTCCATGCATGAGATGCCATATTATGTATCATCATTCATTACTATGCAATCATAAGTAAATAAATATAACTTATAAATATAATTGATTAGCATGTGACACATTGGGCAGTGGTGGTCTAGTGATATAGGGTGCTGGATCGCTGATCCAAAGGTTGGCGGTTCGATTCCCACTCTCCACAAGGTTGTCACTGTCCTCCCCAGTGCAGCTAACTGGGTTATCAAAGGCCGGCCATGTCTCTCACTGTCTATGGTGTGATGCATTTAAAAGAACTATTGCTGAATTTCGACAGGAGGAGGCTGCAAAGCCGTCAGCGTGTTTCCACCCTGCGGTGGCCTGGCGAGCTGTCCAGGGTGTACTCTGCCCTCGCCCGAAGTTGGCTGGGATGTGCGCCAGCCTCCCCGCGACCCTAATTAGGATTAAGCGGTTACAGAAAATGAACTGAACTGAGAATGTGACACTCCATGTCCCAAGGGTCAGGGTCAGTAACTGAGGATTGGTCTGACAGAACCCATGCCTTCAGCTGCCACCCAACTCGCATTGCACCCGATCCCTATCACCCCTCCCACAGGTGGTGGGTCCATGGGAGGGCGGACCCATATCTCCTTTCCGGGCTGGGCTCCATGGGCAGAAGCCCGACCACCAGGCGCTCACCTTCGAGCCCCTCCTCCATGTCCGGCTCCAGCGGTGTTTCAGGCATGTCCAACTGGGAAGAGACCCCGGGGTTGACCTAGAACACGCTGGAGAGACTATGTCTCCTCCCGGAAGAGCTGGAGGAAGTGGCTGGGGAGAGGGATGTCTGGGCCTCTTCACTTAGGTTGCTGCCCCCGCGACCCGACCCCGGAAGACGATGAATGAATGAATGATTAGCATGTACATACATGTTAAAATAATTCTCTGTGATCTGTTGTTTAGACTAATGCAGGTTTCTCCGTTCTGAAAATGTGTTTGTTGGCTTTATCTCACCTGAAAATCTTTAGATAGTCATGGAGCTCTGGTGCCGTCATTGTATCCTGCATTGACACACATTTCAGAGATAAATAAAAAGACCTGCTTAGCAACTGCACTCCCTCATAGTGTAACATTCTTCACACTCTACACAAGGTGATATTACAAAATATTAGTTTTCCAACTAAGTGCTGATAACAATGGTCTTGCTCCTCTTGAGTCTTTTTTTTTTTTTTTCCATAAAGAATTTCAAATTTCAATCAGTTTGACCATAGATCAGTTTTGATTGCAGATCAGAGAAGATGGCAGGTTTAAGTACTTAGGCTCAACAATCCAGAGCAATGGAGAGTGTGGAAAAGAGGTGAAGA
The DNA here is from genome assembly GCA_024760905.1 of Plotosus lineatus. Classification (NCBI taxonomy): domain Eukaryota; kingdom Metazoa; phylum Chordata; class Actinopteri; order Siluriformes; family Plotosidae; genus Plotosus; species Plotosus lineatus. Next base: position 27,750,835 of record CM045740.1, on the reverse strand, counting down.
GGTGTGTGCAGGCAGGTTGGAATGGTTGGAGAAAAGTGTCTGGTGTGATGTGTGATAGGAAAGTATCGGCAAGAATGAAAGGAAAAGTGTACAAGACGGTGATGAGGCCAGCAATGTTGTATGGTTTAGAGACAGTGGCCCTGGGGAAAAGACAGGAGTCAGAGTTGGAGGTAGCAGAGATGAAAATGTTGAGGTTCTCTTTGGGAGGAACGAGGATGGATAGGATAAGAAATTAGTACATCAGAGGGACAGCACATGTAAGATGTTTTGGAGACAAAGTCAGAGGCTAGATTGAGATGGTTTGGACATGTACAGAGGAGGGATAGTGAGTATATTGGTAGTAGGATGCTGAGGTTGGAACTACCAGGCAAAAGGCCCAGACCCAAAATTCATGATTCCTTGTAAACAGAGATTTCTCCAGACTCAGAACCTATTGATATTATGTATTGCAAATGGCGAGTTGCAAATTTTTTATTTTGAAATTGTTCCACATTTAATTTTTTTTTTCCAATTTATTTTTTGTAGCTTGGTGAACCTCTGCCCAAATCATTACTTTTTATTAAAATTATTGATTTTTTTTCCCTTAGCATATAATTCTTCAATTATGAATGAAAACGCTTTAACCTATGTTCGCTGGAAAAATGAAGATTAAAAAAACAGTAACAACTATACATTCCCAGACACTTCAAGTTCTCATCAAAGAATGGACAGCCAATCGGGATCAAGATGCATGAAAGCCAATCAGCAATAGAATGCATACAGATGAGAAACTGATGGATGTACAAGTCATGCAAAATCAAGTCAGTGATTTCTTAGCTCTAGAACCAACTGATATTTTAAGACATAACTGATCTACCAACATTTTATAAAACCCAGGCTTACATTCAGATTAATGTTGCGTTAGCACTTGTATAATGATTTTAAGCAAGACACATCGTGTATTACAGTGGTACAGTTCATGTTTACCAGCATCTCTTCTGCGCTGCTCTCTGCCTCCATCTTGACCTCCAGGCACTGCAGAGCTGAGTCCAGGTCATCCATAGCAGGAGAAGATTCAACCAACTGCTCAGTCAGGGAAGCTTTTCCTATGTGGTACTAGAAGAATAAACACACAGAACAAAGAGATTGATAATTATGCATTAGGGCAAAGGAATTTATTCCACTATTATTATCCCCTGTACAACTTTGAATGAGTCGATTTTAATTTGGGTAAATAAACTTCTTTATTTTAGGACAAAGTTTACATCAGGACCTATTGATCAGCCACAAGCGTTGATCTGTGGTTACAGTGTGTACAGGTTGAACAAAACTGTGCAGTTGAAAGCTGAAAACATATCACCTTTATTTTCACCATGGATTTGTTGTAAAGCTTATTTATTTGTAGCATTCTATCCTTTCTATCTCAAACTATTCGGCTGTTTACTCCTGACTTTTCTCTTCAATATTGCTGATAAGATGCAAACTGGATTTGGTGCTCTCAAGATCAGCAGTTTCTGAGGTAGCTAAGCCAGAAAGTATCAGAATATAAAGTGGGTACAAATATGCAATGGTTAAAAATCACTGACTTTTTTTTTTTATTATTCTGATGTTTGATGAACACTCGGAAGCTATTGGTCTGTAATTGCCGCTGCCTCCTCTAAAAAGGTTATATTTTCTACTCAGTTTGTGTCTTTGTTAGAATTACAACAGAAACTGATTCACTGAATTTGATAAAAATTTCCAGAAGAGGTGGGTTTGAATGAGAAAGACTTGCTGACATTTTTGAGGTATTTTTAAAGGATTCTTTAACATTATGTAATATGAAATTTTTTTGGAAGTGTTGTAGTACACCAGACTCAGCAGGGGGTGCTGCGTAGGTTGTTATGTATTTGCAAAAAGATACAGTATCAGGAGATTTTCATGAAATTTCTACAAGAGGTGGAACTTTAGAAAAGTAAGACTCCATTAGATTTTTAAAGATAAACCAGATCAAATTCTGAATACCTTTAAAAAAAAACAACAACAATTCTTTAACATTGTGAGACAGGAAGATTTTTGCTATTTTTGAGTCATACAAGGGGCTTGCTTAGTTTGGTGGAGGTTCATGCCCTCGGAGTGCTGTTATATGGAATTTTATACAGTGTATTGCTGTATTATTGGATATTTGCATAAATTCTCAGATGTTCTGAACACATTTGTCAAATTTTTGTATTTTCTTCAGAGTAATTGAAACACGTGCTGCTATTAAAACAGATAATTTACATAATGATTAAATCTATAAATTTAGCTTGCTACAGTAGCTAAATAGCATATGACTTGTTATTTCTTTTATTTTTCCAGCAAAAAAAAACAAAACAAAATGAAGTGGTCACTTGCTAAGATGAAGGTCTTACGGACTCATTGAAAGTTCTGTGGCTAAGACCTTGTATCATACGCACTGTAATACTGCTTCACGATAAATTAAACATTACCTGTGCACACATGATTGTTTACATGCTAATATCCTAACTTTGTAAATTGGGAATTGCATTATTATTTTTTTTTAATTATGTCATGCCGACAAAGAACTGTGATAAATCTGCTACCTGTAAGGCAGCAAAAAGCATCATCTCCTCCTCTGTGCAGTCGATCTCCTCCAACAAAATAGCCCACTTGGCCTGTTCATACAGCTGAGTCAAACGCACAGCATCGAGCTGCATACAGAGATACACAGCGCACACAGTCAGCAAGCTGCAACATGAGCCCCCAAGGAAAAATACAAAGCTTAATATTTGTTTAAATCATGGCACGATTTGATTTTCTAACCACCTGCGGAGCAAGGTCATAGAAGCTGTAGTATTTGAAACGCAAGAGGAGTTTCTGGTCTTCTTTGATGGCCTGCTGCAGGAGGGACCGGGATGAATCGAGCCACCTGGGGGGTAAAACAAAATTCTAAATGAGAAAAAAAAAAAAAAAAAAAAAACTTGGCCGGCAATGTTACATTCAATTTCCGTTTCAGTACGTGGGCGCAGTGTGTTCATCTCATCCAAATATCAGACTCTGCATAGGTCATGAATCATTTTGTAAACTCATTTGACTTCCTGTAAATCATTTTACATCCCATAGTTTTAAGATTTTTGGAGCTTTAACTGAGTCATAGGCTAGAAGCACAACTTCCTTTGATGACCTGACACTTGTACAGGAAGTGCACTCTGTATTAAATGATAAAAGAAGGAAATAATACCACCCACATCACTTTGTAGCCTAATTTTAGTCATATCCAATTTCCATTCGTCAAGTATTGCCTTCCCTATCTCACGACCGCCACCAACCAGGAAGTAGCAAAAGCAGGCATCTGACCCTCTGTGGCATGCAATGCTACCATTCGTTTCTTTGCAAACTGCTGTGTGTGTTTTTTCCAACCTGCTGTGAATCTGTGCTTTGTCCACCTTGCTGGTTGGTCTGTACATTTTTGTGATGGTCTCAGGCATCGGAGCTGGCTGGCTCACTGAAATCATTTTATACACTGACTCCATCTCAGGAGATTCAGCGAAGAATGCAGGCATGCCATTGGCCAGCTTTAAAATAGAAGCTGCAAAGAAACAGAATAAACTTTCACACAGTGATAACTCACATGTATCATATGTATTACTTAAATACACACACACACAAAACAGTACACATGGGTCAACATTTAAAGATGCCATTTATATTTTATATTATATATATATATATATATATATATATATATATATGAGATTTTCTGAGTAGATCCTTCCGTAGGAGAGTGCTCAATACTTTTTGGTAGAGCAAATAAACAAAAAAAAAAAAAAAAAAAAAAATATATATATATATATATATATATATATATACACACTTATATTATTTATATATATATAAAATGTATGTATTTTTATTATATTTATTATTATTATTATTACCATTATTATTACTACTATGAATAAATCATCAATATATTTGCCAAATTGCTTAGTCCTTCCAGGGTCGTGGGAAGAGCGTAACCCATCGCAGCCGACCCTGAGCAAAAGCAGAGTACATCATGAACCAGAGCATAACGTGGCCAACACCCACACACAACCATTCGACTCCCCTTCAGACCTGTGGCATTCTGGGACAGCTCATTTGCCTAATATACTTTGGCCTGTGGGAGGAGACTCACAAGCGAGAGAAGAACACGCAAACCCTGCAGAGAACCTTCCGAGCTGAGCCCGGGACTCAAATTCACGACCTTCTGGCTGTGATAAACACTACACCACTGCACCGCCTGTCATCAACCACATCATCAACACTTACATCTCAAGCTAATTAATATCTTGAGGGTTGTGGGGAGGCTGAAGCCTATCTCAGTCGACATGAGATAAAGGTGGGGTACACCCTGAGCAGCTCGCCAGACCATCACATTACCAACATACATATAGCCGTTGATGTGCTAACCACTACGCCATGTGTTGCCCAATATTTATTTATTGCAAATTGTTAATTTATGCAGCTATGAGGAATAATGAATAGAAAGCCATTCATGACTGCAAAATAAACAATGACCGAGCGATCAGGATCTCAACATACAGTGTAGTGGTTTCTTAATTTTTGTTGTAATGAATTTTGTAAAAATCTAATTTTTAAGTAGCTGTGCAATAGGCAGGATGACTAATTATGATTAATCATAACTTCTTTCCCTTTCAGGGGTTGCCACAGCAAATCATCTGCTTCCGTCTTTATGGAAGTCATATTAATGATTCACATGTTTAATTTGGTATAGGTTTTTACGTCGAATGCCCTTCCTGACACAACCCTTTAGCGAGGGACAGAGACACGCTGATGGCTTTGCAGCTACTCTTATTGAAAGTCAGTAATGGTTCTTTTACACGAACCTTGTTCCATCACGCTGGGCTGTTTAGAGTATTTTAGAAGCTGCTGACCTCCTGGGATTTTTTTTCCTCCACCACACACAGTCCTCACTAGATTTTATACAGAACGGCTAACTGGGTTATCAAAGGCCGGCCATGTCTCTCACTGTCTATGTTGTGAGGTTCATGTAAAAGAACCATTGCTGACGTTCGTAAAGAGTAGCTGCATTGCCGTCAGCGTGTCTCTGTCCCTTGCTAAAGGGTTGTGTCAGGAAAGGCATCCGACATAAAAACCTATACCAAATCAAACATGCGAATCAAATGATTTGCTGCGGAGACCCCTGATAAAGGGAAAAAGCCGAAAGGAAAAACAAAAGAAGATGTGAACAACTAAAAACACCCAGTGAGTATCAGTTGCACAAACATCTTAAGACGTGATTGTGGAGAATATTTACAGTGGTTTGTTTTGACACGTTAACCCAAATAAACACTCTCTCCAGCTGTGCTGAGCAGAAATGCATCTCATGCATTTCAGAATTCACAATGGAACATCAGAGAAATGCCGTTTCTATTTCTATTTCAACTGTCCAGTTCCTGTAAATGTGTATCTACTGGAGCCTCAGATTCTGGTTGGTGGTTGACTGTAGTAGAACTTCATATAATTTTCTACTGTTATGTACTACCTGGCACAAGACTGAATATACTGTGCATTCTGAGATGCTAGTAGACCACACAGATAGGCATACAATCTAGACCAGGGGTTGGCAACCTTTGCCATTCAAAGAGCCATTTGGACCCGTTTTCTTCGGTAAAGAAAACACCTCCTCTTCTTTTCCTTTCGGCTGTTTCCTTCACGGGTCGCCACAGCAAATGATCTGCTTCCATCTCACCCGATCCTCTGCATCTTCTACTCTTACTCCAACTACCTTCATGTCCTCCTTGACCACATCCATAAATCTTCTCTTTGGTCTTCCTCTAGGCCTTCTGCCTGGTAGTTCCAACCTCAGCATCCTACTACCAATATACTCACTATCCCTCCTCAAGACATGTCCAAACCATCTCAATCTAGTCTCTCTGACTTCTTTCCAAAATGTCTTACATGTGCTGTCCCTCTGATGTACTCATTCCTGATCCTATTCATCCTCGTTACTCCCAAAGAGAACCTCAACATTTTCATCTCTGCTACCTCCAGCTCTGCCTCCTGTCTTTTCCTCAGCGCCACTGTTTCTAAACCATACAACATTGCTGGCCTCATCACCATCTTGTACACTTTTCCCTTCATGCTTGCCAATACTCTGCTATCACACCGGACACTTTTCTCCATCCATTCCAACCTGCCTGCACACACTTCACCTCTTTTCCACACTCTCCATTGCTCTGGATTGTTGAGCCTAAGTACTTAAAATCCTCCACCTTCTTTATCTCTGCCCCCTGTCACCTCACCGTTCCTCTTGGGTCCTGCTCGTTCACACACATGTATTCTGTCTTACTGAGGCTAACCTTCATTCCCCTCCTTTCCATGGCATACCTCCACCTCTCTAGATTTTCCTGCACTTGTTCTCTGCTCTCACTACAGATCACAATGTCATCTGCAAACATCGTAGTCCATGGAGATTCTTGTCTAACCTCGTCTGCCAGCCTGTCCATCACCATAGCACACAAGAAGGGGCTCAGAGCTGACCCTTGATGCAGTCCCCCCCTCCACCTTGAACTCTTCTGTCACACCGACAGCACACCTCACCACTGTCTTACATCTCTCATACGTGTCCTGCACCACTCTAACATACTTCTCTGCCACTCCAGACTTCTTCTCTCGGCACCCTGTCATATGCTTTCTCCAGATCCACAAAGGCACAATGCAGCTCCCTCTGACCTTCTCTGTACTTCTCTATTAACATCCTCAAAGCAAACACTGCATCTGTGGTGCTCTTTCTTGGCATGAAACCAAACTGTTGTTCACAAATGCTGACCTCTGCCCTTAGTCTAGCTTCCACTATTCTTTCCCATAACTTCATCGTATGGCTCATTAACTTTTACCCCTCTGTAGTTACCATAATTCTTCACGTCTCCCTTGTTCTTAAAAATGGGCACCAGCACACTTCTCCATTCCTCTGGCATCTGCTCACTTTCTAAGACCTTGTTGAATATTCTTGTCAGGAAATCTACTACTTCCTCCCCTAGACACTTCCATACCTTCACCGGTATGTCATCAGGACCAACTGCCTTTCCACTCTTCATCCGCTTCAATGCCCTCCTCACGTCACCTTTACTAATCTTTGCTACTTCCTGCTCCTCAACAGTCACCCCTGCTCCTATTTTTTCTCTCATTTTCCTCATTCATCAGCTCTTCAAAGTACCCTTTCCATCTTCCCAGCACACTTCTGTCATCAGTCAATATATTTCACTCTCTGTCCTTTATCACTAACATGCTGCACGTCTTTCCCATCTCCATTTCTCTGCTGTGTCAACCTGTATAAATATTTTTCTCCCTCCTTACTGTCCAACCTATCATACAAGTCATCATATGCCCTCTGTTTGGCCTTTGACACCGCTAACTTCGCCTTACACTGTGTCTCCCTGTACTCCTGTTTACTCTCTTCGGTCCTCTCCATGTCCCACTTCTTCTTAGCTAACCTCTTCTTTTGTACACACTGCTACACTTCCTCATTCCACCACCAAGTCTCCTTATCTACTTTGCTTCCACAGGACACACCAAGTACTCTCCTACCTGTCTCCCTGATCACATTGACTGTGGTTGTACAGTCATCTGGAAGCACTTCCTGACTACCCACAGTAAAGAAAACACCAGGAGCCACAAATCCTTTTTTGACATTTAAAATCAAATAGCACTGCATAGAATGTTTCCCCCCTTTTACTCCATGTTAATATAAAACAACAATGTGTTGCACTGATTTAAACGAGTGCAGAGACAATTAAATTACAATTCTGCTTGCAACAAAAACATTTACTGTACATTTAAAAATCACCAGCCTCCCCGCGACCCTAATTAAGATTTAGTGGTTCAGAAAATGAATGAATGTGTTCGAGTCCTTGTCTTTTTATAAAGAAAAAGAATACAGTATCTATCCCACGAAGCGTGGGACGGGCTGCAGCCAGGTGTGTTAACGGGTTGGGTAGTCTACCTCACCATCATGCCCTTCTTAGGATCTTTTCTTTATTTGTTATATTAATGTTGTTTTCTCAGTTTTAATTTATAAAAATGACAGCAACTCAGAAAAAGTATATTAAGACTTATTTTAAGAAGGAACCTGCTCAACATTCTTTTAAATTATATTAATGCTTAATGCTGCACTGAGCGACCCATTCTCTGAGTGCAGACTGAACCACACCCAGTCTTTTATTTTGTCACTGGGAAGAGAGTTATTTAATTCGGACATTGCTGTGTATAAACAAATCTTATCCACCATCCCTTACTTCAGCTGTGATTTCCGTTCCTGGATTACAAACCCCGGTGGCGGAAAAAATCTCTCTCGCCGTGCTGCTGCTTGCCATGAGCTCTTTTATATTTATTTGGTGTGGGCGTGGTTATTGTGTGTGTGTTCTTGTGGACACACACAAAATCACCCCGCCCACACCAAATAAATATCCGCCCACACCAGCGACGGTTAATTTTCATCTATGTAATTTTTCAACCCTAAAAGAACATTTTTTGAAAATTTTCATTCAGGTGAAAGCTGGTTTAACTCTCTAAGCCCTGGAAGCCTGAAGTGCTTCCGATGTGAGTAAATAAGCACCTTATGGTGCATCCGCCAGCCACCGTAAAGTACATCATTTTGAAAAGCCACAGAACCGCACCAGAGAGCTGAAAGAGCTGCAGGTTGCCAACCCCTGGACTAGACAGACAGACATATTTGTAGGCAGGCAGACAGAAAGACAGGTAGATAGATACCTGTTGGTAATGGTGCACAAGTGATGTCATACACCTGCTCATCTTCACCCTTCTTCTTTTTCTTCTTCTCTTCAGCCGGCTTCATAAGTGACAGCTCCTCGGGATGACGAATATCTACAGCACAGAATGATCAGGTGAACGAAAAAAAAAACATGTATACAAATGAAAAGAAATGTGAATTTCTATATTTGGTGATCGTCTTCACCCTTAAACACACCCGCACAGACTTACTGAGTAGCTTACAGATGCCCATTACACTGCGGAACATGGGGCCAGAAAAGCAGGCTAAGAGCTTGATGGTGAGTCCATTCGGTAAGCCCAGCTTCAGAGGCTTGTGCTGGGGGGTGAGGCATAGACGAGCATCAGCATGGATCCCATATTTATCCAGCGTCCACGCTGGCTTCAGCAACCATTGCTGCTTCTGCTCCCACCAAAGCGCATGATCCGACCAGTTCTTCTTAATCTCTACAGCACAGCAGAGGACATTACACAGAGTTAATAATGTCTCATAGGTGTAAGAAAAGCATCCAAGTGAAGGATGCTGGATCTTATCCAAGCACAGAGCTGAACGGAGACTTCTGGGCATTGAACAGAGAACCTTTCAGCCACAGTCACTGAAATATAAAATATTATGATCGTTTACCCTCCAAATGAAACTTAGGACCATTTGAAACAACTCTGTCTTATTACTGCTATTAAAGGTACAGTGAGTTTTTATTATTGTTGAGTTTTCAGAGCGTGAATATAAACTGTTTATGGCAATGCAGGAAGGTCATATTTTTTTCCATCCAGGCCACTACTGGGCTAATTCCAATAAATTTGAGTGTTTGTCTTGTCCAGGCGCAATATACTTCATGGCTAGTAAGCAAGTGGATTTTGGCAACCTACAGTTACACACATGCAAGTTAACAGTACAGCTCGGGAAGAAATAGTTGTGAGCATTTGGGATAAACTTTGGAGGGCAGCGGTGGTCTGGTGGTAAAAGGTGCTGGATCGCTGATCCTAAGGTTGGGGGTTCAAGTCCCACTCTCCACAAGGTTGTCACTGTCCCCCCCAGTGCAACTAACTGGGTTATCAAATGCCGGCCATGTCTCTCACTGTCTATGGTGAGAGGTTCATGTAAAAGAACCATTGCTGACTTTCGTAAAGAGTAGCTGCAAAGGTTTGTGTCAGGAAGGGCATCCGACGTAAAAACCTATGCTAAATCAAACATGCGAATCAGGTGATTCACTGTGGCGACCCCTGAAAAAAAAAATAAAAAAAGGGACAAGCCCAAAGGAAAAGAAAATTAGGGTTAAACTTTGGATTCATCTGTCCATTTATGGTAATTGGCCCTGTATTTACTCGGGGTGTGGGTGTGTGTGTGTGTGTGTGTGTGTGTGTGTGTGTGTGTGTGGGGGGGGGGGGGGGGGGGGGCACAGCTCAAGGATGCCGCCATCTTGTGCTTTTCTATCGTAGCACAGAACTGTACAGGCATCGACGGAGATGGGTCGGAAATTGAATTCTTGAACCTCACCACTAGATTCCATAAAATCTCTCACACACACTGTACCTTTAATGGATGGAGCACTGAAAGTGTTGAAACCAAAAGCACACAGTGTGCATGAGTTTCATATCCAATCAGTTGTCAAAATGATGGGCGGTCATCACAATGAAATTTAAAAGAATAAAATAAAAATAGACTTTTAAAGCATATATATAGTCCAATCACAACACCGATCCAACCATTCATTATTAAACAACTAAAAAATAAAAACGTTACGTGTTTCCTTACGTGTTTTTTCCACAATTTTAAGAATGACCCCTCCTATATGAAGGTCGGATGTAACGCTGATTTTAAGAGGTGGAGCTTCTGGTCCCAGTTCCTCTACAGAGACGCACAGATCCCACACTGCCATGCTAGGAAACATCACACATAGAAAGAACAAGTGGGGAAAGGAAGGCAGAGTGAAGTGAAACTGGCTCATGTGAAGAATAAAACAACATATAGTGTGCTGTTCTCGGAACATATTCAGGGACTGAGTTGTGTGATGGGCCCTGATACCATTGAACAGTCTCAAAATATATTCGTTATAATATATACCATTGCTGCTCACAACAATTTACACTCACATTCACACCTAGGGACAATCGGATACAGCCGATTAGTCGAAGGTACATGTCTTCGATCTGCGGAAGAAAACCAGAGTACCCCAGAGGAAACCCGCACAAGCACAAGGAGAACATGTAATTTCCACACAGGGCCCGGGACTCAAACCCAGGACGTTCTTGCTGTGAGGCAGACATGCTAACCACTCTCGAGTGGCTCACAGTAAAACGCTGACACTGACGACTCCTTCCTTGCATCTTAAAAAAATCTCCTCATAGAAACCTCAGCCTTAGCTACGAACTAATGTTTCACAAAATACATTTTTTACATTTATTTTTTGTAATTTCTGTAAATTAGCCGTCACTACGGTATTATAACGAGTACATTAATACATAGCGGTGACATTTTACAGAAAAAATAAAAATAAAAAATTGAACACAACCTGACCAATCAGAAGTGAGGAAGTTTTCTGTAGAATAATTTAGAATATTCAAAGCCCATCACAATATCAATATTATTTTATATTAAGCGCAATGGTGTAATAGGACGCAGAGTTTCTTTAATTTGTTATATTTGGCAGGATAGAACTAAACCACACAAAATAAATATATCCAGTATCAGCGTTTTTTCACAGATATCATCACATAGCCTTGTATTCGACTTGCACCAACAGTCTTAACCATGTGGTAATCAAGGCCTTCTAAATTATCAGGCCAGTAGACAGAACCAAGCCCAAGCCCAAGCACACACACGCACGAGCGCACACACACACACACAATTTTCTTCTTCTTACCTTGTTTGTGGTATTCAATCGTATAAAACAGACTACGCCCTTGATTTTTGTCACCCTCTCTTCAACAGGTTGATTCTTCTGTAACTTCCTCCTGCCTGTCTGTCTCTCTCTCTCTCTCTCTCACACACACACACACACACTTCCTCTTTTAGCTCATTTCTTAAGTTTGTTAATAGAACAGGCTTTCTTTTCCTGTTTTGTGCACAACTTTGAGAAGAAATATTATTGAGGAAAAAAACCCTGCACGCACTTGACTTGCACCTGAATCTAGACAATTTAATTTATTTCAAGAGAGAAAGAAATATTTAAACAATTAAAACACCACAGCTGAATTGTCAGAACTCTGGAGTCGCAGTACTGAAAGATTGGCAGGAAATAATCTCTAAAAATACCCTGGTGTATTACGAGTTATGAATCAAACAAAATTTATGAAGAATCAAAAATATGACATCAGATTAGAGACAAAAAAAAAAAAGGCCGTGCAGTGCCCTCTTGTGGATAAACTTGGAATTACACACAAATAAATCAAGTAAAAAGCATCCAGATCTCTGAAAAACATCCCATCTGGGGTACTGGGGCAGAAATACACTGTATGTACATCTAATCTCTCACCAATCTGTTGAACTGCTGAAATCAATCAGAAGTCATGGGGAGGCTGGAACCCATCTCTGCTGACACTGGGTAAAGGAGGGGCATCATAGCAGACAATTGCAGGGACAATACTCACACACCCATTAATGCTCACACCTATGGGCAGTTTAGAACAGCCAATTATGATTGGAACTGTAGGAGGAAACTGGAGTACCCAGAGGAAACCCATGCAAGCACGATGCATCCGGCTGAGGGAAACGTGCAAGCCACTAACTGTACTCCATTCATTTGTCATAAAGTCGGAGGCCCTCCAATGGCTGCCTTTGTGCACAATTTTTGACTATCTGGGTGTGATATGGTATAAAGGCTGCCATCCCAGCAGATGCGAATAATAAACAATACTTATTTTTTTATTTTTATTTTTTAAATATACCATATTAATTCTGTAATGGGGGCAGTGGTGGTCTAGCGGTATAGAGCGCTGGATCGCTGATCCTAAGGTTGGGGGTTCGAGTCCCCACAAGGTTGTCACTGTAATGGAAATTATTACATCTACATTTAACCCAAAGTGAGCAGTTTCTCATTCACACACACACACACACACACACGGAGCAGTGGGCTGCCACATACATTGAGGGAACCCCAAGAGCAGTTGGAGGGGGGGTTAGGTATCTTGCTCAAGGGCACTTCAGCCATTTATGTGGAGGAGGGGAAGGTGCAGCTCACTCCACCATCGCCACACGTTTTTCTTGCTGGTTCAGGAATTGAACCAGTGACCTTTCAGTCCAAAAGCCATTTTGGAACTCAAGACACCCACAGAACTCCACAGAAATCTTTAGTAAAGGGCAAAAGATTTAGACGTGAATGAAGAGAAACCTGAGTGAGGACAAAACGTGAGTTTGTACCATTGCCAGTACACGCTGCCAAACAGATGCTTTCTCCGTTTCCCTGTTAATATAGCGATAGAAGTTTGAATTTGATCTTAGACATACATATCTCTTTAAACCAAAATTTTGGAGTTAAGCTACACCCTGAACAGCTCATTAGTCCACTGCAGGACTAACACACACAAAACCCTGAAACAGTTGATTAGTTTACCTTTCATGCCGTTGGACTGTGGGAGAAAACCGGACAACCCAGAGGAAACTCATGCAAGTCCATGAAAACCGCACATGGAAGAGCCTTCACAGAGCCCGCAGCCCAGGACCTTCTCGCTGGGAGATGAACATGTGTGTGTTAGCCAATACACCACGATGCTGCCCATTGTGCCATTTAATGTGCCATATTTCAGAAGTACTGCATTTGGTTTTTAGTTAATAGAAATGAACTGTAGGCTGCAAGTCTAAAACTGCCCCCAAAAAGTGCTTTAGAAACACATGCGGATATATTTTTCTGACACATTGATATATTACGGTACTTTTATTGTAATTTATCAGTTCTGGAAAAGAGAACAAAGGCAGTTGCAGTCACCCCACCACCACCCTAACAGATTTGCCTACATAATTAACATACACTCTCTACCTACCTCTAACTAAACAGAGCCACAAGATTTAGGGGTATCTAGTGCCATATAGTGGTGAAGGTTCCAGATTGCAAACAATTGAGATTTCATTGCACACTCCCCTCCTGCATGGACGGTGATGTAAGGGCAGTGCAAGATGGGCGCTTCCAGGGTAGTTAACGCACTCCCAATGTAGAAACAAACAGCTCATTCTAAGGTTTTTAACCCCCCCAAAAAAACAAACAAAAAAAAAACCAACCCAACCACTGAGCAAGAAAGCAGCTTAAAAGACATCCACATATCGGAGGACACCATGTGGTGAAGCACATAAGAAACTGATAAGTGAGATGTTTGTGGACTGTCAGACAAAGACCTTTGATGTTGCATTTGGAAATAATGAAGACCCCGAAGACGATGGAAATGCATATCGATAAATTATTTAAAATTCTTCAACACTTAGCAACCACTCAGTCTGGCATACTGAGTCATGGCTGAACATGGATATCACATTATACAAAGTGAAGAGTGCCAATCTAAGACCACAATTTGACTACAATACTAATTATCTATAAAGATAATTCAACAATTTAAACTAACTAAATCATTCGCTTATTCCGGGACAGGTTGTGGGGGCAGCAACCTAAGCAATGAGGTCCAGACAGCCCTCTCTCCAGCCACGTCCTCCAGCTCTTCCAGGGGGCCACTGAGGCGTTCCCAGAAAAGCCAAGAGACATAGTCTCTCCAGCATGTTCTAGGTCGACCCCGGGGTCTGTTCCCGGTTGAACATGCCTGAAACACCATACCAGGGAGGTATTCTGACCAGATGCCCGAATCACCTCAACTTGGCCCATCTCAACACGGAGGAGCAGCGGTTCTACTCCGAGCTCTCCTCGGATGGTTGAGCTTCTGACCTTATCCCTAAGAGAGAGCTCCGGCACCCGGCGAAAGGAAGCTCATTTCAGCCACTTGTATCCACAATCTTGTTCTTTCGATCACTACCCAAAGTTTGTGACCATAGCTGAGAGTTGGAACATAGATCGACTGGTAAATTGAGAGCTTTGCCTTTTGGCTCAGCTCCCTCTTCACCACAACAAACCAGTACAGGCTCCATTTTACAACAGAGGCTGCAGCAATCCATCTGTCAATCTCCTGCTTGATCAGTCCTTCACTCGTGAACAAGACAGAGATACTTGAACTCCTACACTTGGGGCAGGACCTCATTCCTGATCTGGAGGGTGCATTCCACCCTTGTCCGACTGAGAACCATGGCCTCGGACTTGGAGGTGCCGATTTTCATTCCAGCCACTTCTCACTCAACTGCGAATCGCTCCAATGAGAGCTGGAGTTCCCGACTTGATGAAGCCAAAAAGAACATCACCTGCAAAAAGCAGAGACGAGATCCGACGGCCACCAAACCAGAACCCTTCAACACCTTGGCTGTGCCTAGAAATTCTGTCCATAAAAATTATGAACAGAATCGGTGACAAAAGGACAGCCTTGGCAGACTCCAACCCTCACTGAAAATGAATTCAACCTGTTGTTCCCAATACAGACCAAACTCTGGCTCCGGTGATACAGCGATTGAATGGCCCGTAGCAACGGTCCAGAACACCATACTCCTGGAGCATGCCCCACAAGATAGCCCGAGGGATCATGGTCGGAAACGTTCTCCAAATCCACAAAATACACGTGGACAGATTGGAAAAACTTCCATGCCCCCTCCCAGATCCTGTGGAGCGTATAGAGTTGGTAGAGTGCCATGGCCAGGATGAAAACCACATTGTTCCTCCTGAATCTGAAGTTCAACTATTGGTCAGATCCTCCTCTCCAGTACCCTGCATACTTTCCCGGGTAGGCTGAGGAGTGTGATTCCATGATAATTGGAACAGGTTAAAAACCTCCATGGTTTGCCAATCCAGAGTTACGGCCTCCGATGACCATGCGATGCTGCAGAGATGTGTCAACCAAGACAGTCCCACAGCATCCAGAGCCGAGACATTCAGAGCAGATCTCATCCACCTCCGGAGCACAACCACCGAGGAGCTTTTTGACTACCTCAGTGACCCCCGCCCAAATCCCCAGGGTCTTCCTCCTCCATGGAGGGCATGTTGGTGGGATTGAGGAGGTCCTTAAAGTATTTCTTCCACCTTCCAATGACATTCCCAGGTGAGGTAAGCAGCTAACTACACGCTTGGGGCCTGTTAGGGTTAGGGATCCAAGATCTGGAGGGTGGCGTCCCCCGCCATCGGAGCCAGCTCACCACTAAGTGGTTATCAGCTGACAGCTCAGCTCCCCCCTTCACCCAAGTGTCCAGAACATGTGGCTGCAAGTCCGGTGAAACGACTACACAGTCGCTCATCGAACTGGGACCTAGGGTGTCCTGGTGCCAAGTGTACTTATGGACAACCTTATGTTTGAGCATGTTGTTTGTGATAGACAAACTACAACAAGCACAGACGTCCAACAATGAAACACCATTTGGGTTCAGACTGGAGGGGCTGTACCTACCAATCACACCCTTCCAGGTCACACTACCAGTGCCAACATGGGCATTGATGTCTACCAGGATGAACGAGTCTCCCGGTGGAGCGTTACCCCCCCCCCCCGAAAACTCCCAAGAAGGGTGGGCACTCTGAACTGTCATTTGGCGCATAAGCACAAATATCACCACCCATCACCCCACCCGGAGGCAGAGTGAAGATATCCTTTCATCAAACGGGGAGAACCCCAACACGTGGGCACCAAGGCGGGAAGGGACGGGGAGGCGGCAACAAGGATGCTCACACCGGCTCGCTGCCTCTACCCATGAGCAACTCCAGAATCGAATAAGGTCCAGCCTCTCTAGAAATGGGTGCTTTCAGTGCCTGAGCTATGTGTTAATGCGAGTCTGAATATATCCTGATATACCATAAGCCAATTTTGATGGGAGTCAAACTGCTCTGTTAGAAAAGATGGTGTGTCATTTCACAGTGAACTTCAACCAGAACTCATCTCTTTACATTACACACCACCCACTGACCTGTTTGTAAGTACTAGGTGCTGATCACAGTCAGAAACCACTGAAACACAGCAACTACTTTCTCAATTTCATCTACATCGATGGGATAAACACAACAATTGTTATTTCAGGCCCCTTGCTCTGGTGAAATTGGACTCCCTTTTGACTTCGAATCAAATGTGGAACCCTGGCAGAAAATCCAATTCAAAATCTAAGAAGAACAGACACAAAATTTATGAAACAAACAAGTTTAAAAAAGAAAAAAAAGAAAAAAAAAATCCTAACACACACACACACACACACAAAGAGAAAACTACAGGACTGCTATATCTCGGCTCAGTAAAAGTGCAGGGAAGATTTTTACATTTTCATTATTTATTTTTTTATGCTATTAGTATTGAACCGTCTCATCCACAAACACATGCCAAAGCTTTATGTTGTAAGTCACATTTCTCTCTTTAATCACTATAATGCCCATGTTGGTAATGTTGGCTTTTTGACACA
Source organism: Plotosus lineatus (assembly GCA_024760905.1). Classification (NCBI taxonomy): domain Eukaryota; kingdom Metazoa; phylum Chordata; class Actinopteri; order Siluriformes; family Plotosidae; genus Plotosus; species Plotosus lineatus. The sequence continues at coordinate 27,733,623 of CM045740.1, read as the reverse complement.
TTACTGCAAAAACACCACATTTCAGCAAGCTAGAATACTAAATTAAAACCAAAATAAAAATTATCCACTAATTTCTAAATTTATAAGATCTTGTTCCATTGGCAGATAATACAGTATTAGCTAAAGATGCTCTTAGCACTTATTTCTACTAACATTTATATGTGAATAGTGCAGAATTTGAAATTAACAAAACTATTAATGAATCAATATTTGTTGAATGTGGGAAGGCTGGAGCTTATCTGAGCCAACAGTGGGCAAAGGCAGGGTACACCCTGAAAAGCTCAATACAGTAAACCATTATAGGGCGACACATACACCTGGGGCAATTTGGACCATCCAATTAACCTAATGTGCATATTGTTGAACTGTAGGAGGAAACCGGAGTATCTGGAAGAAACCTACGTCAGCACAGGAAGAACATACAAACTGCACACAGAAATCCGAGACAAACCCAGAACCTTCTTGCTGTAAGGCAGACATGCTGTACTGACCTATATTTGGTTTAATGTAGAAATATTAAACACTACATGGAACATAGTTTGTTTGCTCGCCAAAATGTTGTTTTGCAGTGCTCTGCATCTCCAGGCATCACTTACAATACAATTCGAATCTCGAACTGTTTGCAGCACACTGTACTGAATCCAGAAAGGTTATTAAAAAATACACCATTCTGAGAAAGATGAGAGTTACATGAATAGCATGATGATTTACAAGCTTCTGACTGCATGTTAGATAAACATCGCTGGTACTGGAGTGCTAAGAAGCAAATGTAGCATTGCGTGTTATGGGTGACAATATTTAATGAAAAACTAAGGCCTTACACTTAAAATAAAATATTTTTGGACAAAATGATGGTGATTGTACTATTAACAAGCAACATTTTTTCTTTTTTGGGGGGAAATGAAGTCTTCTATCCTCTGAGGTCTTCTGGTGGTATTGACCAGGATTGGTGGCAGCTCTGGTTCTACTTTGCTCTCTTGATCACCGGATGGCTATGAGTCCGACATCCAGGAGTTTCTGAATCTTCTGAGCAATGACTGGGTTCTTCAGGTGGCTGCAGTGAAGGAGGAGACAGGAGAACAAAAACAAAATCAAGGTTTGGGAGCAGTACCAAGAATGTGCTACAAGTAATAACTGTTCAAATGTCAGTTTATCAGCGTACATGGATGCATAAAGATGAAACACTGACCCCTAGATGACTGGGATACAAAATACAACCAACAATACATCCTGAACTGCTCATCAGACTATCCCAGGGCCAACAGACACACTCACAGTAATATAGAACAGCCAAAAATCCTATACATTTTGTTAGAGAATATGATATATACATGATGCAGGGCCAACAGACACAGACACACACACACACACACACAACTCAGAAATGTGTTTTGTGTCTTACTCGCTGAGGGCTTGTGGATCTTTCTGCATCTGTTCAAGGATCATACGCATGGCAGGGTCACTCATGATCTGCTGAACCTCTGGATCAGCCATGGCCCGCCGCTTCACATCCTCTGGGTTATCATTCCTCATGGCCTGACTCATCATGCAACGCTGCATCCCCTCTGTGGCCTCCTGCACACACACATGTATGTATATATGTATGTGTAAGAAACCAAAACAAAGAACATTTGCCAGCTCATCTTCCCAGAATCCTGAAACTGGGAGCCAAAGAGAGCATATCAAGACAGTCTATAGGAGATCGAGAGATGGAGGCACTAGTTTTGAAAATGGGCATAGCAGTATATTACACATCTTAGGAACCACACAGTGACCTTCGCCTGGTTGGAAATTGTTGTGTGATAGAGATGTCTGATGGATGGGAAATGGCCCTGACAAAAAACAAATCCCTAGGACAGAAAATCAGGGGGATGTCTCTTTTCAACATAAATAAAGAGCTTTTATACCAGTTGTGTACCTTGGAGTTTGCATCCAGCTCCATTGCCTTCTGATAGACATCCATGGCTTTGGAGTAGTCCTTCATTGCCTCCAGAGCTGCTGCCTTGCGTGTGTATCCTTTAACTACACACAAGCAAAAAATAAGGTTTACACACACATACACACACACACAAAATTACTGCTACCCCAAGTTAGGATGTGTGGAAAGCCTTAAAATAAATTACACTTTTATTGTATATGCATACTTACACTAAAAACTGTAAAAAATTGTAAATGTCAACTCGTGTATTTTAGAGGAGAAAAAAAAACAAAAACAAAAAAACAATCCCTGACTGAGAAATAAATTATCCCTCAGAAAATCACCTGTTACACAATTATTGACACCCCCAACAATTCCTAGGAAATAACTGTAATGGACATATTTTTCATTTCTGCAGTGAGAGAGAGATTACCTTTTGGCTTTTTCCCTTTATCAGGGGTCGCCACAGCAAATGATTCGCACGTTTTTGATTTGGCGTAGATTTTTACGTCGGATGCCCTGCCTGACACAACCCTTCAAGCAAGGGACAGAAACACGCTGACAGCTTTGCAGCTACTCTTTACGAAAGTCAGCGATGATTCTTTTACATGAACCTCTCACAACTGCAGTAGTTCACAAATTTGAGCAGAGTATCGAGGAACATTTAATTAGTAATTCATCACTTCCTGTTTCTCTGGGGAATAAATATGACTTGACACAAAAGCCACTTTCTCTTATCCACTCTTCAACATGGGGAATACAAAAGGAATACACCATTCAAGTAAGGCAGATGTGTGTCGACATTCACAAGTCAAGCAACGGTTACAAGAAAATAGCCCCTGGCCTGCATCTGCCCATATCAACTGTCAGAGGAATCACTAAGTTGTTTAAAACAACAACTGGAACAGTGGTTAAACAAGCCTGAACAAGGACGCAAGGTTATTCTGCCACCACGCATAATGAGGATGTCCAAAGCTTACGGTTACAGAATTACATCAAATGGGAGCATCTTGGGGTCACAAAGCAGGCCTTGACATTTCAAAAACTTGGTGAACTAGTTTACGGTTGACGAGTTAATGACTCCGGCAACACAAAGTTTGTTCAGCTGAAAACGAGTTGCATAACCCACAGGTTGCGCAAAATGGTTCCCTGAAGCACAAGCACCTGTTATTGAATCAATTAGATTTGTGCTTTTAAGTTCAGTAGATGTATGTACAGTATAATATCTTACACATTGTTGAATTTTCTAACATTAAAGGATTCAATTATTGAGAACACAACAAATTATTTTGAAACATTAAATTTTAACACAAATAATCATCAGTGCTCTGATACACCTGCTGGAATACTTTTAATACATCAACATGCAAAGTTTCATCAATCAGCACAAACCTCAAACACCAGCAGCACCACCTTAAATCATTAACTGGCTGAACTGAAATGTTAACGAATTGCTAACATTAATACCTGTAACTCCATTTTGTCGCTATAACATCGTTTTGATAATTCACAAGGTATTAATAAATGTAGAATAGCTTATTCTCCAAATTGTACAATATACTTGCAGCAAATCTTGCATTTTATTTTGATGACATTGCCATCATTGATATTTAGTATTTTGAAATCGTCTTTAAACAAATATTTTCTCAACATTTTGGCATGTACCCATGCTGTGTCGGCCATTTTTGTTTGCCATACAAACCCGTTTGTGGCTGCTGTCACGCACCGCAATGCAGAACTGAAATATGTACATGACCGATTCATCATTTGCAGATTTTGAAAAACCGCTCGCAGGACCGACCGTTGGGTCGCATCAATTGTCGAGGCTTGCAGAGTCTCCAAAACAACCATCAGGCACCATCTACATGCCAACAAGCTGTTTGGGAGGAATGCACGAAAAAGCTTTTTTCACTCACAATCAGAAACGCAAATGTCTGGAGTTCGCTAAGCGGTACTAGGACCAAGTGCGTGTTTCAGATGAAGTCAGGATAGAGCTTGTTGGCAACAAATACTATAAGTGGGTCTGGCAGAACACAAAAGATGAGTGTGCAGAAAAGCACCTCATGCCCACTGTGTAGTATGGGGAGGACTGATGCTGTGGGCCCGTTTCATTTCCAGAGGCCCTGGGAATCTTGTTAGGGTGAATAGCATCATGAACGTTTTGAAATACCAGGCCATTTTAAATCAAAATTTGGTGGCTTCTGCCTGGATGGGTCATCACTGGGACTTTCAGCAAGATAAATGACCTCAAATACGTGGTCAAATCTACACAGAAATGGTTCACCAGACACAGAATCAAGCTCCTCCCATGGCCATCTTAGTCCCCAAACCTCAACCTCATTAAAAACCTGTGGAGTGAGCTGATTGAAACATTTTATTCATTGAAGAAAGGGATTGGGCACAAATTATCCAACTTCGTGAAGCCCTCTCCACAGAATTATTTAGCCAATTAAGCTACTGTGCATGTTTTTTGGACTGTGGGAGGAAACCAGAGTACCCGGAGGAAACTCACACAAGCACGGGGAGAACATGCAAACTCCATACAGAAACGCCCAGGCCTGGATTTGAACCCAGGCCTTCTTGCTGTGAGGCGGACATGCTAACCACTACGCCACCGTGCATGCCGTGACGTGAGCTGAAGAGGAGAGTGCAGAAGAGAGGGCCAGGTCTCTGGATGATTTATAGAGATTGACCAAAGAGAGGTCCAAGATCCCTCTTTCTGTATTCTCCCATCTTGTAAAAAATTAAGAGATTAGGTTCTGTTTTGTTGGCAAAAGGGGTTTGTACAAAGTTTTAACACACACACGCACACACCTACGAGGGTTACAGGGAGGCTGACTCTGGCAAAGCTGAGATACATCCTGCACAGTTCACCAGGCCAAACTTGGATATACTTTACATTATATTTAGAAAAATTCACAATCTTTAAGGATATTGACTCACTGAAGGTGGGGTCCAGCCGGATACAGTCCTCACAATCCTATAAAAGACAAACCAGAACTTTATGTGTGTATCTGATAAAAAGAATTTGTGCTTTCATATGAGAAGCATTTCCTGCTCACCGTCCTACCTCAGATTTGAGACACAGACTTTCTAGAGTGATGTGCCACTAACTCAAAAGTTGTTCATTTTTACTCTTGGAAGTGGCCCTTCCACCATCCTGCCACCCAACCCGTTTTCCCACTTTAAAGATTAGTTGAATACTTGCTGGCATCACTTCCTCATGCTCAGGACAACCTGCTTTGAACACTGGGTGTTATACTTTAATGTACCTTGAGAGCCAACTGGAACTCCAGTAACTTGGTATAGCAGGCTGCCCTGTTACTGAAGAGCTTGGCATCATTTGGGTTTCGCTTAATAGCCTCAGAATAGTGCTTCATGGCCTTGGGATAGTCGCCTACGCAAAACAGACAAAGAGGGCACAAAGATCCAGAAATTTAAACTCAAAACACCAACACACAGTATTTCTAATCATAGTACAGTCAGCCCCCTACTTACGAAGACCCCTGGGCACAAAATCCCCAGGTTACAAAGATCATCAAAATTTCACACGACGCGCAAGTTGCTCTCTCATTGGCTGTCTCTCAACATCCCGCCCCGCTGGCCTCCCAGATAGACAGAAGAAAGCTTAACTCTTTAGTTTTTAGTTTAGTTCTTTAATTCAGTAAATGTTCAATGTGGGCACATTTGAGCTCATCTGGAATTACGATCACTCAAGGAATCAAGTTAAAGTTGAGTTTGTCAAGCAGGGAATGCGCTTTGAATTCCAAGTCTCGTGGGCGTGGCCCGCAGCGCAGGAGATAGAAAGAGAAAGAGAGAGAGAGAGAGAGACAGGGGTGTGTGTGTTAATAAAAATGTTTAATAATGGTTTAATTAATAAAGATGTTAATAAAATATTTAAATGGTTTAATAAATATTTTTCTTTTACTTTTAACACATATTTCATACAAAATTGGTGTACTCTTAACATTAAAGGGTTTATGGGGTTTATCCAGTCCAAAGACTGAAGCCTTGGAACAAATTAGGCGTTTAACATAAAATGCAACCCCTACTGACGAAATCCCCACGTTCAAAAAAAGGCTCTGGAACGGATTAATTTCGTAGGTAGGGGGCCGACTGTATAGTAAATGCATAACATTTATTTTATTTACATTTCACAAAGTATCTAAAGGTGTTACTATGCAAGTATATTCAGACAGCATAGATCCACACCTTGATAAGTTTAATAATATTAATAAAAAATAAAGTTAGTAATTCAACCTTCTGTGTGCACCCACCATTCTGGAAAGCCTCATTGCCCTTGTTCTTCTCCTCCAAAGCCATCTCTGGGTTGATGTAAGCCAGTTTCTCCTGCTCCTTCAGTATCTTCTCTGCCTACTCAGGTAAAACACAATCCACTCATATGATTAATTGATAAATTTACACCCCCCCACACACACACACACACACATGACCCCTGAAATAATAATAACAATAAAAAGGTACTCCATTACACTCCCACCTTTACTGCAAACCCACCTGCTGACACTTCTTCAGCACATCAGGGGTGCGGTGCTCTGTCAGACTTTTGTTAAAGAACTGGATGGACTCCTTATACTTCTCCTGTTTGAAGTAGGAGTTCCCAATCCTGGCATAGGCCCTGTCAGAGAACAGTGAGAACATTTTTACATAAATATACAATCTAGCACTGTGCAAGAATAGAGTGCAAGATACTGCCACCAGGCAAAAATTGATTAGTATAACTTGGCATAGTTATAATAGAATGTCTCCCCTTGTCTTAGTGGGCATCTTCTGAATTTTTGCCCCATAATAAAGAATATGTATTTTTCTGGATTTTTTTTTTAAATCATGATTCCATGCATGGATCACCTCCAACCTTTTATGTCTTGGTATTTGTCTCTATTGTCGAAAATTTTCTGAAAATTTGTGCATAACTTTGAGAAATGTTACACACAATAAACAGAAATTAATTACGTATGAATCAATCTATTGACAGTATAACATAAGTAGTAACTTTTATTTTCCTAAAATATAGATCTAGTATGTGTAGACTAATGCTGATGAGGCATATCTGTGTAGGCAGAACATGTCTATGAAACATTGGAATTACATAACCGCTCCAATTTAGCACTAGAGTTCAACACATAGGAGTCATTTACTTGGCAATTTGTCTGTAGTCCTCACGATTTTCTCGTCCCACCTCGATGGCTTTCTGGCAGAGCTCTCGACACTTCTCAAACTCTCCCTTTTCGAAGAACACCGCTGAAATAAAAAGAGCAGCAACTGAATAGAATCTCTGCAGTACAGTGGTACCTAGACTTACAAAATTAATCCATTCCAAGGGCAAGCTCATAAGTGAAAATGTTTGTTAGATAAAACAAAAATTCCCATAGGAAATAATAGAAAACCAATTAATCCGTTCCAACCCCCTCCCGAACTCATATAGCCGGACACAAACAAGTATTTTGGACGTAATATATTTAAGATAAACTTCTCTCTTCTTTTCTTTTCGATTTTTTCCCTTTCTCTCAGGGGTCGCCACAGCGAATGATTCACACGTTTGATTTGGCATAAGTTTTTATGTCGGATGCCCTTCCTGACACAACCCCTTAGCAAGGGACAGAAACACGCTGACGGCCTTGCAGCTACTCTTTACAAAAGTCAGCAATGGTTCTTTTACATGAACCTCACCATAGACAGTGAGAGACATGGCCGGCCTTTGATAACCCAGTTAGCTGCACTGGGGAATATGTATAAGATGAACATGTAACAATAAACATTTCACAATAATACATGTATAGTAACATGAACAATACTGTAATTAACAATAAATAATAGAACAAAAATAAACAATATGTCAATAAACAATACAGTAAGTGCATCTGAACTTAAGAATAGCACTTAACATTAACTTACACAAGTAATTTTTTAAAACTGTTTTAACTATGCTAATTGGCACACATGACCCTGGGGAACATGCTTTTTTAACATACTGGACCAGCCTTAAGTGTGATTGCACATCCTCTACACCAGGTGGCAGTGGCACTCTCACTGTGTTCCCTATTGTGCAGGGGAAAAGCACGGAGCAAACGATATGAAGTGCAGTAAGTACTATTTATTGTCGCGCGTGGGGCGCTGGGGGTGTTTGTAAATGTTTGCCCCCCCCCCCCCCCTTCTTCTTATAGGGAGCATCACAGAAAATAATTGAGAAGCACTGTACAAGGCATTCTCGGAGCGTGGAGGAATACAAGCGGAAGAATACAAGGCTTATCCCCGGAAAAGCCATTTGCGCAACGGAGCCCGCAAGTCGAAAATTTGCTCATTGGTTAGGGCAGATTTTTGGTGGGATCGAAGCTCGTATCATGGAAAATTTGTAATTAAAGACACCCGTAAGTCGAGGTACCACTGTAGAAGAATTTCAGATAAACTTCTAATAACTTAAGTTAATTAATGAATATGTCAGGGAACGTTAGTAAACTGTCCCTCTGGGATTTGACCGGTACGGAATGCCCAATTTTGCAATATAAAATTTTTGCCAATGTTTTTATCCATTTAGTGCAACAGCACTGCAGTTACATGAAAACAGCAAATATACTTGCATACACATCTTGACGTCTTCAAAACATTAACATGTGACATGGGGGACCATGACTGGTAAAATTTGCAGTATAAAGGCAATGATTGGCCAAATCTATGTGACAACCAATCTTTGAGCAGTTTACATCAATTGGTTAGTTTTTTTGAATAGATGTGAAGGATGACGCCTCCCCCCAAAAACCAGAAACAAACAAAAAACAGTAAGCTAGCAAGAGGAATGAGCGACTTTGAGTAGGTCTCTTTGATTCCACAATAGAATTAACGTTGCACAAACTGCGAATAGTGAATACTGTGTATGACAAACGTATACAGGGATCCCTCGCTACTTCGCGCTTCAATTCAGGCGGCTTCAGTGCATTGTTTTTTTTAAAATATATATACATTAATCGAATTAAAAAATAATTAATTTAAGGAAGAATGGGGGGGGGGGGGTTTAAAGAAAATGCCGCAAAACAATGGCAATTATGCAACAAAAAAAAAAACCCTCCAAACAAAAACAAAACAAAATCTCCCATCAAAACTAGTTACATTGTTGCTTCTGTGTGTACGTGCATGCACGCTTGAGCATATGTATGTGTGTTGCCGTCTTCTCATGCAATACCATCTGACGGCATACCTGTCAACTTTTGAAACCTGAAAAGCCTAGTAGCTAGCTGGGGTCCAGGGCGGAGCCTGTTTGCTATTTACAGCTGGTCAACATATCATCTAACATAGTCTATTCGGAATATAATTATTTGTAAACATAGATGTATTTACAACATATACACAGAATTGAGAAATAGGTCAACCATGGCTCAATGTTTTGTGTTGTATAAATGAAAGATGAAAAAAAAATACACAAATATTTCCTGTAAACCACGTTATAAATTTATGAAACATTTTCAACTAACTGTCCCAGCCTGCTAGTTACTAATTAATGTTGAGATACTACTCAGATAAATAACAATGACAGTGGATTAATTTATATGACAACCATCACCAATGTATTGAGTATTTTCAAATTGAACACGAATTACTTGTGTTTGGCTGCAAATTAAAAAAAAAAGTAAGAAAAAAAAGAGGAAAATAAAATTCCATACATATTAAACTGTTATTATCAACAATGCAAGTAAATCACACAATGATTTTACCAATACAGATTACTTTTATGAAGTTACATTTCAATTGGATTTCACGTAATCTAAACGAAATAAATATTTATTAATGCCCTCCGAGTGCGCTTGTCTGTCGTCCATAAGTGCAATACATCAGGTCATTGCAATAAACACACAAGGCCTTGCCAGCAACGTCAGATTTCTTTATGAAACTCGCCAAAGGTTCCGATACGTTCAGAGTCTGTTTGCCAATTTTCACCTCAAATTTCACAATCTTTTCTAGCCATTCCCACTTAAACTTATTAACATCCTTATCTATTTCTGACACACGGGATTCCTCTTCTTTCATTAAATTTCGCACCATTTTAAACACACTGCAAATTTGCATCGAGTCACTTTACATTAAACTTAAAACAGCCAATCAACGAGTGGCTTACAATATGTGAGGCGCTCCACCGAAAGTAGACACTTGAAGCAAGTTCACTTGTTTGAGCTTGAAACAAAGCGTGGCTTATCCGGACCTCCGGTCTTTCAAGTGAGCAAGGGTGCTGTTGAATACTGTTTAGTACTCAGCCTTCACTAACATTGTTAAAAAACGTAATTATTATTAATAAAACCGTAACCCGGAGTGGGATAATGAAAACCGTAATCATTATGGCAAAACTGGACAGGTTGGCAGGTATGTGTATGTGCGTGTTTAGTATTTTATTTACATCTTATGTTATTTTTTTTAATGTTTAGTTATTATAATATATGTATTATATACAGTTGACACCGAGTTTATACACAGAGTAATTTTCCTAGTTCCTTATACATTACTTCTGCTTAGGATTCTATGTTTTACCTTTGGTTTGTGTGTATTTTTTTAAAGCTCAGGATTATGAATTAAAAAAAGAGAAAAGTCGAAAGTGGATATTCATGAAGTTTCGACCAGATGCAATGCTTTTGAAAAAAGGAAAATTTGATTTTGGCCGAACGATAATCAGGTGCAAATTCCAAATTCAGAAAGTTTTAAAAATAATTCACCACAGTGATAGGATGATTTTTTTTTTCTATGTGTGGTATAACAGCAGGCCTATGAGGGGGTGCAGTGTACTTAAGGATCTGCGTGTGTGTATGTGTAGTGGTAACTCTCCAAGTGATTTATTTTTTAGAAAGAAAGAAAGAAAAAAATTATACATATACACACACACACAAAAGGCATCATGCTACTTTGAGTAATTAAATAGATACATCATAAGCACATGTCGTAAAGATAAGAATGATTTGATGACCATACAATAAATAAAGGTGTGTGACGCATACCAGCCTTATTGGACAGATAGGTCATGTTGGTGGGGTCGTGCTTGCATGCCTCATCATAATGTTTAAGCGCAGTCTCAAAGTCCTTCTTTTTGTATGCTGCATTGCCAAGTTCCTTCTCCTTCAGTGCCTGTTTGAAGAGAGATCAAAGCGCCATCAGACCTACCCTTTATTAAAGCTTTACCCAAGGGAGGCCCCAGATGACAGTTAAGAAATAGGGCATGTCACCGTAGTCAAACAGTCAAATTCTTAACACATTAAATGTGCAACGTTTCCTCTCCTGCAGTAATCCAACAAACCTCTTGCAGATTATTTGTCTCATTTTTCCCTCTTATTCTGCTTTCTCAAGTCTTCACAACGTGCAAATAAGAAAACTGTGGCAGGCCCCATAAAAATTCTTGAGTGGAATTTTAAAGAGGGAGGTAATTTTGTAGTAGAACACTAATGCTAACGGGAGTGTTTGATGATATGGATTATAGCATGTTTATCGTGTAAATGACACAATATTAGACATTTTATTTTCCCCATCATCGTAATATAGACTGCGGGGCGGGGGGGGGGGGGGTTATGAGGACGAACAGAATCACATGTAATAATTTCACATATAAGTCGCTCTGGAGTATTAGTCGCAACTTCAGCCAAAGTATGGAGGGAAAAAAAAAAAGAAAAGGAAAAAAAAAAAAAAAAAAAAAAAGTGTGACTCATAGTCCAGAAAATACGGAACATAGTAGTTGAAAAAGCAGCAGGCGGCAGAACTGCATATTAAGTAGGGGGCATGTGCAAGCAACCCTCCCTGGTTGGTGGAGGTGATGTGATTCGGGAAGGCAAAATTTTACCAGTGGAAATCGCATACAACTAAAATTTGGTAGGGTTGTCTAAATCACAAAAAGTTAGAGCTCAAACTTAAACCTTGACATTTGTGTATTCAGTGGTGAGAACGAAGTCAGCAAGAACAGTTAGCCAACAGAACAAGTCGAGTAAATAATCATTGCACAAGAGGTGGGATTTGTTGGGATTTACTGTGGGGGAAATTATAAACACAAAACCTGGTACTCATTACATGTGATGTAACATTTTAATTTGTACCAATCTCTTGTTCTCTGGTAGCTCATCCTCTTTTGGAGGGGGCGGGGCTGTCTCTTTTGGTTTAGGTGGAGGGGGTGGAGTCGGCTCCTCATCTTCATCCATGGCCGCCAGGTCGAATCCGAGCAACACTGAGAGCGTAGTCATCACACGTGGATCCTGCAACCTTCTATAGAGAGGACAGAAGACAGGATTTTGTCACAAAGGGAGAGCATGATGGAGGAAAACTGGAACGGCACATAGCAAAGCTAAGGGGAAGTGAGTGGACAGGCAGTGAGAACTACGTTTGTAGCAAGAAGGGAGAAAGTGATTAAGGAGGGCAGCACCGAATGTGTAGGCTTGTGAGATTGACAGTTAGACAGACAGAAGAGAAAAGAAGCCAGGAGCAGAATGACAAAAATGGAAAACAGCAAGCATGATCTGGCAGATCAGACCTGACAGACTGAGGTTGGAAGGGAGCGACGGAACACTTACGTGCCGAGTTCAGATGGTTTCTGGCGGAGCTGTTCGAGCAGATCTCTGTAACTGGGGTCAGACAGTAGGGCTCGGGTTCGGGGGTCCCCCTCTAACTTCTCGTACAAATTAGGGATGGCAAAGGGGTTCATCATTTTCTTCTCTATAGCACAGGAACACGCCAGAAACAAATAATCAACCATAGAAGTAACGGAACAAAAATACAGTATACAATTTTCAAAAATGGCATCAATGCTCACAGACGAAGAGCCGTAAACATGAATATGGCTTATTAAATGGTGTTAATGCTAGTGTAGCACAAGTATTCTGAATCATTCGTGTCGTTGTCTTCACAGTTCTCAATCCCACCACCGCTACACCTTGATGTTATATAGCGGCAAATAATGAACTCTTAGACTCCTGAGTTACGCATCAACAAGGTGTGTTACTATTAACCCAGAGATTGCAAATTCGAATGCCACAGCCATCTGTGACCCAGAGTCCATGGGACTTAATAGGTCAAGCTCTCAGGGAAGGGTGGGACGGCATACGCCCACTTCACTGTCACACAGCAATCGCCAGCCAATCACGGGCGTCTGCGAGTTCATTTGTATGAAGGGGTGGATAGCGGTGGCTCCCCAACCCACTTTGTGTTAGCCTGTCCCCAAAAACACATGTGCGCAGTTTGAAAAGAGGCAGGTGGCTAACTCCATGCGTGTTGGTGGTGGTTGTGTGATAGGGAAGGCAATACCAGATGGGCAGGAATGGATACAACTGTATGAGAGAGAAAGAGAACCTTTACTGAGCATTATTACCTTTAGTTCCCACAACATTATTCGCTTGAACCAAGTAAACCTTTCCATGTCAAAATCGTAACTGCGAACACATCCCTTATTTAATTGGATGCAGATGTAGCCTAAAGGTTAGAGAAGTGGCTTTGGAACTCAAATGTCACTTGTTTGATTCCCGAACCAGAAAGAAAATTGTGTGACGATGGGGGAAGCGAGTTGAACCTTCCTTTCCTTCACATAAGTGGCTGAAGTGCCCTTGCGCAAGACACCTAACCCCCATAACTGCTCTCCTGGCACTCCCACATGCGTGTGGCGGCCCACTGCTCCAAGTGTGTTCACATGCTCACTTTGGATGGATTAAATGCAAAGGAATCAATTTCCCATAGGGGATTAATACAATACAAGGATCCCTCACTTTCTGTGATTAATTGGGACCAAGATCCCCCTGCAACCGCTGAATTCCACAAGGTAGGATCGACCCCCCCTGACTGACGTATACGTACATGTGTATATAATATCAATAAATACATATTCATTGCTATAAATGCTTATAACAACAATTAAACATTCAATTGGAGCAGGGTGCTTATTACGTCGAATACGGAAGTTTTGATGGTTGTTTTGGGGTGCTTTTTTTTTTGCATAATTGGCCTTGTTTTGCTGCATTTTCCTTAAACTTTTCTCCCTGTTCTTCCTTACTTTCCTTTTTTTTTTTTTTAAACCGCATATTTTTTAAAGACACATACACACACTTACAGGGCATGAAATTGAGAAAGATTTTCCACCAAACAGGGGGGGGCGGCAGAAAAAAAAAAAATCTGCAGGACCCAAAAGAATTGTACTGGACCCCACTTTTTCTGGAATGATTGGGATAATCAGGTTTTTTTTTTTCCCCCATTCATTTGTTCATCTGTCGAGATGTTTGGTGAACAATGGCTATTATGACTGAATCATAAACATACATGTAAACCAATTCTCTATCATATACAACTCTATTTATTATTCTGCTGATCAAATTAAAAACTCTGAACAAAGAATAACAACGCAAACAAAAAGATGTAAGCAAGAGCTAGATAGAGTCTCTAGATCTTTTTAATCATAAATTATGTTTTCAAAACTTAACATAGGAATCAGTAACCTCAAGTAATTATCAAAGTTGTCTCGATATAGCATTCTACATAAATTATTTGAGATACTTTCCTTCAGTTTTTGCTTCTGTCCTGTTCCTGATCATCTGTCTCTTACTTTTCTTGTATCATCAACCTCTCTCTCTCTCCACATAACATCTGACTTGCACTCCTCTTCAGCTAAATCAACGAGTGCTTCATCTGAATATTTGCATAGAGCTGCCTTTTGTTTTTTCCAAGGTTCATATGGTGCTTTATTTGTTCATAAATATCACAGTACAGAATTAAAAGTCTTTACTTAATCATTGGTACATTATTATACTTGCGGATCGGCAGCAAACCAGGAAATTACTGGCGCGTGATTCAAATTTAGCCAACGGCAGAGAGCTTTTGTTTCTCCCTTCTGCCGATTTGTTGTAGATTGTGTGTACACCTCTTTTTTTTCCTCCTTCGCACAAGTCATCAACGTGATTACTTGAATTGTGAATTCATGGTTTTTTTAGTGTGTTTATAATTACAGACGCTCCCGACTTGCGTTTTTAAATGGTTCCGGAAGGCCGAACGCAAGTTGAAAGTGAACGTAACTTGTTAAAGTTGTTATGACGTGTGACGCTCATACTGTACTATACATCCATAAATACCATTACCGAATCTCATAAAACACCACTAAATAAATTATTATAAACATAACATTGTAAAATAATATCAAATAATAACAATTTCAAATAAGTCACTTATTTATACTGAGTAATTTTACATGAAGCTTAAAACAGCCAATCAACGCTTACAATATGTGAAGCGCTCAATACCGAAAGTAGTGTACTTGCAAAAGTAGTGTACTTGCTGTGCATTAGACAGACTTCCGGTCTTTCAAGTGCACAAGGGTGCCGTTGAACTCGTTTAGAACACGGCCTACACTGATGAATCCCAGCAAAGCGGAGAGTTCCTTCTTTTGTGTAAGTAAGTTTGTAAGTAAGTAAACTTTCTTCAAGAGATGCATACAAAGAACAAGTACAAATCCTAATGAATATTAATATAAAAATAAGTATACACTCTTAGGATTCTGCTAAAAGATAATAAATATCTGTAATTTGTGCATTCGGGTTTCCATTCATATTACAACTCTCTTTGCTTAAGCGAGTATGCATAGTAGATTGTGCTGATCTGAGCAGATAGTTAATTCATCTCTGTGTATGAGACTTGCACCCATGCTAGTAGGCTTACACTTCTGACCAACCTTATTTGCTTAGGGTTACAAAAGTCCGCAAAACAGTGTAAACACAAAGATCACTGAGACAACGTCTTAACACAAGGGTAACACGCTATATAAAAGATATATACACTCAGTCAGTATTTTGTAAACAATGAATGCAGCGTCATTGCATCATTACGTCAGTGTACTACGTAGGTACGTCTAAACTCAAAATTTGACTTTTTTTTTTTTTGGGGGGGGGGGGGGGGGGGTAAATATTTAAGCCCTATGATGTCAATCGAACACCCTGTATCTTCTCTAGTTTCTGGTAAGGAGCCTAAGCACTTTATTTATTCATAAATATTATCACAGTTTCATTTTACTGAAAAGGCCTTCTGCCTGACACGAGGGCCGGTATTGGGTTGGATTTTTCTGGACCTCCCACAAAAATGCCATTCAGGTGTGTATTTATTTAATTTATTAAAAAAATAAAAAATAAAATAAAAACTACACACACACAAAATATGTGACGCGCTTCACCGAAAGTGGCCGCTTGTTGCAAGTGACACACGGCGCATGTGACACAAAGTGCGGCTTATCCGGACTTCCGATCTTTCAAGTGAGCAAGTGCGTTGCTCACTTGAAAGATCGGAAGTCTGGATAAGCCATGCCTTGTCTCACAAGCACCGTGTGTCACTTGCAACAAGCGCCCACTTTCGGTGGAGCACGTCACATATAATATACATGCATACACAACATGCATACACACACACACACACACATATATACATATATACACACACACAAATGAATCATACATGTCATTTAATACACTGCTGTTTGTAATTGCAGAGCACCATTATCGCAATTCTATACGTGTGTATACCTGCTAGTCGTGTCTCGATGTTCTGAAGGCCATCCTTTAGCTGCTGGTTGGACGGCTCTTGCCGGAGACCCTCCTGATAGGTTAATTTGGCATCCTCAAACTTTCCCAGAAACTCCAAGGCAGCAGCCTTTCGTGAGTAACCCTGAAACAGACACCGAGAGATCAAATATGTGAAGGTGTTTTGTTGTGCTAAACTACCAAAGCTGGTGAGTTAATACAGTATTTAATCATTAAGACCTCAAAAGTTGTGATGACAAAATTATGGGATTCATTTTCAAGAAAGTACAGATGCGCCCCAGCTTACGAACATTCGTTTTGTGAACATCCGGAGATACGAACAGGGCTGTCCGAGGTCGAAAGTAAAAGTGAAATGAAATTGAAGAACGAGTAGAAATAGAAATTGAATAAAATCTATAGAAAGATATCATAAATATTAGTATGAAATATGACTAAACATTATCCTGAGGTACACTTAATATTCGATTAGGCTCTGACAGAGGGGTGTGGCCGACACATGCGGGCAGATCGCAATGCGCACACCTGATCCTACTCACCAATCTACCGCGCTTTACACCATACGGAGGTCAATTCAATTTCACAATTCATTTCTGAACTCGTGCCAAAACTTTCAAAGAAGAAATAAATTGATTCCAGTATTATAATGAACTGGATAAGAGTGAAAAATCTCTGTAAATCTGATCAGATCCGCTCTGCTGTGCTTGAGAGGAACCAGGAGTTTAAACACGGGACATAATGATATTAATAATGTACAGAGTGTTCATTTGATCATTGAATGGTTTTATATTTTTGGAATTTTAAATGTTCATTATACCCATTATGTGGGTTTAATTTAATTTGTAAATATTATTTATTTAATATAGATATATGTATATATAATTATTTTTTTTAATTTATGTATATTACGTTTTGTAAAGAATTTTAATAAAGTTTCCTGACATTGTTTCCCATCTACCGTGCTATAAAGACGAGCAGCGTGCTCATCCCAGTGCTAGAAGACTGTCCCTCTTCACGTCCCTGTTTTCCTGTGATCTCTCTGGCTCCTGGTTTCAGCTCTGCGCTTGACCAGTTCCTGCTCCGTAGTTCCCTGTATCTAAAGTTTTCGTGTTTCTCCTCGTCACTTGCAATGACTACGCTTTCCCCTTGCTCAAGTGCCTCCTCTGTAACAATAAAGTCTCTCCGTGTTCATCCGACTCCTTCTCCTGCATTTTGGGTCCAGCTGAAAGTTCTTGACGTAACAGTTAGCTTGATAATTTATGGTGCATTTAGGTTTGCACCTTGTACCAATAAATGATAAATTCAATAGAATGAAATTAGATGATTATTGAAAGAGAAATTGTATATAGTATAAACTCGTGTAGGTTACTTATACAAGGTTTAAACATATGTTCCCCTCTAAAGACTTACAAACAAATTCATCTAACAGATGGCCATCCGGAACGTAACTCGTTCGCAAGCGGGGGTGCATCTGTATGCATATATGAGTTCAGTTTTGATTCCCCATACTTTGGTACTCCCTCTTGATTAATTTCTCTTCTGACATTTTTAAAAACAAATTCTCATGTGTAGTGATCAGAATGACCCATTGTCCGTGTAGCTTAACACAATGGAACGACTCTTTAGTTGAACAAATCGGAGTTCAACCAAAAAATATGAGGAAAATGTGCCTTGGCGTTCGAACAAATGATCAGAGTTCAAATGGAGCAGAGTCAGGTGTGTTGAACACTGCTCAGTGTACAGTATTTTGAACAGTCACTGAGAGAGTATCTATTATGTATTAATGTTTTACTCTTTTGTATATATATTAAATGTTTCATAAATACACTCGTTTTCAAATTATATAAAACTGTACTGTCGGCCATAGACCTTCATCTAAACGCATGAATTGACTTTTAACCATTTCTTATGGGAAATATTGTTTCACTCCTTTAACAAATCAGTAATCGAAAATATATTTGGAACACATTGTGTTCGACCACCAAGGTTCCACTGTACTTTCTAACTAGAATCTGGTTGTTACCTGTACAAACCCTCTGAAAGGTGTGAAATAAAGCAGAAAGCTATTGGACAAGACAAAATTTGCTTCAGTGGGGTAGCCGGCAAGGGTGTTGGAGAGGGTAAACTCAAACATGGGGGATATTCTTTATCTGCATGCTGTTTACAAGATTGTCCCCCCCCCCCATCAAAGGCTGGCCATGTCACTCACTGTCTATAGTGTGAGGCATGTAATAGAACCACTGCTGACTTTAGACAAGAGTAGGCTGCAAAAAAACCTCCATCATGTTTCCGCCCCTTGCTAAGGGTTGTGTCAGGAAGGGCATCCGACGTAAAAACCTATGCCAAATCGAATGTGTGAATCATTAATATGACTTCTATGAAGATGGAGGCGGATAATCCGCTGTGGTGACCCCTGAAAGGGAACAGCTGAAAAGATTATGAAGATTCAGCTTACACAAAATAAAGAGAGAGGAAAAACCCAAGCACTAGTCTCAAGGACAGGGTCAATGTTTTATTTCCTGCACAACCTGCAAAATTTTTTCATGCTGTCAAGGTTTTAGTTTAACCATCATGGGCAATTCAATGACCCTTGACATTTAAATACTGCATCATTATGCACTCGCAGACTGTAATGGGAAACAAAATTTTCTTTATTAAAAAAGGGTGTTACGGGCTGGGTTATACAAAGTGTTTAGTCAAAGCAATCCAGATTCCAATCAACCCCCCCACCCCCCCCAAAAAAACCTAAAACACCTTAGTTCTTAGCATTAGAACATTACTCTGATCATTACTACTTCAGTCAGCTGAGATGAGCACAAGATTGCACAAGACTATAATAAGGGTCAAGCGGTTCAGAAATTGAACGTAAAATTTAATGATAACACGGTAGCACAGAATAAAGACATGAAACTATCAGTGTAATACAAAAAACAAACCCATCGGTTGCATGCAATTTTTATTTTTTAATATTCACATCTATGAACATTTCTTTACTTTCAACCACTTTACCACAAAACACAATGTTCCCGTGCAATGCAGTGCACTCAGCTAGACTTCAAATTATTTTTGCATCTAAAACACCATTAAAGTTACTACAAGACTTTAAAGCCTTAAACCTCTGGGGTCAAACCATTAATAGAGCAGCAGGTCATCCTCTGTATTCAGCTTGCTAATGGCCCACTGTGTTAACTGTGCTGGAAAACAGGAATTAAACACCTATACTAAAAAAATAATATCAACACTACTGTTGTGCTCTTCCATCCCTATGCAAATCAATAGAACAGTTTCTCAATTTACCTTGCCCCAGTCTGGCTTGATTTTAATTGTCTGACATGCGTCCTTCAGGGCATTCTCGTAGTCGCCTTTCTTGGCATAGGCAGCAGATCGGTTGCTGAAGAGGACATGGTTGTTTGGGTCCAAAGCTAGAGCCTCGGTGTAGCAGCGCACTGCTTCATCAATCTTCCCAGCACTAAGCGCCTTGTTACCCTGGTCTTTCAGCTCAAATACCTGAGGATAGGAAGGCACAGGTACAGTATTGCACTTTTAAATCAAGTAAAGATTAAGTGTACCACATTCTGTGGGTGGTTTAGAAGTATAATCTTCCAAACTAAAAAATATGCATACAAAAATAAATAAAGCGCAATCATCCTCCAAGGAAAACAGGCAAAATTTGATATTGCTTGAAGGTAAGTGCAGCTAATTTGTATAATAGTTTAGAAATAAACTGAAATGTATGAAGTTCTTACCTGTTTTTGGTAATATGCCAAATAGAACACACAATAACACACAAGTACTGTCTGGCTAGATTTTATGTATTATATATGGTATTGCAATTTCTAGCATGTATTGTGATATATTCCAAGAAGAATTTTTAAATTAAAATTGAGCCTGTTGCAGACAGTATTAGTTCTTTATTTCAAAAGAGAAATCAATAACATTAAACAGTAATACACCTCAGCATGCATCTGATCACACATTAATAAAACATAACCAAAAAAGTTAAATAAGTAAATAAAAATGTAGATTTGGCACCAAAAAAAAAAAAAAACCAAAAAACCCAAGGAGTCATCTATTTTAACATTTTCAATTGCGATCTGAACAACAAATCAAGAATTAAATCATCTCTAATAAATATTAAACTTAAAACTGCATTCAACAGCTAATAATCTAGATTATGTTTCAAAATCTCTTAAACTCTGATACATGTTTTAGAATCCTTGGACTATATTACAGTCTAATCTGAAAGAATAAACCCGAAATCTCTATTACAAACTTTGTGGCATATGAAAACAATCTAGGTATATTAAAGGTACCAGTAACTTCTCAAAAAAGTAATCACTAAACAAACCTTTATCAACATTAGACATTAAACACTATTAATTGGTATAGCGTGGGCAGTGATGGTCTTGTGGATAGGGCACAGGATCGCTGATCCTAAGGTTGGGGTTTGGAGTCCCCACAGGGTTGTCACTGTTCCCCTAGTGCAGCTAACTAGGTTATCAAAGGCGGGCCATGTCCCTCACTGTCTATGGTGAGAGGCATGTAAAAGAACCATTGCTGACTTTCGTAAAGAGTATGTTGCAAAGCCGTCAGCGTGTTTCTGTCCCTTGCTAAAAGGGTTGTGACAGGAAGGGCACCCGACGTAAAAACCCATGTCAAATCAAAACGTGCGAATCAGATTATTTGCTGAGGCGACTCTCGAGAACGGGAAAAAGCCGAAAAGGAAAAAGAAAGAAAGAATCAGTATAGCACTTGAATACTGGAACACAAGTTAAGTACTCTCGTTAGAAATCCACTAAGGTGTAAATTCAACTTTGGTAAATTGAAATCATGTTTGTATTTCAGTTCAACTGTCCATTGTTCTCAAATATAATTGTCATTAATTTGATTTAAACCATGTTCTTTTTTTAAAAACACCACAGTATCCACGTGCTTTGGCTTCAGACTTGCCCTTTTGTCTGTGACAATGGCACCTGCTGCTGAACTCACCCTCTCAGAGAGAACACTGGTGGCAGGTAGGCATAGATCGCTCTTAGCCAGTCTGGCCACCAGAGGAAACTTACTTTCATTTTCTCTCCACCAGTCCAAAGGACTAGTGGTCAAGCCAAGCCCACTCGTTCCTCTAGCTGTGACCGTCTAGCTTTAGCCCGCGATTAGCTTTTTTGTTTGCTTCATTGCAGTAATAATAATAATCTCTGCTTTTCTGCCCTCTTGTTGCCTTCTTGCAGTTGTGAATATAAAAATAAATGTGAAATTATGTTCATTATTATTATGACGAACAGAATTTTATGTAATAATTTCACTACCTGGACATGGAGACACAACTGCACTGTTGACAAGCCTCTCTCTCCCCTCAGCACATTGCTCAAGCTGTGGCCATCTAGCTTTTAGACCTGCGGTTTGACATGATAGTAAAGCTACCATCCGCTGCGTTCGTCTTTTTTTTTTTTTTTTAAACAAAAGCATTACTTTTGGTTCAATTAGCGGGAATACCCCCCCCCTTTTTTTTAATATTCTGAAGTTTTATGAATGCATGTCAAAAAACCGGTTTTGCTTCAGAGTATCGCAATACATATTGTTTGCATATTAGAACCGGTTTAAACTGATTTTATTGCGCAGCCCATATTTATTGCTGTGGTATTTGAGTAATCAAACAGTTATTAAGCAAACATTTCAATCAGCATTAATACACCATTAGGCTATTCTTAACGATCAAGTTGTTTCTTTGCATTTCTATGTTTCTGACAATATTTGGTCTGGTAAAATTCAGCAGTAAGGATAAAACAAACAAACAAAAAAAAACCCACATGGATTTAAATTTACACAAAAAGACGATTTTTTTTTTTTGCTAATTTACGAGGCCTCTTTAAGTAATAGTTAAATAAACATTTAGTGCAAACGTCTTTCATTATTAAAATACTAGCATTCATTATGAACACCATGACAGACCAATACTGAATAACACCGCTAGATGCTGTTGTTTTTAATATGGAGGCATCATGGTACTGTGACTCTTTAATTAATGAACTGGCACCAACAACTACAATCTTATGCAGCTTGAATTGTTTCATGGAGCATCACACCAGTGAGCTTTTTTAGACGGTCAGTATAGTGAGTCTTTTATCTATTTGTTAGTATATCCTGTTTATTCATAAATAGGAATTCTTTTAAATGTTGCTAATTTCACATAGGACACTTTTGTTTGTTCTTTTATCTGTCCATCTTATCCATAGCATTGCTTTTCTAACACCAGAACTCAAAACACTGATTTGTTTATGATCAGATTGCCTCAGCATCCAACATTCATAGCTATATGTTGATATTGGGGAAACTAAAGATTTCCGAATTCATAGTTTAGTTTGTTTCCCTGATGGATCTATCAAAGCAGTAGTCTAGATATTAAGGAACCCTTAAGATACGTAACCTATTGTTTTTTATTTCTGAAGTGAAATATGACAGTCTCCTCCAAAAACCATCATCCCCAAAATTATGTAGGCCAAAGATATTAGGTTTTCCTGCATCCTTAATGAAATAACTTAACTGATGGTAATTACATAGACTGATATGGTTAGACTGTGCAGCATCATTAGTGTTCAGCTGGAATGCTCTGGAACTGACTTAACAGTAATCAGAGTGATATTTTTATACACTGCCCACAGAAGTCTTATATGTGAACATTTTTATTAATAATAATAATAAAAAAAACCATCTTTAGATTAAAGTATATTACATTTTAGTACAAACTTTACAAATGTTTCTTCAGAAACATCAACAAAAGGAAGATGGCACAGTGGTTAACAAATCCTCCTTCATTAAGTAAGTCCCATGTTCTATAACTGGGTGAAATGTTTGTGAATAGTTTTGATGTTTTCCTTTGGTTACATGGTTTCTTCTCACAGCCAGAACACATACACATTAAGGTAACTGGCAGTTCCAAATTGCCCTCAAATTTGTGTGCAGGCCTGCAATGGCCTGGTAAGCTGTTCAGAGTGTACAGGACTTGAACAGGATTAATCAATTGGGCAGATGACTGAATCGATGAGTATTAGAATGAACCAAAATACATTTATTATTAAAAAAAGGATATTCTATTTCAGAAATAATAGGGCAATAAATATTGCATCACTTTGGTTTCAATCATCTTTTATTTCCAAAATATCACAAAGAATATAAAATACTGTTCTTGTAAATATTATGCTCATTATTAATATCATGAATAAAACTTATGCATAAACTTTGTAAATGAGTATAATGGCACATATGGAGAGACTGAATACAGTCAGAAAGACCCAGGGTATTCTCGATTTGCATAACAATGAATATTCATAGTTCTGCCTATTTTCATATCTGTGGCAATATTCTTGGGATATTTTTATATTTTCTAAACTGTGAAATAATTTATAAAAAGTATATATAACAGACATTTAGTGCAATCATTTTAAATTACACACATTAAAAAAAAAAAAAGGAAACTGCCTATTTACTACACCTCTCTCCCTTGTCAAAAATGTCACTAACATGTGATCATTGAGAGCAGCAACTTCACTATTCTAGCATGTAAGCTGAAAACAACACAATGTTAAATCAGAATACAAACAAAAGCAAAACCTTAGTTTTTCTTCTATTATAGTCTACAACTATATCATGGCTAAAAACTACAGATCTGTCATACAGGATAAAGTTCAAAGGTTATTAGAACGCTTTCGTTATAGTAGCTGACGGCAGACAGTATTTTCTCTTTTTATATATTTCATTTATGAAATACATGAAGTGCAGAGTGTGTGACAGCAACGCATCCAAATAAACACAGCAGCCATTACACACCATCCTATTCTGCTAACTTGACCAAATAAGACGGATTTTGGATGAATGATACAGAATGCACACATAGGACCAAATAGAGGCAAGATGTGTACAATTAAATAGAAAGTGCATAATTAGCATGGGTATTAATTGACCTTATGGACCTACCACCTGAGAGTTGGTTGGTAAATAAATAAATAAATAAATAAATGTCACTTTTTGAAACAGGATACCTTTTCAGGGACCCAGAACTCCTATACAGTATTAAATCTTGGATATGGTCAATTTTTCTTTTACACACAGAGCTGTCCTCAAATATGACAATTATAGCACACTGAACTATCTGTAAGTGATCTTGTTCTCAGATAAGGCTCTGAAAACCGACTTTTTAAATTTTTTTGCCTACAAAAACTCATTTGAAAGACCATCAAGTTTAAAATGAAAAGAGAGATCAATTCTGATAGTAGATTCTGAAAGTACCAAATTTCAGTTCATAACCTTGACTCATTAGAAAGATATTATTGGCCTATAAACATCTTAAAAATTAAGGTTTGCAATTCACTAGCGCGAAAGGGGGCATGGCACCCAATCTCTGGGGTTTTATCCATTAAACCCTTTGCAGTGCAAGTCTAAAATTTTGCACGTGTTCATTGCACACATATAGCGGTATATCCAAAATAAATTTTAGCCATATTGGAGTCTGTCACCTAGGGACCTCTGCTCGAATTCATATGTCAATCAACACAAATCTCCGAGCATTGCCTAATAATAATAATAATAATAGATTTTTCGGGAAATGTAATTAGCCAGTTAGCCTATGGCTGTTATTATGTGCTGTGACTATGAAGGTGATCCTTTGTTCATATGTACTGTTAAACTTTAGGTTAGTTGTGCGTTATCATTCGCGGTAATAAATACAAATTAAAGTATCTGGAAAGCCAATGGGAAGCTTTTCATCTCTCTGAAGACTGTTTGTTAGCTAACTATGCTAACTAGCAACGTGGCTAACAATAAGCATTACTGCAGTCCCCCGGTGTTTAACATACGAATCAATAAACACAACAATGAGCCAACGTCAAATAATTTAATAAGTCGGCAAAGCGATACATTAATAATTAATATTTTAATTTCGCAAAAG
>CM045740.1:27693224-27703224 GCA_024760905.1 Plotosus lineatus | reverse complement strand
AAAAAAAACAACAGCCTTTCTCATCAGACTCTGGACAAAGATGGAGTACATTCTGGACCCTGAAGAGCTCACCAGTCCATCGCAGGGCCAACACACCAACAACTATGCACAGTCATATCACTTCTAGGGGCAATTTTGTATAGCCAATTCTCCTGGAATGCATGTCTTCAGACTGTAGGAGGAAACCAGCGTACCTGGAGGAAACCAATACAAGCGCGACCCCAACCTCCCAGCGACCCTGGTAGAATGAAGTGGTTCCTCAAATGAATGAGTGGGAGTAAATATTTGTGGATTTTTTTTGTCACACTCTGTACCTTTAAGGAAGGAAGGTATGCAGATAGAGACCCTGGCATGAGTGTGTGTTCCTCAGATGTTTCTCTTCTGCACTGTAATTACATTCTTGCTTGATTTAGTTAATACAAGAATTTTAGCACCTGCACATTTCTCAATGTTCCCATCCCATTCAGAAAAGTTCCAATTTCAAGTTTCTAGTTGTAAAGAGTTATACCTGTTCCAGATGAGTGCCTGTACTTTCTGGGATTGGCCAGCAGCTCTCTTTATTTCTTCCATTGGTTATACATATCAAAACATCAAATGTCTGAGACCACATTGAAAAGCTTTCAGTGTTTTTCATTTAAAATTGTAAATAAACAGAAAGGTTTCAGACAAAAATATAAATAATCGATATCTTCAGTATATAGTCTAAGAATTGATCAGCTACCAATTCTATCCTTTCATATTTGATCTGACTTTATGTACAGATTTGGATTGGCGATTGAGCTGACGGACAAGACACGACTACTCAGGACAAGCTCAGAATCTCATTTAATTGTTACTTCTACAAGCTAGGCTTCCAGTTTTGTTGGCTAATACAACATGATTAAGTTCACAACACAGGCAATGCATGAAAATCACTAATTCTGAGCTTATTCATTATTTTATAGTCACAAAAATACCCAAAATCGATGTACATAATTGACCGAATGTGCTTATCGTCGATGGTATATGTGTATACAAGTGTTCAGTTCGGTTCATTTTCTGTAACCGCTTAATCCTGATTAAGGTCCCAGGGAGGCTGGTGCCCATCCCAGCTGACTCTGGGCGAGGGCAGAGTACACCCTGGACGCCTCGCAAGGCCATCGCAGGTCGGAAACACGCTGACGGCTATGCAGCTACTGTTTTCGAAAGTCAGCAATGGTTCTTTTACATGAACCTCACACCATAGACAGTGAGAGACATGGCCGGCCTTTGATAACCTAGTTAGCTGTACTGGGGGGACAATGACAACCTTGTGGAGCGTGGGACCTGAACCCCCAACCTTAAAATCAGCGATCCAGCACCCTATACCACCAGGCCACCACTGCCCATGTACATAAGTGCTGACCTCATTATCATTTTTGTACAATGAAGGCATGAAATGGACTTCCTGATTTGTCACATTAATTTGATCTCCCCTGCCCACTGTGCAGTTCGTCATCAAAAATAATATCAAGGTGCTTGCCTTCATAAGTTTCAAAACTGAATTATGCATCTACCTAGCTATCCATAATCAAATAACAGTAATTGCACTGATAATGTACCATTATGTATGAGTATATATGTCAAAACATTTGGAGTCTTTACATTTTTCTTTAAACCTCTAAAAACTGTGGCTTTTCTGTGCCCGAAGGAATTTAAAAACAGTTACCCACACAAGCTAAGAGAGTCAGCGTGATAGAGGAAACCTCGAGATTTCCTTTCGGCTTTTTCCCTTTATCGGGGTCACCACAGTGAATGATTCGCACGTTTGATTTGGCATAGGTTTTTACGTCGGATGCCCTTCCTGACACAACCCTTTAGCAAGGGACAGAAACACGCTGATGGCTTTGCAGCTACTCTTTACCAAAGTCAGCAATGGTTCTTTTACATGAACCTCTCACCATAGACAGTGAGAGACATGGCCCGCCTTTGATAACCCAGTTAGCTGCAAGGGGGGGCAGTGACAACCTTGTGGAGAGTGGGACTCGAACCCCCAACCTTAGGATCAGTGATCCAGTGCCCTTATACCAGACCATCACTGCCCCATGATAGAGGAAACCTAGACAAGCATTATTACAGCAAGATAGTGCGCGCGTGTGTGTGTGTGTATGAGAGAGAGAACGAGAGAGAGTGAGAGAGAGAGAGAGAGAGAGAGAGAGAGAGAGAGAGAGAGAGAATATGTGTATGAAAGAATATGTGTGATAATCATGAAGTCAAAACCTGGTCAAAACAAGAACCAAGGCCTGAAAACAGTTGCTCATGACTTCCATGACCTCAGTCAACATGAACAAGGCCAGAAAACATAAGAACATAAGACAGTCCCAGAGTATAAGAATCGTGAAATTTATAAAATAATATTAAAAATATAAAAGGCAGGTAAAATGATAATCAGTCATAATAAATCGTGAGGAATCATAGACCTCACGTTTAGTATACTCAGTACTATGCACTAGTTCTAGCTCACTATTTTAATATTAGCACGTCTGTGATATGAACCATGTTAATGGTCCTGTTTAATTGCTTCAATTAAAGCACATGTTCAGACAACACGCTGATGGATTTGATCTAAAATGGATCATAAGGTTTTGCACATGGAGTTCATGCCAGCTCGAGTGCACACTGTCATTAATGCACCATATTTCTTCAACGCATCAACATTACTATTTTGTCAATTCGTAATTTAAAATTGTTTTATTCATGTAGAAAATAAGGCACAAAGATAGAAATAGATTTAGCAGATCTTTGTACTCCATTGTACCACGATAAACAACATAAAATCCCATACGCACAGACACAAGTCAATAAAAATACTGGGGAAAAAAAACATTACAGAAGTGCCTTCTTCATTGTTGTGCAAGAAGAAAAGTGCTATTTGCAGTACCTTAGCGGGGCATGCATTGATTATGGCAGAAA
Organism: Plotosus lineatus; assembly: GCA_024760905.1. Taxonomy (NCBI): domain Eukaryota; kingdom Metazoa; phylum Chordata; class Actinopteri; order Siluriformes; family Plotosidae; genus Plotosus; species Plotosus lineatus. Next base: position 27,700,293 of record CM045740.1, on the reverse strand, counting down.
TTTTTATTTTACAAACTGACAGATACAGTATGTGCTTACTTTCTGATGATTTAAAGCCAGAACCAGCTGGTACGAAGGCATATTTACTATTACAATGAATTTACAGTATTATTTTCATTAATAGTACACCATAGAGTGTTTCATTTATTTTATATCACAACAATTTGCAGACTATTACATTTTTTTTATTAATTAATTCACAAAATGTAATTTTTAAAGATCCATTTATCTGGCTCTGTTTTAACTTTAATTATTTTCCAGCTACGTACTACATTGTTTCTCATACCAGCCTCTCTTTCCATTTCTTAATGGTAATAAAAAGGCAGCTGGTCTACTCTGGTTCTCAGTGAGCACCCAACACTCCTTTCAGAATTATTATAAACATCTGCTTATAGACAGTGTCACCATATTAACAAAATATTTTATTAATTATATAGCATCCATCCATCCAGCTCCACAACTTTCTCTTTGTTCATCCATTCATCTATCCACCCTTCATACATCCCACCATTCATGCAGCTCTCCATGCATCCTCCATCCACGCATCTTTCCATCCATCTCTCCAACTATTTTTTCATTCATTCTTCCATCAATCGCTGCAGTCATCCGTCCTCCATCCACCCATTTTCCACCCATCCAGCTATTCATCCATCCAGTGAGGGCAGTGATGGTCTAGTGGATAGGGCACAGGATCGCTGATCCTAAGGTTGGGGGTTCAAGTCCCAACACGGTTGTCACTGTCCCCACAGTGCAGCTAACTGGGTTATCAAAGGCAACGTGTTTCTGTCAGTCTAGGAACCAATACAGCCGTTTCAGCCAGCTGAGCCACCATGGAAGGGGCCTAGAGAGCGGGGATCAGCCAGCGCGAACTGTCTCTCGCTATACAAAAATACTCAGCGCAGGCGAGGAGAAATAACGCTTCACTATCTTCGAATTCGAAGAACACAGCCGTAATTTATCTATCCATCTTTTCACCCATTTCTCCCTCCATCTATCATTCCATCCATCCATCCATACATCCATTTATCCACACATCCATTCATACATTTCTCTATGTATCTTCCATCCACTCATCTTTCGATACATTCATCCATCTCTTCAACTATCTTGTCATTCCTCCATCCACCCATTAATTCATTCATTCATCTCTTTATCCATCTATCCTCCATCCACCCTTATTTCCATCCACTCACCTCGCCATTCATTTGTTCATCTATCCACCCATCCATACATCTCTCTAACCATCTCTCCATCCACCCATTCACCCATCCATTTATTCATTCAGTATCTATATGGCATATCAGTCAAGGATGCGGGGGCTAGCTGGAGCCAATCTCGGCTGACTTTGTGTGAGAGACGGGTTACAGCAGGAAGAGGTCACCAGACTATTGCAGTGCTAACAGAGACAAAAATAACTATTCACACTCATATTCATCTCTCAGGGAAATTTAGCATAGTCAGTTGACCTAATGTGCGTATCTCTTTACTGTGGGAGAAAACCATAGTCCCTGGAGGAAACCCACATATACACAGAAAGAGAATGCAAACTCCAAATAGAAAGACCATTGGCTGAAATTCAAACGATGAACTGTCTCACTGTGAGATCACAACGTTAACCACTGAGTCATTATTGTTAAAAAACAATATGTTTTAAGTCTTTTATCTAATAGCCTTTACTTATGTGGTGGCGGAAGGAGATTCGGTGGTTCTCGATGTCACCTCACAGTGACAAGGTTTCAGTCTCCAATCTAAACCAAGAGCCTTTCTGCACAGACATGTTCTCCTCATACTTGCATGGGTTTCCTTTGGGTAATCTATTTTTCTCCTAGTTCTCATAGCTGTAAATGCATTAGACTGGCAACTCAGAATATACTCTGACTTGAATCTAAAGTCAATTTGGATTGTCTCCAGCTTTGATTCCAGCCTTGATGTAATATAGATAACTGTAATATAGATAACTGATGCATGGATGGATGATTATGAGAGTTTCTACTATTGAAGTCCATGTATAAGAGTGATATCAGATTAGTACAAACCTGTGGGTTGAACCACACCTGGCTGCGAAAATTAATCCGCACTTTCTGACCAATCAGTTTCATGAATTCAGCTGTGCTGACGTATATACAGCGTGGCGTGCTGATAAACTGAATGGCTAACAACAGCATTACTGTATTTCACAATGTGTTTAGAATGCATATGCTTTAACCGTCGTCATGGCAACTATTCCACCAAACTCTCTGCATGGAAAATAAGCTGGAAATTTGAGTAGTACTGGTACCTCTTTTGGACAATCCTGGTTTTTGAAAATGCAGTCGAAAATACAGTCTGAATGTTTGTGAGGTCACCTCTCCACTCTGCTTTGCCTCAAACTGACAGTTCCAGGATCGCAGCACTGGGAATGCAAGGAGGGTTAAGGGGAAACAAGGAGTATAGGGAGCTTCAATCTAGCTAGCCCATCACCAGTCATTAAAATCAACACTAGCATGTCGGTGTAACTCTAATGAGTCCACCAACTGTTTTGACAAACACAGTGATGGTTATGTAAAACGCTCTTTAAGGCATTGTTAGCGCCATGTGTCTATTTATGAAGGGCTGTAATGCTGAATGACAAGCTACTGCAAGGCAAAAACCCACAGAAGTTAAAAAAAAATGCAGCTTTCATCACTTCTCAGCTTTGGTTTGTGTGATACCGGCTGTACAAACGAAAAATCTGCAGGGGAAGACACATGTAGCAAATGATATTTCATCAGCAAATGTATACTTATATCTGCAAAGTGGCATCTGTTCTTAAAGGGTGTGAGACACAAAAATAGTTTGATAATGTATATGGCTTCTGTGCTCATTCACAGAGTTGGACAGGGTGTGTGTCTCTAAGAGAGAGACAGAGAGAGAGAGAGAGAGAGAGAGAGAGAGAGAGAGAGAGAGAGTCTTTCACAGCCCAGTGCACAGCTAGATTGCCTGCAGAAGAAGCGACAGCATGAGGAGAAAAATGAGGGAGGTAGTGCCAAAAGGAGAGTTAGAGCCACACGCAGAAGAGGGCACAGGGAGAGAGGGGTGGAGCAGGTGAACGATAAACGAGTAAAGGGTAGGGAGAGGGAGGTGGGGTGGCCCTGGAAGAGCTGTACAATAGAAACAGAGAGGGATGGACGATGAGTTGATCTCCCTACAGGGAACGAGAGGAAGGCACACAGGAGGATGAAGAGAACGAAATGAAACTGGCAGATGAGATAAAGAGAGGGAGTGAGCACAGCGATGGAGGAGAAAGAACGGGGGGATTTTGGAATGCAAAGAGAGGAAAGCAGATGATTATAGAGTGCGGTTTAGGCCATTATTCAAACTTAATCTCTTATATACATGCAAAATGCTTTTACACAATCAGCACTTTACCTCACACATAAGCACAAAATCCTTTCTTATTCACCATTTTACCTTTTACTGAAGCTTTAAATGCATTTATATTCACAAATTTATAACTCCCATAAGCACAAAAATCCTAAAATCATCTGATACTTGCTGTTTTATTCCTTCCATAGGCACTTTAAAAAAAAAGATTTGCCATCATATCTATTGTATTAAAACATTGCATTGACCATTTTATAAACACAAGATTAATATTTCTTGGGAAATGTTTGCATAATAGTTTATTGAAAACTATCATACATTGCCTTGACCAAAACAAAAAGTACTGCTCTCTAATATTTTGTTGGACTGCCTTTAACCTTGACTAAAGCGCATTCCTGTAACTGGTCAGGTTAAGGCTCAGCAACATTATGTGGCATTAAAATGTAAAATATTCTCCTTGTGCCTATATGGGTTTCTTCCAGGTACCCTGGAACCTACAACAGTCCAAAGATATCTCAGAGTCTGATGTGATACACTTTAGCCTTCATGCGACTCTAGTAGGAATACCATTATTATTTTTTTGGCAAATGGATAAATGGATAAATGGACTTTCAAACAAAATGCCATTAAGTTTGCCTCTTGCACAAGACAACAAGTGCACTCGGAGAACACAAATCTCCACCAAACCCAGGAATCCCCCATATGAACCACAGTGTCAGAAAGTGCCTGCTCTTATGATATTAAAGAATACTTTAAAGAAATTTCTGTATCCAGAATTTGTTTAATCATCTCCAAAAGCCAATACAGTCGACCCCCTACTTACGAAAACCTCTGAATATGAAAAATCCAGGTTACAAAAAACATTTTCCTAAATTTTCGTCCTCTGTATACGAAACAACCTCTTCTTACGAAAAGCGCCAAACGCGCCATTCAAAAATTCAAACACGCCATTCAAACATTCAAACGCACCATTCAAACATTAAAACGTGCTTTTCAAACATTCAAACAATGCGCAAGTTGCTTTCTCATTGGCTGTCTCCCAACATCCTGCCCCACTGGCCTCCCATTGGCCAGGAGGGAGCTGAACTGTACCCATTCCTGTACCCATACACACCCATACACACCCATACCCTGTACACATGCCTGTTGGTCACATGCGTGAAGGAGAGTTGAACAGGACTGTTGGCTCATGAGTTTTTTGAGATTGATCATTGCAGCGTTATATTTCGTTATCCATCATGGACCCCAAGAAAGTGATTCCCGGTGACACCGAAAAGAAGAAGCGGGCTCCGTTATCAATCAAAGTGAAGCAGGAGATAATAAAAAAATACGAAAGTGATATGTGGTTGAGCGAAATAGCAAAGGAGTATGGCCAAAACCCCTCTACAATCGGGACGATATTGAATCAGAAGGAGACCTTAAAAGACTTTAAAGCGTCACATGGGTGGTTCAAGAGATTTATAAAAGGTAAATAATTTTCTTTTACTTTTAACACATATTTCATACAAAATCGGTGTACTTTTATAATTTTTAAAGGGGTTATGGAATAGTCTTGGGAGCCTTGGAACGAATCACGTGTTTTACAGGTAAATGCACCTCTACTTACGAAAACTCCAGGTTACGAAAAAGGCACTGGAAACGGATTAATTTCGTAAGTAGAGGGCCGACTGTATATTCTTCGTAGTCCAAATTCTCACCTCTGGTAGAAATCTCATGAAAATTCGTGTCAGTTTTTGCAAAAAACACACAAGCAGCAGGTAAAATATAACCTGTATAACAGTGGGAGCAATGAAATCGTTTTACATTTACCATTACACTCAAATCAAATGCTCTTAGATTTGCCATTATCCTCCTCCTGTACTACGAAAACTCCTAAGTCCACCATTTTGGCTTTCACGTGAGAATAAATGGCTTTCAGATTTATCATTGTGCTTCAGAAATAAAACCAGTATGTGTTTAATATTAAACAAATGGAGAATCATTTTGTGTGTGAAAGTGAATTCCAGCTTTAATGGCACCTCACTGATAAAAGGTCAGATGGACAGAAGGAAAGATTCGGGAATGCAGAAATAGTAAGAAAGAATGTGAAAGAAGGACAGGGAGAGAAATGAAAGCTAGAAAGAGTGAGGATGAAAGACGAGAGAGTATGTATTTGTGTGGCAGGGCCATCGATTGATTTATTCTGGCTGCATTGATCAGAGGACAGCGCTGGCCGTGTGGGGAGTGTGTGTGAGGATTAAACCAGTGGCTTGTGTAATGAATAGTCCACATGCACCAGGGAAAGAGTGACCAGTAAATCAGAGCAGTGTGTGTGTGTATGTGTGTGTGTGAGTGAGTGATAGAAATGGAGAAGCAGGGAACTATTAGTGCTAGATCACAGCTATATGGAAAACTCTGATGGATTTCACAAAACTAAAGCATGAAGGTGTGTATGTATGTGTGTGTGACTGAGAGAGAGAGAGAGAGAGAGAGAGAGAGAGAGAGAGAGAGAGAGAGAGAGAGAGAGAGAGAGGATAATAGAACTTGGGATTTGAATTCATACCACACTACATTATGGAATTGATCTGCTATGTTGCTAACACAGTGCTAAATCTACACCAAATCTTTCATTAAAAGCAGACACTCTCTCAGTGCTTCTCTATGAAATTGATTCAAAGAGCAGTACATATTAGCTCAGATACTAGGTTTAATGTCTCTAAATGAGTTTCATTCATATCTGATAATTCGGGTTGTTGCAGTATTAAGTTTCAGTATTTTCAGGCACAGAAATTGCATGCAGTACTAAATTGATCAGCTAGCACACGTAGCTACTAATTTTAGGCATTTGGGACTCACTCAGCTTATTCTGAAGGGTTCTGCTATGCAAATGTGTCCTCGCGTGAAGAGTAGGCTACATATTCATCAGCGTGTTTCGGCCCTGGGATGGCCTGGCAAGCTGTCGAGGAGGTACTCTGCCTTCGCCCAGAGTTGGCTGAGATGGGCGTCATCCTCCTCGCGACCCTAACTAGGATTAACAGTTCAGAAAATGACTGTATGAACGATATCCTCGGGTGCATTGGGTGACATGTTGGCTTTAGTTTTTGTGAAATGTGGCAGGCGTTGAACCAATTTTGTATCCATTTCAACCAGGAAGTAGGCTAGTGCATTATGCAAACATGTTCTTTTGACTTCCTGTGTACAAATGCAGACGTTTGGCATCAAGAAACATATTTCAAAATAAAAAGGAATGCTGTTGTTTGAACGAGCTTAATACTAAGCTAATTTACTGATTTATAAAGAACAGTGAGCGCAAAAGGGAATATGGCCGCCACCCATCAATAGCAGAAAACGCTACAAGTATTTGATGGAGTTGTGGAAACTGTCAGTAATAGCTGAGGGACGCCAAAAATGCCCTTGCCCCAGATATAAAAATAGTACGGGTTCAAACATAGCGTCGCTATGACCCAAGGCATGTTTCAATAGAACTTGCAGAGATTTCCCAAGTGCATTTTAAGGTTGCCTGGATATGTGTGGGCACAATGGTGACATAGTGGTCAGTAGTTAGCACGTCCACCTCACAGCAAAAGGTCCTGTGTTTGAGTCACAAGGTTATTTCTGTGTGAAGTTTACATGTTCTCCCTGTGCTACGGACTCTAGTTTTCTCCAAGTAATGTCCATAAGGCTAACTGGCTGTTCCAAATTGACACAGGTGTTAGAGTGAGTGTGAAAGTTTGTGTGTGTGTGTTGG
>CM045740.1:27650724-27688224 GCA_024760905.1 Plotosus lineatus | reverse complement strand
TTTGATAACTCAGTTCGCTGCACTGGGGGGACAGTGACATCCTTGTGGAGAGTGGGACTCGAACCCCCAACCTTAGGATCAGCGATCCAGCACCTTTTACCACCAGGCCACCACCGCCATACATGTTTTTGGACACTAGGGTAAAAGTGAAAGCACAGGCCTTCTGGCTGTATGGCAGACATGCTAACCACTGCATCTCTGTGCTGCCGGCTTGATAAATTAACATAACATGTTGATATAAGGAATTGTTTTTATAGTGTGGGTTTTTTTTTCTTTTTCTTGTTCCTGCTTGGTGAGTTTGCAACCACCTCATTCAAGTTAAGAGCAAAGCAGACAGCCAACAAACTTGCAATGTACAAAACTTTCTTGTGAAATTCCCAAGCTCCCTTGCTCAGACCAAGAATAGCTTGAAGCCAAAACCTTTACTCCTCATCCTACTCTGAACAGTAGTAGACCTAACACCTCTGTTTATGTATTCCATCCATGGATTTGCTAGCTAGAGCTTGTCAGCCCAGTCTCTAATCAGCTAGTATATTACAAGTGTATGGAAAATAACCATTTATATTACGAGTGGCAACCCAAACATTTGGTAAAATATAATTTGCTCCGGTATCTGCCTCATGTATTGAAGACTGTATCTATCAGTGCTGAATGCAAATCTCCTGTTTGTCCCACTCTTGCACTATTTGAAACTCATTCCAAGCTTTATTTATGTTTATTCATTAATTTTCTGAACCGCTGAATCCTAATTAGTGTCATGGAGAGGCTGGTGCCCATCTCAGACAATTCTGGGCAAAGGAAGAGTACACCCTGAACAGCTCGCTAGGCCATCGCAGGGCATAAATAAGCTGACGGCTGTGCAGCCTACTCTTGACGAAAGTCACCAATGGTTCTTTTACAGTAGGGGTCAGGAACCTATGGCTCGTGAGCCAGATGTGGCTCTTTTGATGACTGTATCTGGCTCTCAGATATATCAGGTGGCCTTTCTTAACAGAATAACGAATAAATAATTTCACTGTCATTTAAATAAAAATACAAAAAAGGCCATCAAATAAAACAAAAACAGATGAATAAATCTCGCGCATTTAAATCTATACATCTACTGTATTTTCAATGCTACATCACTGTGGCACGCAGCGGAGAGCCAATCCTTTCTGTACACCAGTATGTGGGTGAGTCTGATACCACGAAACTCAAATTTTATTGGATTATAACAACAGCCCCAGACTGCGCGAGTTGTTTTTGAGTAACGAGGTAAATTTCCCTCGTTTTTGATGAGCTCATTTGCACGAAGCCAAGCACAGCTGGCAAGCAAACACAAATGTACAGACATGGAAAAACATCAACCTGCAGACCAGCTGATTGCCAAAACTTGGGACGCGCGTCCTGTTATATAAACACTGCAGCGTGTGAATCCTGTCGTATTGACTATGTTTGGCTCCACATGTGCACGCAAGCAGTCTTTCTCACCGGAAAAACATCAAGACCAACCTGCGGTCACGTTTAACAGATGGAAGCCTAAATGCCTGCATGAAGCTGAACCTCACCCCGTATCAACCAGACTACAAAGCCATCAGCAAAACCATGCAGCACCCGAAGTCGCATTAATAATAATAAGTACTTTTCTTATTAATAAATAACTTCATTATAACAATGTTGTTTAAAATAAATTCAGAGTCTTATTATACTCTCAAATTGTTGGTCTTCTTTTTCAATTTAGTTGTATTCAGTATTTTATATATATATATATATATATATATATATATATATATATATATATATATATATATATATATGGCTCTCAGAGGATTGCATTTTAAAATATGTCTTTTTTTTGGCTCTCTTAGTCAAAAAGATTCCCGACCCCTGTTTTACAGCCTCTCTCAATAGACAGTGAGAGCAGTGGTCAGCCTAGGTTAACCCAGCTGACAGCACTGGGGGGACAGCAGTGACAAGCATTTACAGTGGGGCTTGAACCCCCAACTTTGGGGTCGGTAATCTACCATCTTCCCAATGGGCCAACACTGCCCTGGAATATTAAATCACTACATGAAATTTTGTAAAAAATATTTCAAGATATAGTACTACTTAGGACATCCACCTTACATTAAGGATGTCCTGAGTTTGAGTCCCGAGCTCTGGCATTTCTAAGTGGCTTTTGCATGTTCTCACTTCAATTGTGTCGGTTTCTGGATACTCCAGTTTCCTCCTGCAGTCGAAAAAACATGCACATTAGGCTTATTGACTGTTTCAAATTGCCCATATGTGTAACTCTGAATGGGTGTATGGGTGCATGTATCGGCCCTGTGACGGCTGCTCTGGGTTTACCCTTCCTTTGCGCAGTGTTTGCTAAGATAGGCTCCAGCTTCTCCACCACATTAATAGGATTAAGCAGTTTGGCAAATAGAATGATGAATTATAGCATGAGGTACAGAACATTGGTACTAATCTTACACTGTAGAATTAACATATTTGAATATGATTTCTAATAAAAATTTTAGTAAGGGTACCTATTTGTTTACCAGATACATAAAAAATACATGAATTACAGTGTTCATCCGGAGAACATAAATATAGTGAGGGAAGAAATATCATCAATCAAGATGGCGACCAACAGCACAGACAAGGAAGATGTCAGCAGTGAAAAATCGACACTGTTTATTAAAATAAACATCCGCGTGTCATGGGCAATTTAGCCATTAGTTTCTAAAGAAATGAAATGTAAATGTGAATTAAAGTTGTGTTATAGTTGGCATTTGATGTAAAGGAAGATTGTTTCTATGATTATTCACACAAAACAAGCGACTGAGAGACACTTCGCCTGTGAATAGGGTGGTTTTACTGGAAAATTTTAATATCCAGCGAAATTGGCTTGCGATTCGCTGGCCTTCACCTGTATATTTCTTGTTGTGTCTTTTGTTGGCGATTGTTCGACTCATTGTACCTTTAGTCTCAAATAATCCATACAGGCTACAGATACTGCAATCTATATCAGTACTGCATGATGCTGCGAAACTGCATTTATGGATACGGCTGCCAGATGACAGGTGGAGAGTACATTTCCAGAACTGTGCTTCACAGAGCACGTCTACAGTCAAATTCACTATCACAGCCAAAAATACTAGGATTCCTTCACTAACTCATCTGCCAAACTGTTTTATCCTGCTAGGGTTGCAGTGAGAATGGAGCCTATCTCAACCGTAACCTAGTGAAAGTGTGTACAGTACTCCCTAAATAACTCACCAAATGCAGGCCAATTTGAAATAGACAGCTTCCCTAATGTGCGTGTCTTTACAGTATAGGAGGACACCGGAACACCCAGAGGTAGCCCACATGGAGACATTGACTGCTACTTGTAATGGGATTTGGGTTCATTATAGCACATGGAGACCAGGCACTCCACACAGAAATTCTCAAACCTATTACCTGCTTTCTCTGATTTGAACGTGCTAGTGAATCTAGTCTGAGATCTTGTATGACTTTTCCTGTAAATATAGTCTTAATCGTCACCCGGATGCCTGTGTATGTATTTCAGATTTTGACAGTGACTTTATTCATGGCATGGATTTGTCTGCCTTGCTGTAAATAAACCGCTAATCTGCACTTCATCATCTGCCTCTAGCGTCTACCTGACAGTACATAGTTGGAAAATGTGCCTTCAGATACATCAACTCACACTGTAACCCGACTGTACAGATCCATTTAGTGGATCCACATTCTAGACGTGTGTGTGTGTGTGTGTGTGTGTGTGTGTGTGTGTGTGTGTTAGTGTTTCGCCATTGAAAATCAGGCAGGAATAGTTTGTATATGTACAGTATTTACATTCTGAAGATGCATCCTAATCAGTAATTTTTGGTATTTACACACCGGAGTGGCTGTGATCAGGAAGGAATAACACATCAGGCTCAAACTAGAGACAGAAAATGAGGCAGTCTGCCATTAAAACTGGAGAGATTGGGTGGAAACTATGATGTGAGCTTTTCCTCCGCTGAGGTGAGAAACATATTTCTGAACAGCCAAATGTGTCGACTAAAAGAATTATTTTTCAGCAGATTATTTCCCTATGGACCAGAAGGCTGTTGACTCAGAATAATAATTCTCTCTCTCTCTCTCTCTCTCTCTCTCTCTTTCTCTCTGTCCTTCTGTTCAGAGAGAACCCAGGTGCACCGATAGACAGAAACATTGCTCTTACCAGACTAAAGTAATGCTTGATGTAATTCGAAACCTTTTTTTTTTTTGCTCTGTGTTAAACCATCATACACAGCCTCTCTCTCTCTCTCTCTCTCTCTCCCTCAAACACACACACACACACACACACACACACACACACACACACACACACACACACACACACACGTTCAGCAATCAGCAAAGGAAACTGTAAGAGCAGAAATTGGAGTGTGAGTACATGGTTCAGGTAATGTACAGTGCTGCTGGAGAGAATGAATCTGTGTACGTTCAGAGGCTCGTTTTTCAGGGTGGATATAGAAAAGAACCAACTTTTTTGTAACATATTCACAAAAAATGTAAACAAATAATCTCCTCCCCCAACTTTGTTTACTTATTTTTATAATAGTCACAGGTCGGAAAAAAACCCAAAATCACTCGGAAATCCATGTTTCTAACTGTAATCAACTATAATCTTTCTGATTACTTTCAGAATATAAACAGTCTTTCCTAGAGAATAACATTGAATGGAAGTGTAACTGAAATCCAAAAAATATTTTTCCGACTCTGGGCAAATGTGGGGTACACCCTGAACAGTTCACAAATCCATCACAGGGCGACACACAACCATTCTATCTTACACTCATATCCAGGGGCAATGTAGAACAGTCAATTAGTCTAATGTGCATGTCTTTGGATTTATGGAAATCCAGGCACCACTTTGAGAACATGCAACTGATACATAGAAAGACCGTCGCTAAGCCAAACATCCAACCACTACACCACCAAGCTTCTACCCCTATGTCACTGTGTTGGCCTACAATAAAATAATACACAATAATAATAATAATAATAATAATAATAAGTTGTTTTTATATATTTTTTAATTTTCTTTTCACTTACTGAGGGGAAACGGAGTTTGATTTGAGTTTTATGATTACTTAATGGCAGTTCTGATTATGCTAATTGAAGGACTTTTTAAGGATAGACCAGGGGTCTCCAATCTTATCCACAAAGGGCCGGTGTGGGTGCAGGTTTTCACTTCAACCAAACAGTAGCCACACCTTCCATCTGTTTCCACCAGTCACTGATCATCAAAAAAAACAACTAGATTGGACATTACTGTTTCAATTCTGAAGTGGGGCCATCTTGGTGAGATCACCTTGCTTTAAGTCTTAAAAGCAAGGTGATCTCACCACATGGCCCACTTCAAAATTGAAATAATAATGTCCAATCTTTTTTTTAAATTTTCTTTTGATGATCAGTGAGACCCCAGGATAGACCAACAAACCTCTGTCTATCTGTCTGTGAGAGTAAGAGAGAGAGAGAGAGAGAGAGAGAGAGATATAGAGTGATTCAGACGAAGATATGAAGACGAAAGATAAATTCTAAATGTGTCTTGACATACAGGTTATTATATATATATATATATATATATATATATATATATATATATATATATATATATATATATATATATATATATATATTCATTTATTCATTCATTTATTCACTAAGCCACTTATTCCTAATTAGGGTTATAGTGAGGCTGGCACCTATCTTAGCTAATTCTGAGCAAGGGCAGGGTACACCCAGGACAGTTCGCTAGGCCATCACAGGGCCAACACTCACACAACTATTTACACTCACACTCAGGGTTGACTTGGAACAGACAATTAGCCTACTGTGCATGTTTTTGGACTGTGGAAGGAAACCGGAGTACCAAGAGGAAACCCACACAGGCACGGGAAGAACATGCAAACTCTACACAGGAATACCCAAAAAGGGAATCAAACCCAGGCCTTCTTGCTGTGAGGTGGATGTGATAATCACACTCTCTCTCATATATATATACCGTGGTACCTCACCTTACGAAAGTCCCGGCAAAAAATCCAGGTTACGAAATGCATTTACCTAAAATTTTTGTCTCTGGATATGAAATAAATTCATGTTACGAAAGCACCATCTCAAAAATTCTTGCATAAACATTTGTAAGTTTATAACTCTGCTAAGAAGACATGGTCAACACATGCGTGCACACACACGCCCCACACACACACACACACACACACACACACACACACACACACGCTCGTGTGATTCCCGGTGTGAGTGAAAAGAAGAAGCGGGCTCGTGGCATGCAGTTGAGTGATATTGCAAAGGAATATGGCCAAACCCGTCTACCATTGGTAAGACATTGAAGCAGAAGGAGGCCTTAAAAGGTATGCTTTTATAATTTTTAAAGGGTTTAGGGGTAGTATTGGGGGCCTTGGAACAAATCACGCGTTTTACATGTAAAATGCGGTTTAACTTGCAAAAAATACATTTTACGAAACCACTTCTGGAATGGATTAATTTCGTAAGGTGAGGTACCACTGTATATATATATATATATATATATATATATATATATATATATATATATATATATATATATATATATTTTTTTTTTTTTTTTTAATATATATATATAATTTTAGGTAAATGCATTTTGTGACCTGGATTTTTCGTTTGTCGGGACTTTCTGCTTCATTTTTCAAACAGGATTTTTAATTTCATATTTAAAATATTGTGTTGCTGTACAGGGTCCATGACATGGTCATGGTGTATATAATTTAAAACAAGTTAAGTTCTTTTTTTTCTGTATCAGTCATCACACTGGTTGATGAGTGTTGGTGGCAGTGTGAAACAAGGAGTATATGAAATTCTTTGTGGAAGACAAAGATACAGAAGCATGGAAAAGAAAACAGCATTTAAAACATGCTGAATGAAGGAACAACCTTATACCCTGCCAGTTATATTTTCAAAAAAAAGAAAAGAAAGCAGAGCCAGTTTGAGTACATCTCTTTTTAATCACATAGAAAAAAAACATACTTCATACAAAATATTCTTTTTTCAGTTTTTCCTTTAGTCATAAATCAGAAAGTCCAACAGAGGAAAAAGAAACGAGCCCTGTTCTCAAAAGCAGCAATGTACAAAAAGAATGGTAGAGCGCCATATATGTACTGTATATGTGTGTGTGTGTGTGTGTGTGTGTGTATGTATGTATATATATATATATATATATATATATATATATATATATATATATGTACAGGTCCTTCTCAAAAAATTCACATATTGTGATAAAGTTCATTATTTTCTGTAATGTATTGATAAAAATTAAACTTTCATATATTTTAGATTCATTGCACACCAACTGAAATATTTCAGGTCTTTTATTGTTTTAATACTGATGATTTTGGCATACAGCTCATGAAAATCCAAAATTCCTATCTCAAAAAATTAGCATATCATGAAAAGGTAGTCTAAACGAGCTATTAACCGAATCATCTGAATCAACCAATTAACTCTAAACACCTGCAAAAGATTCCTGAGACTTTTAAAAACTCCCAGCCTGGTTCATTACTCAAAACCCCAATCATGGGTAAGACTGCCGACCCGACTGCTGTCCAGAAGGCCATCATTGACACCATCAAGCAAGAGGGTAAGACACAGAAAGAAATCTCTGAGCGAATAGGCTGTTCCCAGAGTGCTGTATCAAGCCACCTCAGTGGGACGTCTGTGGGAAGGAAAAAGTGAAAGAAGGGCCGATTCCAGACCTTGGGGGGACCTGTGGAAGCAGTGGACTGAGTCTGGAGTAGAAACATCCAGAGCCACAGTGCACAGGCGTGTGCAGGAAATGGGCTACAGGTGCCACATTTCCCTGACCTGGGCTACAGAGAAGCAGCACTGGACTGTTGCTCAGTGGTCCAAAATTCTTTTTTCGGATGAAAGCAAATTTTGCATGTCATTCAGAAATCAAGGTGCCAGAGTGTGGAGGAAGACTGGGGAGAAGGAAATGCCAAAATGCCTGAGGTCCAGTGCCAAGTACCCACAGTCAGTGATGGTCTGGGGTGCCATGTCAGCTGCTGGTGTTGGTCCACTGTGTTTTATCAAGGGCAGGGTCAGTGCAGCTAACTATCAGGAGATTTTGGAGCACTTCATGCTTCCATCTGCTGAAAAGCTTTATGGAGATGAAGATTTTAATTTTTCAGCACGACCTGGCACCTGCTCACAGTGCCAAAACCACTGCTAAATGGTTTACTGACCATGGTATTACTGTGCTCAATTGGCCTGCCAACTCTCCTGACCTGAACCCCATAGAGAATCTGTGGGATATTGTGAAGAGAAAGTTGAGAGACACCAGACCCAACACTGTGGATGAGCTTAAGGCCGCTATCGAAGCATCCTGGGCCTCCGTAACACCTCAGCAGTGCCACAGGCTGATTGCCTCCATGCCACGCCGCATTGGGCAGTCATTTCTGCAAAAGGATTCCCGACCAAGTATTGAGTGCATAACTGAACATAATCATATGAAGGTTGACTTTTTTGTATTAAAAACACTTTTTTATTGGTCTGATGAAATATGCTAATTTTTTGAGATAGGGATTTTTGGTTTTTCTTTAATTTTATGCCAAAATTATCAATATTAAAACAATAAAAGGCTTGCACTACTTCAGTTGTGTGTAATGAATCTAAAATATGTGAAAGTTAAATTTTTATCAGTACATTACAGAAAATAATGAACTTTATCACAATATGTTAATTTTTTGAGAAGGACCTGAATGTATATATATATATATATATATATATATATATATATATATATATATATGGGGCAGTGGTGGCCTGGTGGTATAGCGCGCTGGATCACTGATCCTAAGGTTGGGATCTCTCCACAAGGTTGTCACTGTCCCTCCAGTGCAGTTAACTGGGTTATCAAAGCTGGGCCATGTCTCTCACTGTCTATAGTGAGAGGCATGCAAAAGAACCATTGCTGACTTTTGTAAAGAGTAGCTGCAAAGCCATCAGCATGTTTCTGTCCCTTGAAAAAGGGTTGTGTCAGGAAGGGCATCCGACGTAAAAACCTATGACAAATCAAACGTGTGAATCATTCACTGTGGCGACTCCTGAAAAAGGGAAAAAGTCGAAAGGAAATCTCATATACTATATATATATATATATATATATATATATATATATATATATATATAGTGGTATGAAAAATGCTATCCTCATTAAAATATGAAAACCTATAAATGTTTGGGTGGTTTTAGTTAAAGCAGACACTGTTTTTTCATCTGTGTGATTTTGACAAAGATCAGATCACATTTGATGGTGATTTTTTGCAGAAATGTGAGAAATTCCAAAAGATTCAGATACTTTTTCATACCACTATGTATATATGTATATATATATATATATATATATATATATATATATATATATATATATATATATATTGCTTGTGATGGCTGGCGAGCTGTCCAGGGTGTACCCCGCCATCGCCCAGAGTCTGCTAAAATGGGCACCAGCCTCCATGCGACCCTAATAGGATTAAGTGACTCAGAAAATGAATGAATGAATATATTACATGTAGTAGTCAGTGTTTGAATGTGTCTTTAGGATTGGGCAAAAAAAAACAACCCTCAAATAACTGAATAACTGGCGCATTATATCCTCCAGGAGTTTTTGTTTTCTGGTTCAGGACTTGTAGCATCATATGTTTTGCTGTGTCCAGCCATTCTACAAAAGCCAGTAATGAGGCAGTAGTTCTTTAGCCTCCCACAGGATATGCCATGTATACAAACAGTGACAATGGAGGAGCAGTTCAAAAAGCCTCAACATATTTTCCCTGTTGAAACCTATCGGATTTATTTATCTCTCCTATGAAGTCGCCATCTGTATCAAGTAAGGATCTGTCAGGTTTTCTTATTTATTTATTGAATAAATATGTACCAGCACTAGGCCCTGTATAAACACTGAGAACATCAGCACTGCCAACATGCTCTGAGGCTCAGACAGTTCTTCAACCTCAGCTGTCTCAGTCTAGTTCATAACTGGTTCCAAATGCTACTGTTTTCCTAGATCTGTTTACAGTTTTAAATTTTTTTGTGTGTATAATAGCCGTGATATTTCGTGACAAATTTGATTATATAATTCCAAACTATAAACAGTATTACCAAATAACATAGTCCATGAAATCACCACAATTGGACAGGAAGTATAAATGAGATTCATAAACGTGTAGCACATTGACTCATATTCAGGTTATTGAAGATGTCTTTGTCTTTCCAAGCTTCATATCTGATTTATACCTACATGAATGCAACAGTATCATGCTTGGGAAACTTCTGCCAAGTAAAAACAAATGGGGTACACCTATTACGATATGTATTTTAATATACAGTGGTACCTCACCTTATGAAAGTCCCGACAAACGAAAAATCCAGGTTACGAAATGCATTTACCTAAAATTTTCATCTATGGATACGAAACAAATTCATGTTACAATAGTGCCATCTCAAAAATTCAAACAATGCATGAGTTGCTCTCCCATTGGCTATCTCCCAACATCCCGCCGCACTGGCCTCCCATTGGCTATCTCCCAATATTTCGCCCCGCTGGCCTCCCATTGGCTATGAGGGATGACGCAGCTCCCTCCCATTGGCTATCATGGAGCTGCATCTCCATAATACCCATGATATTTTTCGTGTAAAGGACAGAGTTACTGTTGTTTTGTGAGTTTTTCGAGTGTGCCCATTGCAACTTTATTTTTTGGCTCAGGCTTTTAACCTTGCATAAACATGCGCGTCTGATTCCTGGTGCGAGTGAAAAGAAGAAGCGGGCTCATGGCATGCGGTTGAGTGATATCGCAAAGGAATATGGCCAAACCCGTCTACCATCGGTACAATATTGAAGCAGAAAGAGGCCTTAAAAGGTATACTTTTATAATTTTTAAAGGGTTTAGGGGTAGTATTGGGGACCTTGGAACGAATCAGGCCTTTTACATGTAAAAACGTATGGAACGGATTAACTTTGTAAGGTGAGGTACCACTGTACAGTATTATGAATAATGCACTGGTATAATGTTACATGTATTTTTCAGTTGGTGTTTATGATTCTAACATAATACTTGAGGTTTTAAACTTCAAATCCCCAGACTACAATAGAGACCACTGGACTGCTACTTTTATCCACCATGACATACACTTCAGCTGAGCAGATGAGGGTTAAGCACTTTGCTCAAGGGTGGCAGTGGCAGCTTGGCAGAGCTGGGATTTGAAGTCATAACCTCACAATGAGTAGCATAGTGCCTTAAGCACTAAAGCACCACTCACGTTATGAAGTTTTCTCAACTGTAAATCCATCCGGTATCTATACTGCCTTATCCATCAGGGTCACGGGGAGGCTGGAGTCAATCATAGCTGAATGGATGACACAGAATAGGTCCCGGGTTATTTCAGAGTGTACACAGACAATTGTTTCAGGCAATTTGGATTGTACATGTCTTTAAACTGTAGGAAGAGACCAGTGAACCCAATTGACAGTGATAACCACTGAGCCATCCAATTGTAAATCAGCTTGAATAAACCAGAGTGGCAGAAGTAATGTGTATGTAATGTGTTTGCACTATGACTGCTTCTCGTTTATTTTGTCACTAGGTCTATCATGATTTATAACACAAAAGTATATTTCTTTGACAGAAAACACTAACACTTCTCTTTGCTGTACTGTCCAGATCCAGATCTTGGAATACACCCTGTATGTGAACTCCATCTGTAATGTTAATAAATTAGAATTAAATTCATATATTTATTGAACCACTTAATCCTACTAGGGTGGCGAGGAAACTGAAGCCTATCTTAGCTGACTCGGTGTGAAGGCGAGGTATACCCAGAATAAATCTCCAATTCATTGCAGGGTCAACACATACGCATCCGTTCATACTCACACATAGTGGCAATCTAGAATAGCCAATTAGACCAATGTGCATGTATTTGGACTGCTGGGGAAAAAATCCCACAGTACCAATTCTATTAGTCTCTATTTGGGACCTGGGTCCAGGACCTTCTTTCTGTGAGGGGGACGTATTAACCCCTACACTAGAGTGCCACCATAAATAACAATCTACAGTTGGAAAATGTATATAGAGATCCAATTAAGAAAAGATTTACCTGTAAAAGTAGGACATGTCCATTGGATGTTTTTCATGTTCTTCTGTTTGCTATGCTTGCAATTGTGAATTACTGCTTAAATGTTTACTGGCAGCCCGGTCCGGCAAAAGGCAACCTTGCCTAGTCATTTCCAAATGATGGGTTTCATTTCACTGCCTTTAACGATTATGTTTATTTTTATACTGGCAGACGGTATTGCATCTTCACTCCTTATGTCCATGTGATGGAATGTTGTCTTTGCACAAAATGGCGCTGTATTACAGACTAGCTATTTTGAGTAAACAGCTGCTCGGCAGGTTTGATAGAACAGCACCTTCACATTGCGAGCACACTTTAGTATCACAGATGATGCTTGGTAATATAATGTAGAAGTAATACCGCATGCTCGTTTTACTGCCAGATTGACTCTTGTGGCTGTAAAATGGTTCTGCACCAGTGTGGATTAAACCAGACCTTGAATCGTGTTATATGACGTCCTTATGATGGCTCGTCAGTCTCTGCTTGAGTGCTGTAACCTCCATGGGTATGATGTCATTACAGTCAGACTACATCACTTAGACAGATTGAAAGTGCTATAACTCAACACAAGGTTGAGCGACTGTGATGATTTTAGCTCTGAAGAGACGATGATCAGAACAGACTGATGGCAGCACCTGAGAGACATTTGGGAAATCAGACAGAGGGATATAGATAAATAAGAACATACAGATATGAAGCTATAAAAAAGAGAAATATAAGGACATGAAGAGACAGGAGGAAAATAAAGATCTCAACTAATCCCCCTTGCAATACAGTGTAACAGTGGTATTACTTTGGGAGCGCAAACAAGGGGAAATATTTTTAGAGTGTATAGGAGTAAGACAGTACAGACAGTAGCAGTATGTATGTGCGTGGCTAGAGCTGAGTTTGGCAGTGTGTATACTTGTGGGAGTGTATATTTATGTGTGTGTATAGGGAGACATCTGTGCAAATGGACTGCAGGTGGAACAACTGCTGGTCTCTGTTGGCAGGAGGTGCAGAATCTGCGGATGGTTAAAAAAAAAAAAAAAAAAAAGACTAAAAGAAAAACCCTGACTGACCTCGTATGCTTCAAAGATTGCGACCCCACATAGACGCAACATACAGTATGTGTCCTCAAAACGTTTCTAAACAAACATATGAAAACATGCCCACACTCCTTGTGCCACATTCTGGATCTCAAAGGTAAGAAATAGTAATATAGCAAAAGGAATTTCAAATAGAAGAAAGTGTGTGTGTGGAAGGAAAGGTAAGATATTTCAGTGGTGTCTTTTCAACGGGCAAGGCAGGTTCTCTGTGATTAGGTTTTTAGCAAGGACTCAAGCTCAACTGTTGAATTGCTATGATTTGTATTCTTCAATTAACTGGTTAGTCATCGTCGTCGTCATCATCATCATCATCATCATGATCAATTGCTGAACTGCTTACATTTACAGCATTTGGCTGATGCCTTTCTCCTGAGCAACTTACATTTATACATATATCATTCATACAACTGATCAATTGAGGGTGAAGGGTCTTGTTCAAACACCCAACAGTGGCAACTTGGTAGTACTGCGGCCTGAACTGCTAACTGTCTAATCTGTATCCCACAGTCTTAACTACTGAGCCACCACTGCATAATCTTGTTGGGGTTCCAGGGAGGCTGGAGCCTATCTTATTGGACTCTGAGTAAAGGCGGGGTACACCCTGATAAGGGAAGGTAAAGTCCGTGGCCTTTTTTACATCCCAAGCCATATTGGCTCATCAGGCCAGTGCTTATCCTCGGTTTCTGTAGTTCAACTCCTCCTGGATGGGACACTAGTCCATCACAGGTTACCTTCCCAGTATATTTTTACTGGTACCCATTCATACTGCTGGGTGAACAGAAGCACACTTGTGGTTAAGACCTTGCCCAGGGGTCTTAGCACAGTGAGGGTCTCCATGGGATTTGAACTCATGATCGCCCGATCATGAGCGCAACACCCTAACCACTACACCACCGGCCCTCAACACACCCTGATAAGCTAGCCAGTAAATCATGGGGCCAATACACAGCCATTCATACTTACACACAGGACATTTTTAAATAGCTAAATTCGCTGAATGTGCACATCTCTGGATTATTAGTTATCTGGAGAAAACTCATGCAAACATTGGTCAAATGTTCAAACTCCACACAGAAACACCCTCGCTGAACCTGGGACTGGAACCCAGGCCCTTCCTGCTCTGAGCTGGATTTGCTATCTAGTGTGCCACTGTGTTAACCTTAACTGGACAGTAATTTTTTAAAATAATATTTAAAATGATAATCATTACAAAAAAAAAAAATCCAGTCTTTTGTTTAACACAGATGCTTTTTTTCCCCAATAACAGGCATAAATATAAGTGGTATTAGTAGTAATCACACATAGTATGATCTGAAACAAACTGGAACAGCATCTGAAAATAGTGAGATCAGACCTGGCCATGTTCAATTTTTACTCGGGAATGGAAAAAAAAAAGACCTGCTATTCTAGTATGTTGTAACATCAAATACAATCACAGACAAGGCAGATATATTTGACAGGCAAATTTAATTTCCTTCCATCTTTTAAACAGAGGAGTTAAAATCCTTTCTGTGAGGGGAGAGGAGCAAAAAAATCTAAAAAACGAAGGGAAAAGAAAGAAAAGGGAAGGAGCAAAAAAGAAAGGAGAGGGACAGGAAGACGTTATGGAGAAAATTTTCAAGAGAAGGGTGAGGAAGGGAGAAAGAAAATAAAACACAAGGAAATGAATGAGTGGGATGAGTAATAATGAAGACATTTAAGTGACAAAAAAGTTGCATGTCTAAACACCTGTTAATAAAAAAAATCCCCCACTCTGGTTATTTCCGACTTTCCTTACACCTGTTACAATGCATTAAAACTGAAAATAAAAATAAATAATAAATACTGTCTCTCAGATTCATGCAACAAGTGCCCTTTTCTCCCACAGTGTATGTCCACAGTGTTACGGTTTGTATCTTTCATTTCATTCAACACTACTTCTAATTTACAGCTATATTTATGTGAAGAAGATAGCAGCCTTATCGACTACAGCAGGGTTTGGGGAGCCGAATGAATTATTGTGAATAATCACTCAGGAAAGTGGTGTCAGCTTCATGTCCTGCCCACATGTTCACAAAACATTGCATGGACTCCATTGGCAGGAAATAGGTTATTTGTTTGAGGTGACTCTTTTGGGCCGATATCTATCTTCTTCCATTTACCACATTAAAACCAAACATAGATCAGGGGAACGGTTAAAGCACTCTGTCCAGAAATTTAAAGATTCTGCCTATTCATTTTGACTTGAATGAAAAGGATACCCATAAGTGTTTTTCTCAGACTTGGGCGCTTTAACATGTCATCATAGACAATAATTTTTATTAACTAAACAAGGGTTTCCCTAGAAGAAAAAATTGAAAGACATGCGTCTGATTACTTTATCGTACATAGAGGAGAGCTGACCTCAGATAGGTGGATGGTTTTCAGGGAGCACCACGCATGTGCAATGCATGTATTCTCTGGGATCGAGGGAGGTCCGTGTAGGAACTTTGTTCTTGCAAGTGCACGCTGTGTGCTTTTCTTTAAGAGTTTGTGGGGCATAGTGTTTATCAGGACAGACCTTTTTTTTTTCCTTTTTTTTTTTACCTCAATAGCATTTATATGATCAATATTTCAATATAAATCTTTTTTGGTGGGTAGGGTGAAAAAGTAACACTTGCAGACGTCAGGGAGGATCTGACTCAAATAATATTTTGGGGTGTTACTGGTCAAGTGTAGAGTTCTGAGTAATATAATGACAATTAATTGAACAAAAAAAAAATCCTTAATCAGTACATAAGTTACAGGACTAGGAAAAACCACAGTGTTTTTAATGTCACCAGCAGCAGGACTGACTGAGTTCTATCTAAACAGGTTATTTAAGATAGAACAGATATTAACAAAAAAAAAAAAAACAGCAGTATGGGATAAATAAATTTACATAAAAAAAAAATAGAACAAGTCTGACACGTTTTCACACTTTCTTTTCCATAAGTCTTTGTGATGGGTTCAAATATCTACACATCTTGCCTGTGTTCAACATTTATAATAGTGTTTTTAAAAATTTTCCCAGTCTCATTGAACCCTACAGATCACATTTCCCCACAGCTTCATGTTAAAAGTAATCAGGTAGCAAGAAAGCTGCAACCATAATCAAGTACATTTTGAGGTTTTTTTAAAACTAGCGTGTGTCACTATTCACAACCATTTTTGTAACGCCATATAACTCTGCCATAAAATCCTACACCAGATGTCCAAGTCCAAATTCACTTATGAAAACGAGATGCAAAATGTCAGCCAATGTTTTCTCCGGCAAGCTTTTAGTCCCTGAAGAGCTGCACTGCCAAGACATCATTTGATTCCCTGTACAACAGTGGATTTTGAGAAATCCTTATCTACCATGGTGCTCTCTCTTTCTAGCCATTCCAGCCAGTACTGTATTCCTCCATATCATGTCAGGAGAAAAGTTGGGCAGCTATCAATTTGAGTCACAGGAGATGAAGATTGACATATAAATCTGTTCCTTTTTTAAGTAAGTGCCATTTATCCATATCACACATGATTTAAGTTCTACATAGAATGAACCTCTGTGTAAAATACAATTTGTATTGCCCTTGAATCCACCTCATTGAGGGACCCAAGGATAAAGCATTGATGCTGAGGACACACCAGATTACACTGTGGGGGACTGAAAATGCCAGTTGGAATCACTGCCCAAAATGGTATAGCTCCTTCCTGGTGCCAAACACAGAAAAAGGTTTTCTTGTAGGCATTTGGGCCAATTTAGAGCTTCCTTGGTGCCATGAACAGCAGGCTAAGTTGGAATGGAGACAGAAGGCACAACAGGGTTCTGTACACCCCATGTAGATAAAAAAAAATGTGCATCTATCCAGTCACATATTTTTTCATATGGTTCATTAAATCAGGCATATCACGTGTAAGAGTAATCTATATCTGGAATACCTCCTTCTCTATAGCCCCGGTTTGTGCCACAGCCTGCATTGGTTGTGTGATGGGGTGGTTTGTATAGACCAGTGCCATTGGAGGGAAAGATTGTGTGTATTATGTAGTCTTCCTGTACTGGCTTAGGCTGCAGTGTCTCTCTGCCTGCCATTGGGGTCATCTGGAATCCAGGTCCTCGAATCTCCAGAATGGTGGTATCTTTTTTAGTGCCTGATTCAATGTAGTCATCATAATGCTTACTTTTGCGTGAGCTACTACGGCTGTAGTGCTCTCTTGAGGAAAAGCGCCTGGAGCGATGGCCATACCAGCAGAATATTCCAAGAATAAGTGCAAGAGAGACTATCGCAGTGGCGCCACCAATAATTCCAGCAAGTGGGAGTGAGTTAATGTGCTCTGAACCCCGATCCTCCCCCTGATCAACATCAGACAGGTTGGGATCAGATGTCTCAGCCTTGGCACACACTGGAGGCTCATCCATTTCTGTGTTCCCTCCAGACTTGCTCCCTTTGTTCCTGGTGCCAGACACTAGGGGCACCATACAGATGATGTAGCTGGATGCTGGTTGGAGAGCAGTAAGTAGATACTCTCTTCGGTCCCCCCTCACTAGAGTCTCAGTAATGGAACCCATTGCAGCACTAGTCCCCAAGCGGAGCCAACTAAGCCTAAAAGAAGAAGATGTTTGTGCCACACTCCATGTGACCCTGATGCTGTCATGGGACAGTGGCTTTACATTCAGGGCCAGGTTCTTGCCCACTCCACTGCTGCCAAGCGTGTAGTCCAAACCTTTGTCTGGAAGCCCCAAACCTGGACGTTTAGAACGCAGAGTGAAAAGGGATCCTTGTGGAGGGGAAAGAGTTGTCGAACTGACTCCTGCTCCACCCATTCTATTGCCAGTAGTACCTCCTGCAACTGGTGAACCTACTCCACCTATCCCTCCACCTCCAGCAGCTGCCAACTCACAATCATCCATCTGGCTGGTAAGGTCCCTTAGAGGCATATCACGGACCCGCTCTGGAGATTGGCAAGTTAGTCCTCGGACTGTAATGGTATTCCCTTTGGCTTCCAGCCAGTCATACAGCCAGCGCAGGTTGCATCCACAGTGCCAAGGGTTGCCACGCACAAGCAACTGCCCCAGACTTTCCAAGTCCCGGAATAAACCTCTAGGAAGTGTGGTCAGGTTGTTCCCGGAAAGGTCCAGCCTCTCAAGACTACGCATTCCATCAAGTGATCCCCGTGGCACATGGATCAGAGCATTGTCCTGTAGAGAAAGCCTTTGCAGGTGTGCACTAGGTAAATTTAGAGGTGGAGTCTGAAGGGAGTTTCGTACCATAGACAATTCAGTGAGGTTTGAGAGACGTGAGAAGGTGTCATCTGCAATGCGCTGATTTGCCAGGAGATTACCATCTAAAACTAGACGGCGCAGAGAAGACAAACCACGGAAGGCATGTGTGGGAATTGTTGAGATGCGATTATCATCCAAGCGGAGCTCCTCCAGCGAGGCTGGAAGCCCTGAGGGAATGCTGGAAAGGTGGTTTCTAGAAAGGAAAAGCAGACGAAGACGAGGATTGTCTGCAAAAGCCTGATCTTCTATACTAACTGTGGACACCGAGTTGTCATCCAAATGCAATTTCTCCAGGAGAGGCAGCCTTGCTAATGCAGCCCTTGGTAGCACACGGATGTTGTTGTCTTGAAGATGAAGTTCCCGTAATGATGGTGGTAGGTGCATGGGAAAGTCATCTAGCTCGTTATCATAAAGATATATAACCTCCACAGTAGTGAGAAACTCCAAGGATGTGGGAAGTCCTGCATTATCTATCTGATTGTTCTGAAGATAAAGAGTGGAGGCAGATGGAGGAAGTGGTGGAATAGCACTTAGACCACGGTCGTTGCAGTATATAAAATCTTCATCACAACGGCACACAGAAGGACATTCTACATTCAGCTCTGCATCCATTCTCTGTGAGGCAGCACACTGCAGCACTTCAGCCAGCAGTGTGAGGCACAGCAGTAGAACAAAGAACCAAACACGAAGCTCAGCCATGGCTTGAGAAGCCATGATTCCAATGTCTAACCTTTTCTTTTTCTTGTTTTCTTGATGCTGTCCCCTTGCCTTCTGTTAACTACTTTACAGGTACCCAGAGTGTCAGTCTCTCGCCGTTTAACAAAGCAGTTTAATGCTTAGCCAAGGAAGGGCTAAGACAGCCAGCCTGAGAAAAAAGAAACATAAGATTGAATTAATACCTGAAGTACTGTACTTAAGACCTTATGACTTCCCAATGCCACATATTACATAGGATAATTCAATTACTTTTTCAAACAGATATAAAAGGATCATGCATCCACAAGTCTACTAAAGAAGTATACAATGTCATTATTCCGTGATTGGATACGTGAACAAACTGGAGTGTAGCAACATGGGCCGCAGGATGAGACTATTCTCAGTGTGTTTATACATAAGTGCATGATTGAAGGTGTGTGTATCTGTGTGTGGGTCTGTCTGTCTGTCTGTGTGTGTCTGTCTGTCTGTGTGTGTGTGTCTGTCTGTCTGTCTGTCTGTGTGTGTGTGTGTGTGTGTGTGTGTGTGTGTGTGTGTGTGTGTGTGTGTGTGTCTGTGTGTGTGTGTTTGGAGATAAAAATCTCAAATGGTTTTCTGCAGCCTAAGACCCTTTGGGACGAGGAAATATTAGGATACGTTTCCAATCTGAGTGATTAAGATGTTCAATTGAACAAGACACAAGCTGATGCGAATGCAGAAATTATTTAAATTTGATTAAAACACAGCAATGTCATTCTTGTGAGAAACAAATTGCTGTAGATTTACTGCAAATTTAAAACTGCTGTGTGGAACACTTGCACCCCTTTCACAAACACTTTCCAACATGACCATTCTTCAGTTTCTCCCTGGTACAACCATAGTTTGTTGACAAAACGTTAGAGTCAGCTTGCCTATGCATGTGTGGTTTTGCACCTGTGTGTTTTCACATGTTTGAGAGCCAATATTTTTCTGCCTGGAAAAGTTGTTTTTGGGTAGGTGATAAGGGTGTGTTTGATACTAAACATCTGGAAAAATTAATCTGTTGGAGTATTTGGAAAAATTTTCTGATGTGCAGGTGAAAAATGTATAGAGAGGTAATGAGAGAATGACAGATTAACATTTGTGGGGTTAGAAGTGTGAGTGTAAATGATTAGGCAGATGCTGGAGAAAAGAGAAAAAATTAAATAGTACCAAATGTGTCTCCATGCTTCCACACTCAACAGAATTATCAATTAAAATATAAGATAGCTAAAATAGATATCATTTAATTTTGTTAACATACATGGACATGTTACAGAAGTTCCCCGACTTACGTTTTAGTTAGGTTCCGGACGGCCGAACGCAAGTTGAAAAAATAAAAAAATAAAAACGTAAGTTGTTACTGTAGGTTCCAGTGACATATGACGTTCATACTGTACTATACATCCATAAATACCATTACTGTATCTCATAAAACACCCCTAAATCAATTATTATAAACATAACATTGTAAAATAATATCAAATATATCAAATAATATCAACATTACTTTCAAATAAATTAAATTCAAGCAAAATAATTTCAAATGGATAAATTTTAATCAAATTCACTCATCAAATATCAAATACAGTATCAAATATAACCTTTAACATTCTATATGATGAGATCTTTCTGCTTGTAAATGGTTCCGATGGTCGATGGAGCTATTTGGATGAAACATGCAACATTCACATGTTTCTCACCAACATCAATTTTCTTGATAATTGCCATCTTCGTTTCTAACATGATGGCTTGCCACTTTTTTGGATTTCCACTATCACTAGTAGGCGTACGCTTCTGGCCAACCATATTTGCTAAAGGTTACAAAAGTCCACAAAACGGTGTGAACACAAAGATCACAGAGACGACGTCTTAACACAAGGCAAACACGTGGTGAACTGGGAAGAAGCAGGGCACGTTCAGTCTGTTGTTTGTAAACAATGGACGCAGCGTCATGCGTAAGCAGCGTTTTACGTCAGCGTACTACGTGGGTAAGTCTCGTACTATGTCCAGAGAGCACGCTGAACTCAACTTATAATTAAAAAATTAATGATTTTTTTTTTAAAAACGTAAAATTAAAAAATACATAAAACGAATGAACGTAAGTCGGGGAGCATCTGTACTTGGGTAAATCTTGGTCAAAACACATTTCATTCTTTCGGCTTTTTCCCTTTTCTCAGGAGTCGCCAAAGCGAATCATCTGATTCACACATTCGATTTGGCACAGGTTTTTACGTCGGATACACTTCCTGTCACAACCCTTATAGCAAGGGACAGAAACACACTGACGGCTTTGCAGCCTACTCTTTACAAAAGTCAGGAATGGTTCTTTTACATGCCTCTCACCATAGACAGTGAGAGACATGGCCCGCCTTTGATAACCAGTTAGCCGCACTGGGGGGACAGTGACAACCTTGTGGGGACTCGAACCCCCAGCCTTAGGATCAGCGATCCTGCGCCCTAGCCACTAGACCATCACTGTCCTATACCTGGTCAAAACACATTAAATGTCAAAAGTATATTTTTATGTGAATTATAAAGGCGAATTGGTATAAACACATTTTTTTGTAGCTAAGCCTTCCAACTTTTATTTTAAAGAGAATTCTACTTTAGGAATTCTTATTTGCTATCTATCTATATCTATGTGTATATATATATATATATATATATATATATATATATATATATATATATATATCTATGTGTATATATATATATATATATGAAATAGGATCCTAACAGTTTGGATTAATATGATTTTTTTACTTGCAACTGATGATTATAAAAACTAGCTTAATTGAGCTACACACTGGAGGTATATCTGTGAAACATATGGATCCAGCTACATAGCTGATATTGGCAATAAACTGATTTTGAAAATTAAAATTACACAGAAGCAAAACTCCACAGAATTGTTCATCAGTCCATTCACTACAATGGATGTAATAACAAAGAAGTAAGACTGAAATTTTTTGATTCTTACATGATTCTACATCTGGGTGAAAAAGTGAAAAGCTTGACCCGGCAGAAGTGGGCTTTTCTGTGGCATAAAATAACATTGGAAAATTTCTTTTGACTCGGTTCATATCTCATTCAGCAGTTTTACTTTCATGAATTTTTTCAGTTATGCCATCATAATTCTGTTTCCAGTTCAAAATTCAAAATCAGGCTCCATGGAATTCTTGCTATTGTCCACAGTTTGACAAGTTTCATGTTGTTCTTTCTGACCACAAATCATGGAGGAGTAGGAATTGTGAGCCAATAGTTCACAGCAGCAACAACAACAGCAACAACAACAACAACAAGATGACAAAGAATTTGACACAAGATAACTCCAATGTAAAAACATACAGATTTGGGCATTTATGTAAACCTCTCATATATACACACATGTATGTAACATACATATGCATTTAGGTTAAAGTGAATTTTTTTTATTTTTAAAGTGAATTTTTTTTGTGGGCTGTTTCTTTTCCATTTATAATTAATTCATTATTCTGTAAATATTTTAAGTGTTAAGGCCATTTTCTCAAAACAAAAAAAAAACAAAACAAAAAAAAGGTATCCGTAAGGTGTTATAGCACTTAAATTTTTTAAAAGGTTAAAAGTTGTATTGTACATCTCTGGATATTGGCACATGTCAGGTTCTTGCCAAAGACCAACCAGCCAATTGAAATTTCCATACACAACAATCAATCAGCATAGCAATGGATATGGAAACTGGACAGATGGAAGTTAAAGTCATGCAATACAAAGTTGATGGTTTCATATCTATGGTGCTCTGCGTATATATAGAGTTATAAGGTCCAGACGCAGGGACTGAGTTCACTCTAACTCCCCATAGAGGTTCTTCCGGCATACAAATATTAACAATAATTTCCAATAATTACACTTTATGTGGTAAAACTACATATAATGTCTTTTAATAAAAATTGAACTCAGTGAAGGAACAAGTATACTGTATGCTTTGTGCCACTGGAGTGAAAGAGCTGTCTAATGACAAGCAGTAGCTTCTCTATTTACCATGCTTGCAGTTTAGAAGCGACATGACATTACAGACCTTAAAACACTTTCCTTCACAGAAAAATGGTGCTGCCTGTCTTTCAGAAAGTGTTTCTATATGTAGGTGGAAGTTTTATGCTTTTGAGACTCAGGCTGCAAGTCCATAATGGATACATAATAGTAAAGCTGATACTGATAGGTACTGAGGTAGTAAAGTGTTTTCGCCATCCCATTCAATATCATAACCAGCTTCACTGACAGTTCCATTCGAAAAATAATGGCATTGTTGCAAGACATGAAATAAAGTCGTCTCAATGTCATTTTGTATACGTTTCCAGTAGTAAATCAATACTGTAACAAAAAAAACAACAACTCAAAAACAAATATAGTTTATTGCTTTCTTATTGATTTTATGTTAGTAGCATACCGTTACACCTTTAGAAGTGAATAACAAAAAGCTAGCCCCAGGAGCAAAGTATACAAATTTAGAACATAATTTAAAGCAGGAATGAAGAATTAATAATATTCTAATAAAAGTGTGGGGGCAACGGTGGTCCAGTGGTAGGGTGCTGGATCGCTGATCCCAAGATTGGGGGTTTAAGCCCCACTGTCAATGGGTAGTCACTGCTGTCTCGCCAGTGCAGCTAACTGGGTTATCAAAGGCTGGCCATGTCTCTCACTGTCTATGGTCAGAGGCATGTAAAAGAACTACTGCTGACTTTAGTCAAGTGTAGGCTGCATAGCCGTCAGCATGTTGATGGCCTGATGGCCTGACGAGCCATCCAGCGTTGGCTGAGATGGGTGCCAGCCTCCCACGACCTTTATTAGGATTAAGTGGTTCAGAATATGAATGACGAATGAATGATAAAAGTGTTTTGAAAAGCAACTACAGGGGTGTCAAACTATTTTTCACTGAATTTTTAGGTGAGCAAAGGCCAAATAATCAATGAACTAGTCTAAAAGGGCAAGTATGAAATCTGCATAGCAAAATGATTACTTTAGACATTTTTTCCTTTATTCACTTCCATTTTCTGACACTGCTTAGCAGCGACAAGCTAGCATGCAATCATTTTTGAGTCATGAATGATTTGCTGTTTATGCTGTCCCTTAGAGGAAGAATGATGAATTAGGTTTCATGGTAATGTTCGATGCATTGAATACACGATAATCATATTCTTGGAAAGGTCTTGTGAGCCACATAAAATGAGTTGACCGGCCAGATGTGGCCTGCGGGCCTTGAGTTTGACACCTGTGGCCTACAATAATACTACTACTATCCCCAGATCTTCTAATAATAATGAAACATACTGTGCACAACAGTTGTGTTTGTAAGGTTGCTGTATATGAGCTTCAATTACATCTACATCTAAACCTTTTATGCTAATTTGATTAAGTCGGGTGGCGTAATGGTTATCGCGTCCGTCTTACAGCAAGAACATCCTGGGTTCGAGTCTGTGACTTTCTCTGGTTGTTTCTGAGTGGAGTTCGCATATTCACCATATGCTTTGGTGCGTCGCCTCCGACAGTCC
Organism: Plotosus lineatus; assembly: GCA_024760905.1. NCBI lineage: Eukaryota > Metazoa > Chordata > Actinopteri > Siluriformes > Plotosidae > Plotosus > Plotosus lineatus. Next base: position 27,663,446 of record CM045740.1, on the reverse strand, counting down.
AAAGACATGCACATTAGACTAATTGTCCGTTTTAAATTGCCTATAGGTGTGAACCCAAATGGTTGTGTGACCGGCTGAAAGCACTGCACCCAGAAGCTGCTTTCATTGTTACACCACACCATGATCATCAGCACAACACATCACCAGGACTGAACTGCCAGCTATCCAGGACCCACACAGCATAGGAGAAGGGCTCAGCAGATCCTCTCTGATCCCAGCAATCCCAGCCACACACTCTTCATGATCCTGTCACCGAGCAGACGATACAGCAGCATCCGGACTCGCACCAGCACACTTAGGGACAATTTCTACCTCCAAGCTATCAGCCTACTGTTGAAATATTTGCACACAAAATTTTGCACATTCACTGTACATTCACACCACTGTCTCTACACTACAGCCACTTCCGTATTTAAGTATTCTGTACTTATCCTACTGTGTATATATATTTTCAACTTCTTCTAGCTTATAATTTTATTTCTTTTATTTACATTTTTTTTATTGTGTACTATATATTTTGTGTAAATATTTTCTTTATGTGCAATATTTGTTTCTTAGGTGCAATATTGAGGGGACCATGAATCCAGGAATTTCATTGCCGGTTCTGATGTTCCACTGTTACCTATATATAACAATAAAACTTGAAGGTTTAAAATTGCGTGCGAGTTTGAGTGTGGGTCCTGCAATGGTCTGGTGAACTGTTCAGGGTTTGCCACGCTTTCACCCAGTGTCAGCTGAGGTCGGCTCCAGCCTCCCTGCAACCCTAATTCAGTTAATAAGTTAGAATGAGTGGGTGATTAAGTGTTTGACTAGTTAGAAGAAAATACACATGTGTTCGATGCTCTCTGACACACATATTTTTTTGTGCGTGGGTGCAGGAGTGCTTGACCATTAAACGCATTTATATGTGGTCCCTTAACATTTGTGTGAGAGACATACGCATGAATCACTAGGGGCAGGTTGAAACGGGGCTGTCCAGACGGTCTGTCGCCTGAGCGCCCTCACCACGCCACACTCCTCCAATATTACAGTCAGTGTGATGGCAGCTTGGGACTATATCAATTTACATCCAGGGACACTGGGACAGGCCTGAGCAGGAGAGGCAGATCATATCCACAGCTCAGTTATCACTCGATCATAAAATTCACCACATTTCAATAAAACCATATCTGGTGCTGCCAGGTGTCACACGTGAGTAGATGAAATAAAAATAATGGTTTATCGGACATGGAACAGTAGCGCAATGGAAGATATGACCATATTCAACAGTGAGATAAAGATAAAGCCAAGTAGGGTGCTATCTGCTGATGCAAGTCCATAAATAACGATGTTTTATTGACTATATTAGCATTGCAATACAAAATAGACAGATGCAGGCTGATCAATACACAGGAAGTGATGCATAAAATAAAAATTCAAACAATGACAATGAGAGCGAGATGGTGGGTGGGGAAAGGAAAAGGAAACAAACATAGGGGAGGAAGTTAACGGGCATCCTCAGATGAATCATCTATCCTTCCATCTGCCCATTCGTCTGTCCGTCTCTTCATTTCTTTTAATATTCTGACTAATAAGGTTATTTGGTTTTCATGCAGTCATAGCATATTTCAAGTTAATGAAGCCTGACTGTGATGCATGACTGCAAGTATTTTATTTTTATACAGTCTGCAGTGCTAAACAGTAGAGTTAAAGGTGTCTTGAATTTCCACTAAATATGTTGAACAAAGCAATTATATATAATCTAATTAGAATAATAATCTGTTTAAAATGTGAAGTATGAAAGATGATGAAGCATGCTGTTTGTTATAGGACAGATGGAGGAGCCAATATGAAGCAGGATTAGTTACTCTCACCTCCTAAAGATAGCGATCATTCAATAACAGGAAAGTGTTTGATTCAAGTAAATAATTAGTATTACTTCCATTGCAGTACCGATAAACAGTAATTCCCTGAGCGTGTCATGTTACTAACAAGATGGTTAGTACTAACAAGAATACTAACAATTTCCCTGACAGTGAGAAAACTTACAGACTCTTATGAAGCACTGACACGGGAAACTCATTCCACGAACATAGCATATAGACACATTCTTAAATACGGCACATTCCTGTATATTATTGTGTGTTCAAACTAAATTGAGACAACAGGAACTGAGTACAAACCCCCATCAAGTCAAACAGTCCTCCCTCCATATGAATCAAAATGTAAAAAAATCATGCAATTTTTCAAAGATAATACAATCCTTTAAAAAAATCCCAAACTCAAGTTTAATCCAGATCATCTCCAAAATCTAATAGTCTTCCTTGTCCAAAATCCACATGAAACTACAGACGCTCCCCAACTTACGTTTTTGTTCGGTTCCGGACGGCCGAAGGTCATGTGAAAAAAACGTAAATTTTTACTGTATGTTCCAGTGACGTATGACGTTCATACTGTACTATACATCCATAACGTCAATATGTCATTGCGTCATTACGTCAGCATACTACGTAGGTACGTCTCGTACTCATACTACAGAAAGCACGCAAAACTCAAAATTTGACTTTTTTTTTTTTTGGAAAAAAACCCAAAAAAAACGTAAAAACAAAAAAATGTAAAACAAATGAACGTAAGTCAGGGAGCGTCTGTATTTGCCTACTGGGGTTTACATTACCAAAAACTCCCCAAAGACAATCATCCTATCTTACAATGTTAAAGAATCTGTAAAAAATTGCTGGATCTAGAATTCAATCAGGATTTTCTTCAAAATTTTATGACGTCTTCCTTGTATAAGGTGCCACCTCATGTAGAAATTTCATAAAAGTTTACACATTTTACATACGTATATTACATTACATTACACATTACCGTTATGCACAATCCTGCTCACAAACAAATAAACATTTTCTTTTAAGCACTCTAAACGCCTTTTCAGTTTCTTATACTGGGAAACACTACAAAAGATTCATATTATACAACCAAGAGATTTCCTTTTCAAAAAAGGTTAACTAGTCAACTGCTAACCATCCAAAGTCTGATTTTATTCTACGATACAACAGTGAGCAATTACTGTTCTCAAAGACATTGCTCAAAATTCTGAAACAACAAACACACTTAACATGAAAATACTACACCTGACAGTCCAGGTTCATGTTAAGCAGCTTTGAAAGAGTAAACCGTTAAAAATGTTGATAACTTTTTATTACCCATTTATTCCTGTTTTCCTTCCTCTCTCTCTCTCTCTCTCTCTCTCTCCCTGTCCAGCATTTGCTAACCAAACCCCTGTTGGTACATGATAGTGCCTGATCTGCACATCAAAACCTGTTGCCATGGAATTCATTTGATTCAATGTCCCTCCTCACCAAATTGAAGATTAAATATTAATCCTTAAAGCATAAAGGCCCAGACAGTGCTGATTTCTGAGTCCAAATCCACAGCGAAATTACAGCCAGCTTCAAAGAAAGAAACAAACAAACAAAAAAAAAAATGAAAAGCAGAAATTACACACATAGAGAAATGAGACATGGAACACCCACTTGGTGCTATATGATGCAATTTGTGAAGTCTTGAAAGAAAAAGTTCTCAGCTCCAATATTGTCGCCCCACTGACCCGTAACTCGACAATTCAGAGTAGCGAATTAAAAGCATAATAAAATAGCATACATTCTGCACGCATACTACGATTTCACGACCTTGATTTAATATCTTGTGGCTTCATTAACTCATGTGCAGGAGCAGTTGTCGAAATGTGATATTAAAAAAAAATCACATGCAAAAAAAAAAAAAAAAAAAAGGATGTGGAGTGGTACTTTGAAGAATCTTTGAATCATGTGAGCGGAAAACATACTGTTAAACAAATTAAGAGTGTTTATGCACTAGGGTACAAGATTTATTATTAGTTGTATATTTCAATGCATGCTACATTTTCTTTTATGAATCATTGCATTAATCAGCTTTACTAATTTGTTTTTTAAATTCACTCTTGCTTTTATATCTTATCAAAGTGGGTAAGCTGTTCAGGGTGTACCCCGTCTTCACCCAGAGTCTTCGTTATCCTAATTAATATTAAGCAGCTTAGAAAATTCATGAATGGCTCCGGTTTCCTCCTACAGTCCAAAAACATGCATACATATTGAGTTTTGGTTGTGAGATAGTCTAAGTAAGCTGTTTAGGGTGTATCCTAAGCCCAGTGTCAGTTTAGATAAGCTACTGATTTGATTTTGAGACATTTTTCAGGATATTTCTAAGACAGTAGGTTTACTTCTTCTTTACTTTTCATCTTTTTCCCTTTTTCAGGGGTCGCCACAGCGAATCATATGATTCGCATGTTTGATTTGGCGTAGGTTTTTACGTCGGATGCCGTTCCTGACACAACCCTTTTAGCAAGGGGCAGAAACACGCTGACGGCTTTTGCAGCTACTCTTTACGAAAGTCAGCAATGGTTCTTTTACATGAACCTCACACCATAGACAGTGAGAGTCGTGTCCGGCCTTTGATAACCCAGTTAGCTGCACTGGCGGGGGGACAGTGACAACCTTGTGAAGAGTGGGATTCAAACCCCCAACCTTAGGAGCAGTGATCCAGCGCTCTTTACCACCAGGCCACCACTGCCCACATAGGTTTGTATTATTAAATGAAGACTTGGAATTATGTACCGTGCAAGATTTTACTTCAGAAAAAAAAAAACTTAACCGTACATTCTTGACTTTTTTTTTTCTTATGAAAAAACAGTAATTTTGGCAAATATGCTATATCTTAAAATACAGCCCTGTAACTCCAGACTGGTTTTATGCTGGATTGTCACATATCATTGGGTATAGGTGTGTGTTATCTATTTCTGCGCAATAAAAAATGCAAAATTCAAATTGCTCTGTCGTCATCACAGTATCCAAAGATGTAGCCTGTACCTAAGTACCAGTCATGACTTTGGTCTCCTCTGGTCAGGTATTAAATCCTAACCAAATAAAATGTAAGGTGAATTACTTAACCTGTCACAGTATTGCCACACTCATCAATCATGAATATAAAAGTTTCTTTCGTTCCACTGAGGCTGGCAGTCCTTTAAAAGTTCTGTGTCGAACTCTCCAATAGAGAGGTTCCCTTACAACTAGGTTACAAGCCGATCTCCTCTCGAGAGCTACTAGTGTGACCCATTTTCATTCTGGAACAGTACTTTTCCTTTTCTCAAATTGCAAATTGCGATAAATGTTCACTCATGATAAGGATACTACACTTAAATGGACTGTATGGTTTCTGCTCTCAGGATGTAACTGCAGTGTCCTCAAACACTGCATCAGTCTCGAATGTGATTAATCTGTCACTGTCATTAAGTGGGGCGATTCCGACAGTCATGCAGCACCCAAGCAAATTACACACATCTTTGCTCATCTCTCCTCCCTTCTTCCTTCTCTCTGAATCTCTTAATCATGATGCTTTAGCCTTTATTTCTTTCAAACAACTTTGGGTTCAAAGGAGAGAGACGGCCACAAATTGAATTCGGGAGTCATGGTTCTTTAGCATTCCATGGTTTTGTGATAACAATTTTTAATAGGATTTTTTTTTTTGATAACTCGGCAAATCAATTTCGGAACTTCACTCAATTCATTTCTTCGGATTCATTACTTGCTTCAAATGTAAATCAGCACAAATGAACAAATTTGCATAAGCACACACTTCCACAATTTGCAGGGTCCAAGGAAGTGTTGTTGTTGCTGCAGGGATTAGGATGAAGGTATGTGGTTTGTGTGTGGCATGTGCATACAAATAAACTAGAAAATAATCAGAGAATGCATCACACTGGCACAGTGGCATCATGTTTAGCACATCTGCCTCCAGCAAGAACATTCAGAGTTTGAGTTTCTGTGTAGAATTTGCATGTTGTCCGGTTTCCTCTCATAGGCTAAAGGCATTCACATCAGGCTGCCTGGTTATTCCAAATTGCGCCTGGGTGTGTGTTGGACCTGTAATGGTGTGCTGAGCTGCTCAGGGTGTACCCTGCTTTCGCCCGGTATTAGCCATGCAACCCTAATAGTACTTTTGGGAATGACTGGGTGAATGACACCATAGTCATTAAACTTTTTCCCACCTCAATGATGGCATTCATCTCCTATACCCTCATCGGCCCCTGTAGGAAACCCTCAAGCCAATAGAGGAGAAATCTCATGAAATCAACTGCCTATCACTCATAACCTTACAGCAATAATAATTTAGATGCTCTGTGAATTTCTGATAAATGTCTGTGGCCAAGAGGGATATTGCCTGTAGACCAATAGCACCCAAAAATGTTCTTATCTAACACGCATAGTGACAAGTCAAAAAACAGACAAGTCTCGTTTGAAAGGATTTATTTTATATTACAAATAGAAAACAACACCATGGCTATTATTTTCATGCATTCTACGTAAACTAAAGTGTATGTTCTGCCTTCATGCTCGGTGATGAAATGTACACAAGCATCAAATATTATCGCTGAGGTATAAACGTGGCTCTGCCATAAGGGGGAAAGAATTAAACATATATGTTATATGAATACAGGGATCCCTCGCTACTTCGTGCTTCAATGCATCATGTTTTTGAAAAAATATTCATCGAATTAAAAAATAAGGAAATTAAGGAAGAATAGGGGAAACGTTAAGTAAAATGCCACAAAAACAAGACCAATTATGCTCTCATAAAGTCCACTCCCACTTAGTCATTTGCCGAGACGTTTCTTGTCACTGGGAGGCCGAGAGCACTGTCAGGTCATCGTAGACTACACACAACCAATCACACTTACACTCACACTTAAGGGCAATCTGAAGCAGCCAATTAGCTTAATGTGCATGTATTTGGACGGTAGGAGGAAACCGGATTACCCGGAAGAAATCTACACAAACAGAGCGAGGACGTTGCAAAGTCAACACAGAAATGAACAAACCTGGAACTTTAACCCAGGACCTTCATGCTGTGAAGCGGAAGTGCTGACCACTATGTCATCATACCGCCTAATATTAAATTATGGTACACAAATAGAATCTACACAACTTCATATGCAACAAAGCAGCCAAAAGGTGACTACAGTATTGCTTAATTCTTTATAGTGTAAACGCTGCTCGATTATAAATAACACAATCTCTTCTCAACCTCTAACAGACTAACCAAAGTTTTTTTTTTTGTTGTTATTGTTTGTTTAGATGGGCATCCTGCCTGGGGCAAAATATATTTCCATCCACAATTAAGATAAATATGCATTCCATGGAACCTGTCCGAGCACACTTGAGTCTGTAATTCGGAGTATTCAGTCCTTTATTCACTCATTGCTTAAATCCCACTAGGGTAGCAGGAAAGTTGGAGCCTATCTCATCCAAGTCTGGGCAAAAGTAGCTCACCTGACTATTGCAGGACCAACTGACACACACACACACACACACACAAAAAAAAAAAAAACTGTTCATGCTCACATATAGGGGTAATTTGGATCAGCCAATCAGCAATTTGACGAATGTGCATGTCTTAAGACTGTCTGAGGACCGGCCTTCCCCGAAAAAAAAAAAAAGAAAACTCCACACAGGATCATCCTTACTGAGCCAATCTAAAACCTTTTTTCTGTATGTTCTTTGCAGCTGCTTGGCGAACAATGTCCTTTCCTTGCTCAGTTCAGGGCGTTGATCGACTGCTCATTTTGCCAAGCCGTTGAGACAGCACTGATTGTTCACTCACTTAATCGTAGACTAAATTAAGAAACCAGGGAAGCAAAATGTGTGGTTTCTTTCTAATGTCACTGATGCTGGTCACAAGCTGCAGCACAAGGGTGACTTTCCTACATTTACATATTCTTCTACAGAGCTTTCTGCCTTTCAGGCAGTTAAGCCCATAGAAACTTTTCCCTCACCAATCACAAGGCTGATATTCAGGGCTTAAAAATGTCACTCATTAAAAATGGGTAAAATTTGGCACTGCAGGGAACACTGGTAATTTTCCAGACACTCAAATACTCCTTATAAAAAAGGGCTGAGTATGATGTAATGTTTTTATAAAGCTGTTACTGGGTGTAACATGGTGAGGCAAATACTGTTAGCACCACTTCATTTCAATCAAAACACATGCTGCAATTTATTTCTCCTGAAAACAAAATCCAAATTAGACACAGTAAATGGTTTACTCACTCTGAATTTGACTTTATTCATAATTTTTTTTTTTATTAGTTTGTAATTGAATATCAAACTGACTAATAAACATCACTAATTGAGATGAATTATTAATTGCCATTATACATAAACACGATGAATTAATCATAAAAATTCAGTACACTAATCTTATTACTGTAAAATTAGCAACATGCTATATCTGTCGGTTCTGGTGGTTTTAAGTGACATATGGATGCACTCATATGACAATACATATCCTGTATCATTTCACCATTATTTCCATTGTGTACATTCATTCATTCATTTTCTGTAACAGCTTAATCCTAATTAAGGTCATGGGGAGACTGGTACCCATCCCAGCCGACTCCGAGCAAGGGCAGAGGAGAACCTGGACAGCTCGCCAGGCCATTGCATGGTGGAAACATGCTGACGGCTATGTAGCCTACGCTTGTTGAAAGTCACCAATGGCTCTTTTTCATGAACCTCACACCATAGAGTCTACGGCGTAGACAGTGAGAGACATGGCCGGCCTTCAAGTAACCCAGTTAGCTGCACTGGGTGGACAACATTGACAACCCGTTGAGAGTGGGGCTTGAACTCTTGCTGGTTTCTCCAGTGCTGCCCAGCCTAGCTTTAACCGCTAATAAATACCTTAAAATAAATTGTTACCAACAACCGGCGTACTAATTTTCTTCTCTCGATCCTAATCATGGGTCGTTGGGAGGCTGGTGCCCATTTCAGCCAACTCCGGGCGAAAGCGGGGTACACCCTCACAAGGCCAACACTCACACAACCATTCACACTCAGGGGTGATTTCAAACCGCTAATTAGTCTACTGTGCATGTTTTTGGACTGCGGGAGGAAACCGGAGTACTCGGAGGAAATCCACCCAAGCACAGCGAGTACATGCAAACTCCATGCAGAGCTGCCCGAGCTGGGATTCGAACCCAGGCTCTTGCTGCGAGGTGGATGTGCTAACCACTACACCACCATTCCACCCAGAACACCAAAAGAAATAACCTAAAACTTAAAAGCTAAACTAGAAAGAAATGATAAATAATTGAGTAAAAACCTAAACCATGACCCACCATAATACTGTCTGGTGAATGTTAAGCTGAAAAAGCCGGATTCTCTCGACTCGCACTGTTGTACTTAGTTCATGAGTGGCATAGCAGGCTGGCAGTCTTAGACAGGCTGTCAATCACTCTAGCTCATTACAATATTATTACACCTACACTCTGCTATGCTGTGATTTTATGCCTTAGTTTTTCGATGTACACTGTGATCACAAAAATAGTGGTCCATTATATCAGATACTTTAAAAATCTTTTGAGCTGCTTTTTAAACAAGTTTCTTTCACATTCACTTGGTTTGTTTATCCAGAAACGAACCTTAAGCACTTTTATATCATGTTCTTCAGATATCAATGTTATGAGTCTAGTAAGATAACACCTCAGGCAAAAGCTGTTATACTAAAATATAAACTAGCAACAGCTAGAAGATATATTCCTTGCGAAAACAACAGTATTCTTTATTCCTTCTGAGATTTCCTTATTTTTACTTATAGATTACGTACATTATAGCAGTGGTCCCCAACCTTGTTATCACCATGAACTGGTGGGGGGCAGTGGTGGCCTGGTGGTGGTAAAGTGCGCTGGATCGCTGATCCTAACGTTTGGGGGTTTGAGTCCCATTCTCCACAGGGTTGTCACTGTCGCCCCCCACTGCAGCTAACTGGGTTATCAAAGGCCGGCCGTGTCTCTCACTGTCTATGGTGAGAGGTTCATGTAAAAGAACCATTGCTGAATTTCATATGGAGTAGCTGCAAAGCCGTCAGCGTGTTTCCGACCATTGCTAAAGGGTTGCGTCAGGAAGGGCATCCAACGTAAAAACCTACGTCAAATCAAAGGTACGATGATTTGCTGTGGTGACCCCTGAAAAAGGGAACAGCCAAAAGGAAAAGAAGAACTGGTCAACACTTGACAATTTGACCACAGACCGGAGGGGGGGGGGGGTAGATTGTTTACATTGTAAATATAATAATAAATGTGAATCCACTCTGAGCTCGTATGCAACTTTATTAGCAGCTTCCTCATAACATTGCGCCAACAACATAACATGAGTATAACTTCCAAATCTCTGGTAACACTCTCTCTGCCCCAAAAATAAAGTATATAAAAAAATTGACAGAATTAATTGAAAACTAAGTAAATCACAAAAGCCTGCAATTCCACATGTCTTTCTCTATTATGTAAATACTGCGATGGCCTGGCGAGCTGTCCATGGTGTACCCCGCCCTTACCTGCAGTCGGCGGAGATGTTCGCCAGCCTCTCCATGACCCTAATTAGGATTAAGCGTTTCAGAAAATGAAAATTTATGTCAATATACCCACACAACATTATTATTATTATTATTATTATTATTATTATTATTAATAATAAACACTCCATGAATGTTATTTTTCAATAGCTGAAGTAGGTTGTGAAGTAGAGCTTGAACTCTTCTTAAAAAAAAAAAAAAAGACAGGTGATCATGCACTAGCTGAGAGAATGAAGGCTCAGGCTCAGTCTCACTCAAATCCCAATCAATGTTTGAAACATGTCCAACACACCTCTGTTCTCACGCCGTCCCCTTGAGGGTTAAATTTTAGTGCTCAAATGTCTGACATGTAACCGTGAGAATCCGGTCATTTTTCAAAATAAAATATTCTTCAAAACTAAAAGATCGTTCAGACTCAAATAATAAATAAAACCAAACTAATTAATTATTTCTTGTGCGGCCCGGTACCAACTGATCCACAGACCGGTACCGGTCGCAGCCCGAGGGTTGGGGACCACTGCATTATAGGATTCACCATATGAGTTCCTGTGAATGAGCCATGAGAGAGAAAACCATCAATTCAACCGCAGCCAGCACAACAGTCAAAACTGCCGTTAAATGAACTTAATCAACATCATTTGATCAATCCAATGTGGTACAGTGATCCCTCGCTACTTCCTGCTCCAGTTTTTGTGGCTTCAGTGCATCGTGGGTTTTTCAAAAATATTCATTGAAAAATTAAAAAATAAGGAAATTAAGGAAAAATAGGGGAAAAGTTAAGGAAATGTACGTATATGTCAGTCAGGGGAGGTCGATCCGATGTCACGAATTCGGCAGTCGCGGGGTGGTCTCGGTCATAATTAACCTGTGGAGTAGTTTATGTTTTCGTCCCCAAGTGTAATAGTCTGCTGGGATCCTAGCTAGCATGCTTTAGTGGTTTGAAGCTGTAGTATCATAACATGCATTCGAGTGTCGATACTGCGCTACTTTTAACGACAGAAGCTTTTGCAGAATTTTATAGTGTGCTAGAAGATTTTAACGAGCTACTGTTCTTTATGCAGCACAGCACAGTGAAGGGTGACGGCTTTATTTGTACCAGTGTGTTAAAATGTATTATTGTGATCTGCTAATCTTTTTTTTATTGAGTCTCTGTATTGCAGGAATGCAAGCCTCAGTCACTTGCTCATATCTTTTACCTTATATAATTTATGTTTTCTTTTTACAATTCTCTCAAAGGTAATAATAGATTAAGTATATCAAATATACATCGATCAGCCATAACATTAACACCACCTGACTGGTGTGTAACTTGGTAGCTCCATCGCCAGCATTGGTGCCAGTTTGTGTTATAGTAACTCATTTGTGGAATCACAAAACACAAACTGTTCCTCGCTTGTTGCCCTTGTACATTTCGGGACCTTGGATGCTCACGATACTTTTGCCAGTTCATTGATTGTTCTTCTTTGACCACTTTTGGTAGGTATACTTACCACTGCATACCAGGAACACCCCACAAGTCAAGATGGTTGGAGATTTAGCTATCACAAGGTGGCCTATGGCAAAGTCACTCATATCCTCACACGTGCTAACCACTATTATATATATATATATATATATATAAAAATATATAAATATATATATATATATATATATATATATATATATACACATACCATATTTTCTGGACTATAACTCGCACTTTTTTGATAGTTTGGCTGAGGGTGCCACTTCTTCTTCTTCTTCTTTTTCTTTCGGCTGTTCCCTTCAGGGGTCGCCACAGCAAATGATCTGCCTCCATCTCTCCCTATCCTCTGCATCTTCTACTCTTACTCCAACGACCTTCATGTCCGCCTTCACCACATCCATAAATCTTCTCTTTGGTCTTCCTCTGGGGCTTCTGCCAGGTAGTTCCAACCTCAGCATCCTACTACCAATATACTCACTATCCCTCCTCTGTACATGTCCAAACCATCTCAATCTAGCCTCTCTGACTTTGTCTCCAAAACATCTTACATGTGCTTTCCCTCTGATGTACTCATTTCTGATCCTATCCATCCTCGTTACTTCCAAAGAGAACCTCAACATTTTCATCTCTGCTACCTCCAGCTCTGCCTCCTGTCTTTTCCCCAGGGCCACTGTTTCTAAACCATACAACATCGCTGGCCTCATCACCGTCTTGTACACTTTTCCCTTCATTCTTGCCGATACCTTCCTATCACACATCACACCGGACACTTTTCTCCATCCATTCCAAATGGGTGGCACTTATTATATATAATTATATTCATAATAATAAA
>CM045740.1:27563224-27648224 GCA_024760905.1 Plotosus lineatus | reverse complement strand
CCCTGAACAACCTGCCAGCCCATTGCAGGGCAACCCACACACACACACACACACACACACACACACACACACACACACACACACACACACACACACACACACATAAAACCATTCACCCTCATATCCACACCTAGGGGAAATTGTGCAGGTCTTTGAAATGTGGGTGGACTAAGCCGAAGCCATAGAAAATCTATGCAAGCACGAGGAGAACATGCAAACTCCACACAGGAAGACCTGAGCACCAGACTCGAATTCAGGGCATTCTTGCTGTGAGGCGAACGTGTTAACCACGATGTCACAGGGCTACCCAATAGTTGAATACTCTGAATATACTATTATTCTATATGGAAAATAGCTAAGACTTGGTCATTGCCAAAATAAAACTGTGCTTTTGTGTTTCTGTTCCTAATGCATGTGTATGTACACAAAACAAAGATGATGAACTCAGAGAAAGTACATCTTGCATAGAACTAATATCAACTATGTGGTCTTGAAGCACAAAACTAAGACTAGCCATTTGATGATAAGAGTTAAGAAATTGTAGTTTTTGCAGTAAGTGCCAAATTCATTATGAACCACAACTTTAGAAAACATTCAGGCTTCTATATGAGTCATAGAATATTTTAATGAATCCCTGGATGTACAGTAGGACACACAGATTCATTAACCACTTTCCAGTGTGACAAAAATAATGCTCTGAAAAACAGCATTATAATGAGGAAAGTGTCCACTAGCACACAGTATTAAACAGTAATGTGAAATTAGCAGATGAGACAACTCTACTTTTAACTTGCTCTGAGAATATAATCAAATCATTTAAAAATCTTACTAAATATCCACTGATACACTAAACACTACACTTCTAACACTTTATTATTTAGAATACTGTAATTCACAACCTGGGTAATTTTTATACTACCGTTGGCGGAAGTCTCACTATGTGCAGGTAATTACACGAATTACAGCCTGATGTAACTGAATATTTATGATTAATTATCAGTGCATAGATATATAATCACAGTTAGGCAATTATGCAACACCTGGTTTTTAAGATAATACAGAAGATCAAGACTGAGCATGCTAAGTGGTTGGAACATCGAAGGTAGTATTAGTATTATATTACCTTTGTCCACGATCTCAAATGAATTTTGACGGATGTATAGCACTCACTAGGGTTTGTGAGTTCATGACCACACCTGGACAGGATTTTTCACCAAAATTGTCTTCTTACATTTATATTTACAGCAATTCGCAGACACTCTTGTCTAGAGCGACTTACAGAAATACTTTAAAGCAGGGGCCCCCAACCACCGGTTCACGGACCGGCACCGGTCTGCCGCTCAATTGGTACTAGTCCGCAGAAAAAAATAATTAATTATTTCCATTTTATTTATTAATCTGAGTCTGAACGATCTTCATTTTTGAAAAATCTTTTATTTTGAAAAATGAACATTCTCTCAGTTACATGTCGGTCATTTGAGCGCTAAAATGAACCCACAAGGGGATGGCACATGAACAGAGGCGAGTTGGACATGTTTCAAACAATAGCGGGGATTTTGGGTGAGCCTGAGCCTGAGCCTTCATTCTCCCCGCTGGTACACCATCACCTGTGTTTTTTTTTTTTTTTTTAGAAAACTTCAAGCTCTACTTCCCAAACCAACTTTATTTCAGTTGCTGAAAAATAACATTCATGGAGTGCTTATTATTATTTTAATTAATAATAATGATAGCAATTTATATCAATTAATTCTATTTACAATAGAAACAATCTATGCCCCCCCCCCCGGTAAAATTGTCACATGTTGACCGGTCTGCGGTGATAAAAAGGTTGGGGATCTCTGCTTTAAAGTCTCTATAAAGGAATATATCCTTACACTCGTTTGTTAGAACACAGACTAAGTATACCATCAGTCAAACAGTAGGTGGTATGTGGGGTTTTCTTTTTTTTTTGGTGTGTTTGTATACAGCATAGTGCCTAATCTAAGAACTGCTGAAAATGGTAAGCTCTCAGCCGTTGTTTGAAGATTCCCAGTGACTCAGCAGTCCAGATGTCCAGAGGAAGTTCATTTTTAACCATTATCTTTCCTGAGGATGATTTGAAGCTCGGGGTCAAGATCTATGCAAGGTCTCATATTTTCTGTGATAGCATACAGAACACGGGAAGCCAGACACTCCCATCGACAGAACCACTTAAACAGCCGAATACATAAAAAGTGACCTTGTGACCTTGAAACAAAGTTAAGGGCACCCATGAACAATCCCACCACATTCGCCATTAAAGGGGAACCAGACACCAAATTTGGTAATCCTACATCATTTCCCTCTAAAGTTATTGTATGGACGGACGCTACTAATTTCTATAGCTCCCTCTCCACTTTTGGTTGTGGCAAGAGCTAAATATTTCCTGTTAATATTTTTATTATGGCCTCTTAATATGCAAAACTTCACACATATGCATCTATATTATAGTGTAAAGGCTGTAGTATTTGTTTGGGTCTGAATGTAAACACTGTAGCCAAACAGTGCTTCTCCATTTAATCGCATGGCTCACCAGTTTGGCAATAAATGCAAACCCAGGTGGACAATTCATATCCCAGTTGAGTGTGTGTCACTTTCCTGTTGCACACCATCCTAACCGTGTAAACAGGAGAGGCTTTTCTGGAGGTTATAGTGTGTCAACAGTAGAAAATAAATCTATTTGCAATTCGAATATACAATCTCACTTAAACAGCCATTTCATGCAGAAATTGATATACAGTATCCAATATATTTTGCAGTTGGCATGAATTGACTCTTTATTAAGATTGAAATAAATGAAAGTGATGAAATAAACACTTATCCTTGGTATTATTCTTGAGAAATTAGACTTTTTGGAGCATTCTTCTATACCCCCACAAAACATGATCCTATTTTACATGAAGGCAACTGTGCATACAGGCTCTGATATGCTGAATACAGTGATGCCGCGCTACTTTGTGCTTCAGTTTCTGTGGCTTCAGTGCATCACGAGTTTTTCAAAAATATTCATCAAAAAATTAAAAAATAAGGAAATTAAGGAAAAACAGGGGAAAAGTTAAGGAAAATGATGCAAAACAAAGCCAATTATGCAAAAAAAAAAACCCAAACAAAATAAAAAACCCCCAACCCAACAAAACTACTTACATTTTTATGTGAGGTGCGCATCTGACTGTGTGCACGAGCATCTGTGTATGAGTGTGTGTGCACGCGCGCGTCTGTATGTGTGTATTTATATTTTATTCGCATCTTATGAATTCTTTTTGAATGTCTAATTGTCATTATTAGCATTTATAGAGTTGAATATGTATTTATTGATATTATATATACATATACATATACATATACATATACATCAGTCAGGGGGAGTCGATCGTACCTTGCGGAATTCGGTAGTCGCGTGCGGGGGGGGGGTCCCTCGGTACCAATTAACCGTGAAAAAGTGAGGGATCCCTGTATTATGCTAACTATGTGTTAGTTTCCTGATGTTCCAGTCGCCAACACAGTGTTTGACTTAAAAATTAACTTTAATGCTAGTATGCTAATATGTGTTTTCTTTTAAAGTGTTTCTAGTGTGCTGTGGAGTAGTTTATGTTTTCATTCCCAAGTGTAATAGTCAGCTGGGATCCTAGCGAGTATGTGAGAAAGTGAGGGTTCCTGTATATGCCAAAAATTTTGAATTTATCACTTCTAATTATTCATTATCTTTCTCCTCTTAATCCGGGGTCAGGTCCTGACGTCCCTCTCCCCAGTCACGTCCTCCAGCTCCGTGGTCTCTTTCTGGTTGGATATGCTCGAAAATACACCAGGGAGACGATCGGAAGCCAATCTTACCAGATGCCCATGCCACCTCAACTGGCTCCTGTCAAATTGGAGGAGCAGCAGTTCTACTCCGAGCTCCTCCTGAATGGTTTAGCTTCTCACCCTATCTCTAAGAGAGTGCCCCACCATCCCTGTGAAGGAAGCTCATTCAGCCGCTTGCATCCTTATTCTTTCGGTCATTACCAAAAGCTTGAGCTCCCTCTTCACCATGACAGACATACAAGCTCCGCTTTACAGCAGAGGCTGCAGCAATCCACCTGTCGATCTCCTGGTCCATCCTTCCCTCACTCGTGAGCAAGACCCCAAGATACGTGAACTCCTCCACTTGGGGCAGTACCTCATTTCAGACCCGGAGGGTGCATTGCACCCTCTTCCGACTGAGAACCATGACCTCGGACTTGGAGGTGCTGATTCTCATTCCAGCCACTTCGCACTCGGCTGCGAATTGCTCCAACGAGAGCTAGAGGTCCTGGACTGATGAAGCCAAAAGGACATCATCCACAAAAGGCAGAGAAGCGATCCTATGGCCAATCCAAAGGTATGGCGCCTGATGACCATCTAATGTTTAAGAGATGCACCTCATATCCACCTCAGAGCCTGACCACCGATGAGCTTTTTGACTACTTCAGTGACTTCAGCACCAGTGGTGTCAAACCCCCAGGATCTTCTGCCTCCACGGAAGACATGCTGATGGGATTGAAAAGATTCTCAAAGTGTTCCTTTCACCTCCCGACAACATCCCCAGTTGAGGTAAACATTTCCCCACAGTTGTGGAGAACTGCTTCCTCCTCATGAGATGTTGGATGGTGCTCCAGAACCTTTTTGAGGCCAAACAATTTTCCAGGCCCTCACTGAACACCTCAGTGACAGCTCGGACTGTAGCACGTTTGGCCTACTGGTACCTGTCTGCTGCCCACAGGCTAATAAGACCCAATAGGCTTCCTTTTTCAGCTGGACCCCCCCCCCCCCCCCCCGTCACCACAGGTGTCCACCACTGGGTTTGGGGTTACCGCCACGACAGTCACCTATGACCTTCTGGTCATAGCTATGGGCTGCCGCCTCAATAATAGAGACATGAGACATGGCCCATTTGGATTCCATGTCCACTGCCTCCTTTGGGATGTGGTTTTAGCTCTGCCTGAGGTGGGAGTTAAAGGCCCCTCTGACATGAGACTTCAAACGTTCCCAGAAGGCCCTAAATACATGCTTGGGCCCACCAGGTCTGGAGGGCAGTCTCCCCCATCATCGCAGCCAGCTCACCACCAGATGGTGATTGGTTGACAGCTCAGTTCCTCTCTTCACCCGAGTGTCCAGAACATGTTGCCACAAGTCTGATGACACAACTACAAAGTCAATCATCTAACTGCGGCCTTGGGTGTCCTGGTGCCAAGTGCACTTATGGACAATCTTATGTTCAAACCCCTCCGCCACGATAAGGTGGTGATTCAAGGAGAGGACAAATGATTTACTTGATTTTATAGCGGTATACTGGAAAAAGCTCACCTGCCACCCATGCTTGGATTACCTCTGTGCACCCAAGAAAGACAAGTTTTCTCAAAGCATTAAAGTGTTGTCATATTTGCACATTGCCATTAAACCAAACTTGCTATTGAACACATGGGATTAAGGGATTGCTCAGGCAGTAAAAATGGCGTGGGGTATGACTTGCTGGGAAATAAAAAGTGACGAATTCGGAATTCTGCTGCATATAAACTGAAAGGACGATCACCAGCTCTGTTACAGGGGTAGGACATTTTATTGATGGGTTCTTTAAACAGTCTGATAGGGAAAAAGGCAATTATATAGATATTTCTGTTTAACAAAATGCTCCTTTAATGGTAAAATATACAGTAAGTCTTGTTTCTGCAGTGGCATGAGCATTAGCACAAAACCAAATTTATTTCAAAAGCTAGAACAAGTTTGGTTTAATGGCAGTGTGCAAATAACAACACTTTAAATGCTTCAAGAAAATATGGAGGCGCAAACTTTCACTTAATGGCTGCCCAAATACAGCCGTATATATTCTAGTACTTTAATCTTTAGTGAAAATATAGGAGTTTCAGCACCAAATTTGTCAAACAATGTTAAACACACATGGGCAGTCATGCATTTTCTGTGCTGAAACTCAAATTCCTTTCTATGCTATTAAATAGGGGACCAGATAAGATGTTCATTTCCCTTATGTTATACCCAATATAGAGCTCAAACAAAGCAAATATGAAGCTCTTAGCGATTTGGCTCAACTAGAAGATGGCAGACTATATATGTCTTGCACTGAGGAAATGTGACAGTAAAACATTCCTGGTGCATTAAATTGCTGTTTAATCAACTTCAATTATTTAAATGACTGAACTCTTAAATTCTCCAAAAATGGTGTGTACCAGTCAGACATTAAGACCATATCTAAGCTATCAGGTTTAAATGTTTTGAATGTAACACTATGTAAATGTTTGACATATATGGATATCTCAACTGTCCCACATCACCAGAATTACTTCAGGGTACATGGCATGATCATTTTTTTTTTTGCTTTCCAGAGGTCAACCAGCATTATACAACAAGTGTTCTGTCAGAATATGTGGGAGTTAGGGAGCTTCCTTGAGGACCAGAAGGGTGCGACTTTCATTCACAGAAAACTTGTTGAAAATTGAGGCACTGAGATCAAAAACCCCATAAGTGATAATTCATGAAATGTGATTTACATGGGGGGAGGTATCTCGGTGCATCAATTAGTGTAGGTCAGGTGATGAAACAATTCAACAGGTGCAAGCATGAAGGCATCAACAACACATACAGTACATGGTCTAATGGATGCCACCATATATTTCAGTGTAGGTAATAATAAACATGGAACAGCGAGTGCTACACAAACATCACAGGTACTGTTAATAGATAATGATGGCTGCAACATATGCATCTGCATATTTCCTCTGCCCATATTCTGACCGAAGCTTATCCCATTGGCTAGATATCTGACCTACTCTACCTAGCCAAAGGCTCTGTTTTACACTTAAGGTGTCATTTTAGGCAGTGGGCAGTGGCGTCTTATTGGTCTGAAGGGTGCTTGAGCGTTTAACCCGCAATTGCTCAGTTGTATAAAAAAAGATAATTGTAAGTCACTCTGGATAAAAGCATCTGCCAAATCCTGTAAATGTAAATGTAGACATGTAAACACTTTGCCTGTTGTCATGATTACACCAATCACATCAATAAGGCCATATACACACAGGCAGCATGTGAGGATGCTGATCGTAGACTTCAGCTCCACTTTTAACACATTTCAACCACATAAAGTGTTTCAGAAGTTGGGCAATCTGGCTTGGGAAGCTTACTGTGCATCTGGATACTGATGAACTTTTACCACTACGCCACCGAGAGCCTCCGGACATACTGCTGTACAGTGTGGTTTAGCAGCTGTACTGCAGAGGACAGGATGGCCTTGCAGTGGGTGGCGAGGACGGCAGATCGGGTAATTGGAACTACGAAAGGTAGTAAAATGGTACAGGACACTAAAAACAAAAACTAAGAGACTCAAAAACATCTTTTACCAGAAAGCTGTTAACCCCACCACCGCCGCCTCCACACACACTGACTGAATAAACAGCATTCAGACCAGCTTCCTGGACAGTGCAATACTTATGTTTAAGTTTCAAGTACAATACTCATATTTAGAGCAGGTCTCAAACATTAAAATATTTTAGCACTATGCACCTTATAATTAAAGCTCAACCTCTTACCTGGTGAATATCATGCACCTCTGACATATCACTGACCCTTCTGTGTATGTGTGAATAGGTAAATAGCTATATAAGATATACGCATGTACAGTATATGCGTCTATATGTGCACATATATGTATGTGTATGTACGTACACGCACATGTATATGCACTTAGTGTAGTCACTTAGTTGTCTTTTGTGTACTTTCTTTTTATAATTGCTCCTAAACAAAGAGCTGCTAAACAGATTTTCATTGTTCATGCAACAGCTGACAATCAAGATTGCTTTATCTTTATCTTGTATAATAGATGTGAAATTATTGCTAAGGGCTACACGATAATGCCTAAGGGGTATCATTACAAGATAGCTAAGTACAGGGATCCCTCACCTTCCGTGGTTAATTGGGACTGAGATCCCGCCGCAACCGCTGAATTCCGCGAAGTAGGATCACCCCCCCCCCCCCCGACTGACGTATATGCACATGTATATGTGTATATAATATCAACCAATGCATATTCAATGCTATAAATGCTTATAATAACAATTAAACATTCAAAAATAATGCACAAGATGTTAATAAAATATAAATACACACACATACCGATGCACGTGCACGCACACAGACGTGCGTGCACACACTCAGATGCGCACCTCACATAAAATGTAAGTAGTTTTGATGGCAAGGTTTTGGGTTGTTTTTTTGTTTTTGTTTGTTTGGGGTTATTTTGCATAATTGGCCTGGTTTTTGCGGCATTTTCCTTAAGTTTTTCCCATATTCCTTAATTTCCTTATTTTTTAATTCGACGAATATTTAAAAAAAAAAACACAATGCACTGAAGCCGCATTAATTGAAGCGTGAAGTAGCGAGGGATAACTGTATATAGTCAGTAACATACAGACAACTTAGCAGTGCTAAACTGGGACCAGACTTGATGTTTCTCTGACTCTTTGTCCCAATGTCCAACTACTGTGTCACTTGACCATCACTCTCTATGACATAAAGACCAACTGATTGACCTACACGCTCCACGATGATGCCACCCTTGGACAGCCCATCCACACAGCTTTACACACTACTCACTGTCTCACTCATTTTGTGAACCACTAAATCCTCACCACCAGGGTCACAAGGAGGTTGCGCCCATTTCAGCCTACAATAGGTGTAGGTTGGGTACACCCTGAACAGCTCGCCAGACCTTTGCAGGGCAAAAACACACAAAACCATTCACACTCACATCCACACCTGGGGGAAAGTGTGCATGTCTTTGAAATGTAGAAGGAAAACTAAATACCCAGAGGAAAAACATGCAAGCCCAGGGAGAACATGCAAACTACACACTGCAACATCCAAGCCTGGGGCACAAATTCTGGACCTTCTTGATGTGAGGCAGATATGTGAACAGTGAGCTACCATACACACCACTTTGATTTTATTCTTTCTGGAGTGATTTTTTTTTTTATTGGTACTTTTCTTTTTACTTGAATGAACTACAGTCATACCTCACCTTACGAAATTAATCCGTTCCAGAAGTGGTTTCGTAACCTGATTTTTTTTTTGTAAGTTGAATAGCATTTTACATGAAAAAGGCCTGATTCGTTCCAAGGCCCCCAATATGACCCCCTAAGCACTTTAAAAATGATAAAAGTATACCTTTTAAGGCCTCATTCTGCTTTAATATCGTACCGATGGTAGACGGGTTTCAGCCATATTCCTTTGCGATATCACTCAACCGCATGCCATGAGCCCGCTTCTTCTTTTCACTCGCACCGGGAATCACTTTCTCGGGGCCCATGATGATTGATGAAAAATAAAGTTCCAATGAGCACACCCGAAAAACTCACGAAACAACAGTAACTCTGTCCTTTACGCATGTTAGAACTCCGTGACGAGCAATAGGTCGAAGGCACATGAAAAGCATCATGGGTATTATGGAGATGCAGCTCCCTCCTAGCCAATGGGAGAGAGCTGCATGTCCGTGACGAACAATGGGTCGAAGGCACAAGAAAAGCATAATGGGTATTATGGAGATGCAGCTCCCTCCTAGCCAATGGGAGGGAGCTGCATCACCGTGACGAACAATGGGTCGCAGGCACAAGAAAAGCATCATGGGTATTATGGAGATACAGCTCCCTACTAAATGCGTTTCGTAATTTGGATTTTTCGTTTGTTGGGTCTTTCGTAAAGGAGGTACCACTGTATTACTTTTTTACTCATCAGTGTGTTTTGTACTCATTCCACAACTGTTACTGGCTTTTGCTAGCTGGGCTGCCTGGTTTAAAGCTACTAATAATGGGGTCTCAGAGGGGTCCTCAACTCTGGAACCTTAAAGACAATCTGCCAAGTATATCAGTCATACATGGTAATTTATAATAATTCATGCCTCTAATGATTATGTTCTCAACGCTTTAATCAGTTGAGGTGATTTCTTTGCACACCACATGAAACTAGTGATGCTATTCTAAAGATAGAAGAAAAACACATTACCTTAATTTGTGAGGACTGGGAAGCTGCTTCTCTTCAGGTAAAGCCAGAGTGCCACTTCACTGTTTTAAAAGATCAGCATCCAAAACTGAACTGTTTGTGACCTTCTCCATGTATGTTCTGAAGGGTTTTTTAAATTAAATTTACTTTACTATTTTTTTTTTTTTTTTTTTTTTAGATATCCTTGTATTTACTTCTCTAAAACACCAGCCTGGAGGTTAGGAGTGTACGGTGTCACAAGAAAATCCAAAACTGACAGAATGGAAGTCCGCGTCATCTTTTATAAGATAATCCTTAAAGACGACCAAAGTGCCAACTTTTTTCTGAATTTTTCTCACCGACCACAGTCTTCCTGGTCATAACCCAGACTGTTTTTCTCACACACAATTATCCTGCAACACAGACTCAACGTTTCTTGTGTCTTTGCTCAGCCTGCACAATATTTTCCCCCCATCGCTGGCGTGCTGTAACTTTTCTTTATGCTGGCGTTTGCTTTCGCATTGAGGGAGGAAAAGGAAATGCTTGTGGACGTCACTGGTAATTCAATTGAAATCCCTTGTGCTTGCCGCTGATGGTCTGGGAGAAGGAGCAACCATTGATCTTGGTTTAGACCAGAAGTGTCCTTGTTCTGCTGAGAAAACAAATGAAGTCTTTTATTAGAGATAAAGTTATATTAGCTAATAAAAAATGCCAGGGTTTTAAACAGTGATTTCTTATTTTCGAGAATGAAATGGAACCAGTGATTGTACTTTTTTGTTTTCAAGCCAGAATCTTTGATTAAGATTTTTTCGGACATAGAATGACTGGATAATAATGAGAATAAAATAATGTCCGAGTCATTTCTGCTTTGACCATAATCATTCATTCATTTTATGAACCGCTTAATCCTAATTAGGGTTGTGGGGAGGCTGGTGCCCATCTCAGCTGACTCTGGGCGAGGGCAAGTTACACCCTGGACAGCTTGCCAGGCCATCGCAGGGCAAAAACACGCTGATGGCTAGGCAGCTACTCTTGACAAAAATCAGCAATACTTCTTTTACATGAACCTCCCACCATAGACAGTGAGAGACATGGCCGGCCCTTGATAACTGAGTTAGATGTACGGGGGGGAGGGGGGACAGTGACAACTGTTGACAGTGGGGTCTGAACCCTCAACCTTAGGATTGGTAATCCAACACTTTACCAACGGGCCACAGAACATAATGATTTGAAGGTAATTTGGATAAATGCAATATATTTTTAGATTGTTTATGTGGTCCCATAAAACACAGCTATGACAATTGAGACTTTTACGGAAATTACTGATGACATGGAAACAACAGAACTCACAATCTGATTGGTGGACATGCGGGCAATAAAGTCTGTGTCTGGCAACTTATCTGTTCACTAGCTCAGCTTCAGTTGTGCAGAGGGTGAAGAGAAAAAGGTAGAGGACAGACTCTTGCCTTGATCAGCAATACCAGAGCACCACAAGGACTGTACTCTCCCCTTTTCTCTTCACCCTCTACACAACTGACTTCAGTGACTGCACAGAGATCTGCCATCTTCAGAAGTTTTCTGATGAACTACTGTAGTTGTATCAGTGAAGGTGATGAGACAGAGTGCCAGGCTGCTGTTGAATCCTTCGTCACATGGTGTGAGTATAATCATCAAGACCATGAAACTGATTTTAGATTTCAGGAGATCCATAATACCAGCAACCCTGTTTCCATTCAGGGCGTCAATGTTGATATGGTGGAGATTCACAAATATCTTGGAGTTCATATTGACAATAACCTGGACTGAGTTAAGAACACTATCACACTTTACAAGAAGAGCCAGAGAAATCTCTTTTTTTTTTTTAAGTGGCTGTCATTTAACATCTGTCAGACCCTGCTCAGGATATTTTATGAGTCTGTTGTGGCCAGCGCTATCCTCTATGCTGTTGCATGCTGAGGGCAGACGGCTGAGGGTTGCAGACACTAATAGACTGAACAAACGTATCCGCAAGACCAGTCACTTAGTGGATATGGAACTGGACTCTCTAAATATAGTGTCGGAGCAGCGAACATAGTCCAAAATAAAGACAATATTGAACAACACCTCCCACCCACTTCACAACCTGCTGATCAGTCACAGGAGCAGGTTCAGAGAACGACTGCTATCACCGAAATGTACAACTGAACGACACAGGAAATCAGTCCGACCTGTGAACATTAAATTGTAGCCACATAGCAACAACATCCATTGTTACACATTTACAGTCTACTGTTTATGATATAGATAAATATACATTTCCCTCACTGACAGGATTCACCCTCTATCTGTTTATATACATATTAGTAACTTATTATTTTAGACTGTATGCACATAATTTCCTCCACGATCAACAAAATACAGCATTCTAATTGTGATTTGCTGCATCGAGTTATGATCTTTATCAGCTTCCATTGAAGCATTTAGCATTTTCTTGAAGAAAAAATGAATACAGGATTATCCCAAGGGATAAAGAGTCAACAAAATACTTGCTGTTCCTCACAGGGTGATAACCAAGGTGAAAATTCATAATCTTATTTCACTCACTCATTTTCTGCTGCTTAATCTGACTAGGGTTAAGACTAGAATGTACTAAGGACTAGAATAAGTGACTATCATGTAACTTTGTATTTACCAGTATTATACTATATCTATTCACTTAATAAGCTCTTTTTCAATGTAACCTTTTTTAATTGTAAGGACCCCATTTGAAATAATGTTTACCAAACTTTATGGGCTATCCTTGATTTCAACTACACTTATCCTGGGTATTTTTATTCATTTTATTTTATTGTATTTGTTATTCTACATTTGTATAACTAGTTGTTACCAAATCTTTACGTAATATATTATCTATACTTGTTCTCATCTAGTCTTATTTTATTTTTATATACTTTTTTATTTTGGTTTTCTATACTTGGAATACCTCATTTTATAACAGTAATACAAATAATTTATCAGTTTACTTTATTTATCAGTAATACAGGGATCCCTCGTTACTTCGCAGTTCAATTCATGCGGCTTCAGTGCATCGCAGTTAAAAAAAAAATAATTATAAATATTCATCAAATTAAAAAATAAGGAAATTATGGAAGAATATTGGAAAAGTTAAGGAAAATGCCACAAAAACAAAGCCAGTTATGAAAAAAATCCCTAAACCAACACAAAACAAAAAAAACTCAAAATCTCCCATCAAAACTACTTACAGTGTTACATCTGTGTGTGCACGTGCAGAAGCGTGCGTGCACGCGTGTATGTATGTGTATCGTCTTCTCATGCAATACCATCTCTATGTGCGTCTGTATATTTTATTTACATCTTGTGTTATTTTTAAAATATTTAATTGTTATTAGAAGCATTTATAGCATTGGATATGTATTTATTGATATTATATACACATTTACATGTACGTATACGTCAGTGTGTGTGTGTGTGTGTGTGTGTGTGTGTGTGTGTGTGTGTGTGTGTGTGTGTGGGGTAATCCTACTTCGTGGATTTTGATGGTCACGTGGGGATCTCGGTGCCAATTAACCACGGAAAGTGAGGGATCCCTGTATATTGGTATAAGCTTTGTACAAATAATTTTTGTTTTTTTTATGCCATCTAAGAAACCCCAAATTATAAACTATTATATGGTATAAATTATTATTGACTGATATAATGCACTATATGTATGAATATTATTTGCGAATGTTGAAATCAAATAAAATCAATCAATCAAGGGTTGCGATAGACGAGTGCCATTTCAGCTAATACTGGGCGAAGGCATGGTCCACCATGAACAGCTGGCCAGATCATTGTAGGGCCAACACACACACACACACACACACACACACACACACACACACACACACACACACACACACACACAAACACACACACACACACACACCATTATTCAAACTAACACACTGGGTCAATTAAAAAACAGTGATTAAGCTAATGTGCATGTCTTTGATCTGCGAGAAACCAAAGTACCCAAAGAACATTCCAACTCCACACATTAAAGCCCGAGCCTAGAACTCGAACTCAAGACCTTCTTGCTGCGAGGCACCACAATCTTACCCCGTTAAGAATTACTATGACACTAACTCCTGAGATAATGAGTTAGTTTCATTGGTTTTCCTGTAATCTCTAATTATTTATCATTTTCTTCTGATTAACAAATAATTTTTTCAAAAATTTCCAAAGAAAACATAACAAAACTTTGTTTTCCTGTGATAACGATATAATAAATGAGATATAGAGATAATAAAACATGGGGTAGATTATAGAAAAATTGGCAGCATCACATAAGAGGAGTAGGTGTCACCATGTTACAGGCTGAAACAACTTTATATCTTGCTATAAATAACTCATTATCATGGGGAAAACAAATTAAATCACTAAATTATCTCAAAAAACAACATCAATAAATAGTTATCATGACAAAATGAGGGGAAAAATGTGGATTTTTTTTCTTCTCGACATTTTAAATGATGTTTTATAAAAGGTGCTATTTCGATGTAATGTATGAATTTTGCCAGGTGTAAAAAGAAGACATTCATATCAGTCATCTGGGAGTCTCAACAGTGTTTCTATTTACAGGACAATCTGTTTATAACAGTGTTTACATTTTCTCTTTTTCACTGAAAAATAGGTCCATTAAACAAAACGTTAAGCTGTTGGTTGGGTAATGCTCACGTTGCTATGCAGCTAACAGCAGTGTGTGAATAGAAATGCTAAGTGGTAACGCATATATTAACAGCACACTGTGGCGCTGATCACCTGTCCCTGAATAACTCACTACCAAGCGTCCTTTAAACTATTAATTGGACCAGTAGCCGGAGATGTTGACAGGGAACAACCACGACGAAAAGCATGTGTTAAAACAGTTCTCAATTACGGCACATTTTACTTCCTTTAAAAAAAACAACAACAACAACAACAAAAAAAAACTTCAAACAGCTCATTTTTTGATCGAGCCATAAATAAACAAATCCCCTTAATCTAATTACTTTGGAGATTTGACTGAGATCTTTCAAATACTAATATGTGCACAAGCCTTTTCTATGATCCAGCTGTTTTTGTTGTTTGGTGCAGCGTGCTTGAAAGCTTTAGGAAACTGAAAGACAGCACTGAAACTTGAATAGCTCATAAATGGCTGTGATGAATCTGAGGGCTGAGTGCAGTTCCAGGCTTTTTAGACTTGATGAATTCATTTCATCCATGAATGGTTTAAAGATCTCAGAACCTTCTTCTAAAAGTACCAACTTATGGGTGACATTAACTTCTCATCTGTCAGACATGCAGTGTAAACTCCTGATCCTGTGGTGTATCGACACAAACAGTGATGAAAGGTAAAACGCATGCTTGATTGTTCATCGAAAACCTTTACAATACAGTCAGGGAATCGGGTTCCTTACACTGGGGCATGTTTTTAATTAATTCATTTATTTATATGATCATAAACCATTATAAAATTTATCTAGGTATTTATACAAATGGTCAAATTTTGTCTTATCCATTTTACATTATATTATATAAGATATACACTAGATGCTATATCTGAGTGTTCACTATAAACAAGTAATAATATTTATTAAAGTTTCTTCTTTCACATCACTTATCTGAGTTATGCAAAGCAGAATGTTTTGAAGTGTGTAAGTTTTTACTTTTAAAATAGAGATATGTTTATGTTGTCTTTATTTTAGTGGTAAACAAGCAAAAAGTCCTGCGGTGTGACCATAATAAATGAAATATGAACATATAAAAAAAACTGAATGTTCATAAAGGCTTTCGTAATTAAGTCACACAAATTATTCAACCAATTTAAGGTTTTAAAACATACAAGATACCTATAATAATAATAATAATAATAATAATAATAATAGTAATAATAATAATAATAATAATAATAATCACAGTAAAATAACTTTTGTACTGAGAATGCTGTTCCTGAGGCATGACACAGAAGATCATATCTTTTTTAAACGGGCAGACCTCCAATGGAAGAATCAGGCAGGTGAGTATTAATTAATATAATTTCATTTAATTAAAAAAAAATCATAAAACCTGTCCATTACAAAAGAAATACTGTTTCATCTATATTTCCCAAGTACCAATACCTATATACATACACATATGTGATGCAGTGTTATTTCTCGGAAATAACGGACTCAGCCACAATACCTTTCTGAGATCGTTTGCTTACTCCTGTACACGTGTTTCAATGACTGCTGCACTGGGCGCCATGATTTCAGGAAGCACTGCTATAGGTTTTATTTCATTATGTCCCTTCTCCTGTTTCTTAGACCCCCCCCCCCCATTCATTTTCCAAACCGCTTACTCCTACCAGGGTCGCAGGGATCTCAGCCGACAATGAGCGAAAACGGGATACATCATGAACAGCTTTCCACGGCTAACACACAGACACACAACCATTCACACTCACATCCACAACTAGGGGCAATTTAGGACAGACTAATTAGTCAAATCTGCATGTCTTTGGACTGCAGGAAAGTACGTATCAGGAAGAAACCAACTCATATCTGCATATTTCACAAAGTATTGCCGGGTTAGGTAAAAGCTTATAATTAACAGGTAGATCTAGCATTAACTAGATACATTAACAATAATACCAATGAAAGATATTCACAAGTACATCCGGATAAATGTATATGAATCTGCTTTGTGTGTGTGTGTGTGTGTGTGTGTGTGTGTGTGTGTGTGTGTGCATGTGTGTGTGGTTGAGAACACGACAGAGAATGTGAAGGAGATTTGGGAAAATAAATTACTGTCTGTGCAGACAGCACAAATAAAGCAAATAACAGGTCGAGATGTCCTCTGATTCGCACACCCCCACACAAGCATTGCAAAGGTTAATGCCTGAGCTTAACACCTAACACAGTTTGTCAGCTAGTTCTCAGTACAAACACTGCAAAAGGTACCGAATGTGCTGCCAGATTCAGCCCGTGTTAAATCAATGGTTTGGCAATAAATCAGATTTAGACAATGCTCCCACTTTTCCAAAAGTACTCAATCAGCCAAGGCATGTGTTGGTCTCTGAGGTGCTTCTCTACTTTTGCACTGAAAGTATAACGCGAATGTAGAAAATAAATAAAGATGACTTCAATCTCAGTGAGCAGCACTGATGCCACACAATGAGAAGCTTCTGTGTTTGAATGCTACAACTACTGGAGGTCTTTCTGTGTGGAGTTTGCATGTTTTACCCGTGCTTTTATGTGTTTCCTCAGGGTACTCTGGTTTTCTTCTACAGCACAAAGACATGCAAATGAACTGAGGTGGCTACACAAAAATGCCCAATGGTAAACATGAGAGTTCAAATAGTTTTAATGTCTGTGCTCGCTCTATAATAGACTGGAAATGCTTCTCATCTAACATCAGCTGGGACTGAATCCGGCTTCCATGTGGCGCTTATGAATGGACAGATATAGGATGGTTGGATTGGATGGATCTCAGACAAAACCTAAATTATGGCTTAACTCTTTTAAAAAATGTGGGGCCGGTGGTGTAGTGGTTAGGGTGCTGCACTCATAATCGGGAGGTTGTTGAGTTCGAATCCCACTGAGACCCTCACTGTGCTAAGACCCCTGGGCAAGGTCTCAACCACAAGTGTGCCTCTGTTCACCCAACAGTATAAATGGGTACCAGTAAAAATATACTGGGAAGGTAACCTGCGATGGACTACCGTCCCATCCAGAAGGAGTTGAACTCCTGGTCGCTTCATGATACAGAAACCGGGGATAAGCACCGGCCTGATGAGCCAATAGGCTCGGGTGTAAAAACCCAACAGACTTTACCTCATAGAAAATGCACACTCTTACACCCCAATTTCACTGGACTGTAGCATGCAAGGATCGTGTAGCGTAAAGGCACGGAACGCAGTGTACAGAAGAGCTTCAGCATTTTTACACAGAAAATGGGTGAAAATCCTACGGAAAAGTGGAAATTTTTACACTATCGGAACGTTCACAGCATGTGCAGAACAGGTACGGCAAAGTACGCCAAAATGACTCACGGAATTTTTTTGGCCTGCCGGAAGCATACGGAAGTGGAGGACGATTCGAGGAATAACTACAGAATCACACGGAAGATGAGGGAATAATTGTGGAACGTTTGCGGATGACAACACTCTTGTTTCTGTAAGACTGCCGTGCTCCAGTGAAATGGGGGTGTTAGACTCTTTACAGCATATTTAATTGCATGGGATTTTTACACATTATTTATTTGTTTTATTTAAATCTTTTCTAATTGCAGTGGTGGCCCAGGGGTAAGGTGCTGGATTACCAATCCTAAAATTTGGGATTCAAGTCCTACTGTCTACAGGTTGTCACTGCTGTCCACCCAGTGCAGCAAACTGGGTTATCAAAGGCCAACAATATGTCCCCCACTGTTTATGGTGGAAGGCATGTAATTGAACCAGTGCTGACTTTCCTCAAGAGTAGCTGTATAGCCGTCAGTGTGTATCTGTCCTGCGATGGCCTGACGAGCTTTCCACGGTGTACTACGCCTTTGTCTAGAGTTTCCTGAGATGGGCACCAGCCTCCCCGTGACCCGAATTAGGATTAAGCGATTGAGAAAATGAATTAAATTTTTTTACAAAATATTGTATTTTTATTTATCTGTCACATATGACTTACAGCACTTATTTTCACACATGGTTTTAAATAATTATAAGTGAAACATGCCTTCTCCTATATTAAAGCACTTTAACATAAACCATAAAGCTGTGTACTTTAAGTGCATAAAGAAGCCGATAGTGTAAGAAATTATCTAAAAAATTACAACTGATGTTTACGAGTTTTTCGAGGATACGGTGAACTCCACCTAGTAATGTCTTCCTTTCGGCTTTTTTCCCTTTTACCCGGGAGTCGCCACAGCGAATCATTTGATTCGCATGTTTGATTTGGCAGAGGTTTTTACGTCGGATGCCCTTCCTGTCACAACCCTTTTTAGCAAGGGACAGAAACACGCTGACGACTTTGCAGCTACTCTTTACGAAAGTCAGCAATGGCTCTTTTACATGCCTCACACCATAGACAGTGAGAGACATGGCCCGCCTTTGATAACCCAGTTAGCTGCACTGGGGGGGACAGTGACAACCTTGTGGAGAGTGGGACTTGAACCCCCAACCTTTGGATCAGCGATCCAGCACCCTATACCACTAGACCAGCACTGCCTCATGAACTCCACCTAGTAAACAGGTGAAAAAAGAAGCCTTTGTAGTTCAACAGTTCATTCCTACACTGAAAAACAAAATAAAAAATAACTGGTAAATAAATCAGAATAATTTTTTATTGAATGGTATTTTGTTTAATGTAGAAAAAAGCCAGAAGGCGTGCAATTTATATTCATAACACAGCATCTCAATGTTTAAAAGTTGAACTAAATTGTAGTTGACTAATTCTTTTTATTTAAATGTCTCCATAGCTTAAATGATAAAAGAGGTACATTTGAATTTGCATACAAAAAGAGAACACGAACACCTTCAGTGAATTTTCATGAATCATGCCTTTAATAAAACTGAGGCAAAGACCCCACTATATTTATCTGTTAAAAGCTATTCTCTCATTTATTTGCTAAACCACTCAATCCTAAATAGTGTCACAGGGAGGCTGGATCCTATCTCAGCCGACACCGAGTAAAGGCAGGGTAGACCATGAACAAATGCAAGGCCATCGTAAGACCAACATGCTTAATTTTGTTCACAATCACATCCACGATTACAACCAATTTGGATCAGTGGTTTATCCGAAGGTACATATCTTTATACTGTAGGAGGAAACCAAAGTACTGTACCTGGAAAGCATGCAAGCACAGGGAGAACATGCAAACTCCACAATGAAACACCTGAGCCTGAGAATCAAAGCCAGGACCCTCTTGCTGTGAGACGGATATGCTCACCACTACACCACAGTGCTGCTCGTGGTTAAGAATTATTATAAACATTTTATGGTTTAATAGATACTTCTATACATTTCCTGCTTTTTAAACCAATTACTGTATGTCATTTGTCCATTTATTACTATTTATAAAATATAAAAGAACAATGATCAGAGTTCACATTATTTAAAAATTGGAAACATAAGAAACAGTTCTTTATATGTATATAAATATATGTATATATAATATATACATATACAGTGAGCCCTTGCTACCTTGCGCTTCAGTTCCTGTGGCTTCAGTGCATTGAGGGTTTTTCAAAACTATTCATTAAAAAATAAAAAAATAAGGAAATTAAAGAAAAATATGGAAAAAATGAAGGAAAATGCCACAAAACAAGGCCAATTATGCAAAAAACCCCAAACAAACAAAAACAACCCAAAACCCCCCAACAAAACGACTTACATTTTATGTGAGGTGCGCATCTGTATGTGTGTGTATTTATATTTTATTTACATCTTATGCATTATTTTTAAAAGTTTAATTGTTATTATAAGCATTGATAGCGTTGAATATGTTTTTATTGAGATTATATACACATATCGATGTTCGTATACATCAGTTATATATATATATATATATATGTGTGTGTGTGTGTGTGTGTGTGTGTGTGTGTGTGTGTGTAATAGAATACACAGTATATAAAAAGCTGAATTATTGTTCCTTGACTACATTTCATTGCAAAGTAAATGTTCACTATATAAATGAATTGTGGGACTGACACCATGATCTACTTACATTCTTCTTTTCCTTTCGGCTGTTCCCTTCAGGGGTCGCCACAGCGAATCATCTGCCTCCATCTCACCCTATCCTCTGCATCTTCTTCTCTTACACCAACTGCCTTCATGTCCTCTTTCTCCACGTCCATGAATCGTCTCTTTGGTCTTCCTCTAGGCCTTCTGCCTGGTAGTTCAAACCTCAGCATCCTACTACCAATATATTCACTATCCCTCCTCTGTACATATCCAAACCATCTCAATCTAGCCTCTCTGAATTTGACTCCAAAACGTCTTACATGTGCTGTCCCTCTGATGTGCTCATTCCTGATCCTATCCAGCCTTGTTACTCCCAAAGAGAACCTCAACATTTTCATCTCTGCTACTTCCAGCTCTGCCTCCTGTCTTTTCCCCAGGGCCACTGTTTCTAAACCATACAACATTGCTGGCCTCAACACCGTCTTGTACACTTTTCCTTTCATTCTTGCCGATACCTTCCTATCACACATCACACCGGACACTTTTCTCCAACCATTCCAACCTGCCTGCACACACTTCTTCACTTCTTTTCCACACGCTCCATTGCTCTGGATTGTTGAGCCTAAGTACTTAAAATCCTCCACCTTCCTTATCTCTGCTCCCTGTAACCTCACCGTTCCTGTTGGGTCCTTGGCATTCATACACATGTATTCTGTCTTACTGAGGCTAACCTTCATTCCCCCTCCTTTCCAGGGCATACCTCCACCTCTCTAGATTTTCCTGCACTTGTTCTCTGCTCTCACTGCAGATCACAATGTCATCTGCAAAGATGATAGTCCATGGGGATTCTTGTCTAACCTCGTCTGTCAGCCTGTCCATCACCATAGCAAACAAGAAGGGGCTCAGAGCTGACCCTTGATACAGTCCCACCTCCACCTTGAACTGTTCTGTCACACCGACAGCACAGCTCAGCACTGTCTTACATCTATCATACATGTCCTCCACCACTCTAACATACTTCTCTGCCACTCCAGACTTTCTCATGCAATACCACAGTTCCTCTCTCGGCACCCCGTCATATGCTTTCTCCAGATCCACAAAGGCACAATGCAGCTCCTTCTGACCTTCTCTGTACTTCTCTATTAACATCCTCAAGTTAAACACTGCATCTGTGGCACTCTTTCTTGGCATGAAACCAAACTGTTGTTCACAAATGCTGATCTCTGCCCTTAGTCTGGCGTCCACTCTTCTTTCCCATAACTTCATCATATGGCTCATTAACTTTATCCCTCTGTAGTTGCCACAACACTGCACATCTCCCGTGTTCTTAAAAATGGGCACCAGCACACTTCTCCTCCATTTCTCTGGCATCCTCTCACTCTCTAAGACCTTGTTGAATGTTCTTGTCAGGAAATCTACTGCTACTCTCCTAGACACTTCCATACCTCCACCGGTATGTCATCAGGACCAACTGCCTTTCCACTCTTCATCCTCTTCAATGCCCTCCTCACTTCACCCTTACTAATCTTTGCTACTTCCTGGTCCTCAACAGTCACCTCTTCTACTCTTTTTTTCTCTCTCATTTTACTCATTCATCAGTTCTTCAAAGTACTTTCCATCTTCCCAGCACACTTCTGTCGTCAGTCAATACATTTCCCCCTCTGTCCTTAATCACTCTAACTTGCTGCACATCCTTCCCATCTCTATTTCTCTGCTGTGCCAACCTGTATAAATCATTTTCTCCCTATTTATTTTCCAACCGAGCATACAAGTCATCATACACCCTTTGTTTGGCCTTTGACACCGCTACCTTCGCCTTATGCTGTGTCTCCCTGTACTTCTGTTTACTCTCAATGTCCCACTTCTTCTTAGCTAACCTCTTCCTTTGTACACACTCCTGCACTTCCTCATTCCACCACCAAGTCTCCTTATCTCCTCTCCTTCCAGATGACACACCGAGTATTCTCCTACCTGTCTCCCTGATCACATTAGCTGTGGTTGTCCAGTCATCTGGCAGCACCTCCTGACCACCCAAAGCCATTTTCAACTCCTCCTTGAAGACAACCCGACACTCTTCCTACTTTCAGTCCTAGACTCATGCCTTTCCTCCTCTCTCTCTACCTACGAACACGCCTCCCGCCTCTCCTTCTTCGACGTCTTCGACCAACAGTAGTCCAATTTCCACCAGCACCCTGTTGGTTAACAGCACTGATGGCGGTCGTTGTTAACCCGGGCCTCGACCGATCCGGTATGAATTTCTTTGTTGTGACTCGCATGTTCTATTTGGCATTTGTTTTATGCCGGATGCCCTTCCTGACGCAACCCTCTGCATTTATCCGGGCTTGGGACCGGCGTGAGGGAAAGACACTGGCTTGTGCCCCTCCCTCACGGCTGCATTATGATCTACTTACATTATAACTATATTAATATCTGATAATAAACCACAGGTATGTTAAAAAAAGAACAGACCACATCTCTAAGTCAAAGACCATGTACAGTAGGTTTCAGTTTAAAAATACAACAAGCACTACTGAGCGAACTCACACTACTTTCACACCTGTTCTTGATTTTTATTCACGAGAAGTTACAGGGAAAAAAACAGAAACGCAGTGTATCCATAAATCCATCCTTTTCACATTTAAAAATCTGTCCCAACCCATCCCGTTTATTGCATGTTCATCTTTTCTACTAAATCCCCAATCACCAGCCGACGGGTCCGAGTCCTAATGGAATTTGAATTGTGTTTATGTGGGAGTGATGGGCAGAATTTCGAGATTAGTTTTTCAACTCATACAAAACACAGCATGTCTTTTGCAGAATGCCACGTCTGGAGAGTGAAAGAAAAAAATAAATAAATAAAACAGTTCCACTATTTCATACACTGTATGTTTCCATCCAGTTCTCATGTGATGTACAAATACACTGTATTTCCAGCAGCACCATATGTGCATTTGGATTTTAGGGAAATGATTGTGGATTTATGCACCTTATTTTTTTAATCTGTGCATGTCAGAGTGGTGTGTGTGTCTCTCTCTCTTTGTATCTGTGTATCTCTCTCTCTCTCTCTCTCGCTCTCTCTCTCTCTCTCGCTCTGTGTTTTGGGATCTGCTTAACTATTCAGCACACAGCAGCACCTTATTTTTTCCTCACAATTCATCATTTGACAGAGAGAGTGGGGGGCTGGGAGGGGTCGTGAACTCATCGGAGAATAAGTAGGAGGCTAGCATTACTGTCAGGATGAGGAAAGCTTCCATTAATTCGACGTTGAACCAATTCCCTTGCGAGGACACGGCAAAAATGTCCGTGTACATGTGTGTGTGTGTAACATGTGTGTTTTTTGGGTAGAAATGCAAATAGCGCGACACAATGATGAATGTATTTCTGTGAGTGCAGCTTTACCATTAATGGCTGTGTGTTAATGTTTGCCAGTGAACATGTGTGTATGTTGAACAGCTGCTCCTAGAGTAGACACAGCAAGTGCTACGAATGTGAAGATGCATCAGTTTTATGGCTTCGTGTTTATTAGCTTACTCCATTATTAAAATAATCTCTCTCGCGTAGCAGCTTTAGCAGATCTCATTTCCCAGCTCGATCGTAGATATATGAGATTCTGTGAGCGGAGTTAACTTTCATAATTACTATAGAAAAAAGAAAAGAAAAGAAAAAAGAAATAATAATAATTAGACTGTGTACATAGTGCAGTTCCACTGGACCTGGACAGTACGGTGAGGTAAAAAATCCAATATTTTATTGTGCGTTCCTTTCCCAAGTGAGCCATACATATGGGGAAATCAGAAATAACACAGACCGCTGATTAGCCGAAGTAAAATTGTCCGTGAGTTTATTTTATTATTTTGGAAAATAAAAAAGTGATGTCATTCCATTCTTAAAACACTATACTGTCTGGCACACCAAAAAAAGTGGATTGAATTAAAAATAAAATTGTGCAAACACCATTAGCCGAGATTACAGCTCATAATCTCCATGCCATTGTTGCTTCAGTTGGTCGGGTTGAGGGTCAGCCACATTATGTGGCACTAAAATAAGGTCAGATGATGACCTGAATGTCCTCAATGATCAGGTTATCCCATCAGTAGGCTTTTCCTTCCCTGATGGCATGGATATATAATTAGAGCACCAATAAAACAATACCACATGGGTTAAAAATGGCTTGAAACTCTGTCTACTAGACAATAATAATAATCCTGAACATTGTAATGCCTACACTGATGTGGGGTCATCTGTTTGGTATTTGTCTATGCCAAGGAATTAAAAAATGCTGATGCCCTGTAATTACAAGTGGGAACCACCCACCTCCTCCAGCCCATGTTGGGAGTCTGTGAAAGCATGCTCATTCTCCCATGTATGCTTGGAAAGACTCCTCACTCACAAAGGTTTATGCCCACATATTCATTCTAATCTGATATTGTTTCTATAGTAACAGCTATTGTTAACAAGGGAAACTCATCAGAAAAGTATCGCATTCTTGTGTTTTACTAAGACACTGGTGAGAAACTGACAAAATTATTTATTTCACAAACATTACACAACACTTCAAGTAAATTGGGAAAATGTGTCATTCTTTCTTTAAAAAAATCCCTTACATGATTGCTCACTCATTCACCCACCAAACTGCTTAATTCTAATAGAGTCACAGGGAGGCTGGAGCCTATCTCAGCCGACATTGAGAGATGGCAGAGTGTACCCTGAGCAGCTTGCTGGATCATCGCAGGGAAAACACACACAACCATTCACACTCACGTCTAAGGGCAATTTCAAACATCCAGCTGAGATAGCCCAACGTGCATGTCTTTGGACTGTGGGAGGAAACCGGCGTGTCCAGAAGGAGAGCCACAGGACAAAGCACAAAAATAACATGTAAACACTACTCAGAAACACCTGAGCCCTTGACTCGAACCCAGGACCTTCATGCTGTGAGGTGGATGTGCCAACCAGTACGCCAGTGTGCCGCATATTACATAATCAGTGCTTAAAAATTTATTACAAGACCTGAAAAAAAATTTTGGCTGTGAGTTCATATATATCAAGAAGATCACCCAAAAACATTTATATAAAATGTGTGAATAAGAAACAGCAATGGCAGCATGGTGGCATAGTGGTTATAACATCCGCCTGACAGCAAGAAGGCCTGTGTTCGATTCCCAGCTTGGGTGTTTCTGTGTGGGGTTTGCATGTTCACCTCGTGCTTGCATGGGTTCCTTTTGGGTACTCTGGTTTCCTCCCAAAAACATGCACAGGAGGCTAATTGGCTGTTCAAAATCACCCCTAGGTGTGAGTGTGAATGGTTGTGTGGAGTGTGACCTTGCAATGGCCTGGCTAATTGTCCAGGGTGTACCCCGCCCTTGCCTGATGGGGCTGAAATGAGTGCCAGCCTGCCTGCAACCCTAATTAGGATTAAGCGGTTGAGAAAATGAATAAATGAATGAAAAGAAACAGCGATCTGAAACACTAGGCGTGTTGAACTGGCCAAGATTCAAAGTTAAACAAATATGGAAGTTAAATGATGCATGAACTTCTTCCAGAGAAAATCTATGGAAACAGGCAGTAGCACAGAGTGGAAACTTTGGGAGTGAGGGTATCAAAACAATGTCAGCAAGAGTCCTCACTGCTATCAAAGGCCAGATAAGTCCTAATTAGTAAATGTTTTCAAATTTCTTTTGGATTTTGCATTTTACATTTAAGCAACCATAGTACTGTTTTCAGTGAGGCAGTGAGGCAGGCAGTGGTGGCCTGGTGGTATAGGTTGCTGGATCGCTGATTCTAAAGCTGGGAGTTCAAGCCCCACTCACCACAAGGTTCTCATTGTCCCCGACAGTGCAGCTAACTGGGCTATCAAAGGCCGGCCATGTCTCTCACTGTCTATGGTGTGAGGTTCATGGAAAAGAACCATTCATTGCTCACTTTCAACAAGAGTAGCTGCAAAGCCGTCAGCATGTTTCTGCCCTGTGATGGCCCGGTGAGCTGTCCAGGGTGTACTCTGCCCTTGCCCAGAGTTGGATGGAATGAGCACCAGAATCCCTGCAACACTAATTGGGATTAATAGGTTACAGAAAATTAACTAAATGAACTGAATTCTCTCTTCTTTCAACTAACATATACAAAAAAGTTAAGTGTATTACAGTAAGCACACATTTTTCACAGGGGTTTCCCGCGAATCAAGAAATTCCATGAGTTATTTACCCGGCAGTAAAACCATATGTATCATATTACGTGTGCAAATTATTAGCACAGAAGTAAAATCCTATATATGATATCAAATGTACTAAAATATGCTTCTTACACACATTCTATAGACAGTCTTACTCATTAATGCAGTAAAATGTAATGATGATTAAGTAAAAACTATGTAATTGTGTACTGTGATAATATAATATATAAACAGTATACAATGTGTGTGTGCGTATACATACATATATATATGTACAGTGGTACCCCTTTACGAAAGTCAGCAATGGTTCTTTTACATGCTTCTCACCATAGAGAGTGAGAGACAAGGCCCGCCTTTGATAACCCAGCTAGCTGCACACTTGGGGGGGGGGAGTGACAACCCTGTGGGGACTTGAACCCCCAACCTTAGGATCAGCGATCCTGCGCCCTATCCACTGGACCATCACTGCCCCAATGCCGCAAAGCTGTCAGCGTGTTTCTGTCCCTTGCTAAAGGGTTGTGACAGGAAGGGCATCCGACATAAAAACCTATGCCAAATCAAATGTGCGAATCATATGATTCGCTGTGGCAACTATCGAGAACAGGAAAAAGCCGAAAAGAAAAGAAGACAGTGGTTCCTCACCTTACGAAAGTAGATCACCAAACAGAAAACAAGTTCACGTTACGAAAGCACCATCTTAAAAATTCAAACGTGCCATTCAAACATTAAAACAATGCATGAGCTGCTCTCCCATCAATGATGTTCAAACATCCCGCCCCGCTGGCCTCCCATTGGCGAACTGAGCTGTCGTTCATGTCGCCTTCACTCAAGCGCCATCTTGAACAGGGATCCCATTGCCTAGGAGGAATGACGCATTTACCTCCCATTGCCTATTATAGAGCTGAATCCACCCTGATGCTTTTCGTGTAAAGGACAGAGTTACTGTTGTTTTAATGTTGACTCAGGCTTTTAACCTTCCAGAAACAGTTGTAAGATTATAACTCTGCTAAGAAGACATGGTCAACATGTGCGCGCACACACACACACACACACACACACACACATGCCCGCACACACACACACACACACACACACACACACACACACACACACACACACACACACACACACACACGTGTGATTTCTGGTGCGATTGAGGAGAAGAAACAGGCTCGAGTGATATCACAAAGGAATATGGCCAAACCTGTCTACCATCGGGAATTTATTGAAGCAGAAGGAGGTCTTAAAAGGTATGCTTTTATAATTTTTAAAGGGTTTAGCATCGTACTGGGAACCTTGGAATGAATCACGCATTTTACATGTAAAATGCGGTTCAACTTACAAAGATTGCAGGTTACGAAAAAGGCTCTGGAATGGATTAATTTCGTAAGATGAGGTGTGTGTGTGTGTGGGATCCCTCACTTTCCACGGTTAATTGGGACCGAGCCCCCCC
Organism: Plotosus lineatus; assembly: GCA_024760905.1. Classification (NCBI taxonomy): domain Eukaryota; kingdom Metazoa; phylum Chordata; class Actinopteri; order Siluriformes; family Plotosidae; genus Plotosus; species Plotosus lineatus. Next base: position 27,619,909 of record CM045740.1, on the reverse strand, counting down.
CCAAACTGTCGAATTCCACCCTACATAAATACATCGACCCTACATAAATTCATATTCAACTTTATAAATGCTTATAATAACAATTAAACATTCAAAAATAATGCAGAAGATGTAAATAAAATATACACACACATACACACAGATGCGCTTGCACGCACTTAGATGCGCACCTCACATAAAAATGTAAGTAGTTTTGATGGGGAGTTTTGGGTTGTCTTTTGTTTTTGTTTGTTTAGGGTTTTTTATTTTTAATTTGATGAATATTTAAAAAAAAAATACAAAAAACGATGCACTGAAGCCTCATGAATTGAAGCGCGAAGTAGCGAGGGATCCCTGCATATTCATTCACTGCATAATGGTGCCCTACTGCAGCATAACCTTTTCCTTCCTGTATCATATCAAGCAGTTCTACTTTTTTTATGCATCGTCATTACCGTTTTCAGGCGCTTAGGCTCCTTACCAGAAGCCTGAGAAGATGCACGGCGTTTGGGTGGCATCATAGAGCTTAACTGGGAATTAAAAACACACACAAAATACACATTGACAACTTGTGTACGAATGAGGAAAAAGGGCCGTATACATCATCTCAACCAATCAGCAGGAAGAAGAAACAAAAGCTCTCAGCCACTGGCTAAATTTTAATCACGTGCCAGTTACTTCTGGGTTTGTCGGCAATCCGTGAGTATGTGGGGGCGCGAGGGCAAAACCGCAAATGGTAAAGGGCCTACTGTATACTTTTCTTATATATTTATAGGGGGGCATGGTGGCAGTCCTAGGCTCGCATGTTTCTCTGTAGAGTTTGCATGCTCTCCCCATGCTTCTGTGGGTTTTCTCCAGGTACTCAAGTTTCCTCCTACAGTCCAAAGTTGTGCACATTAGGCTGATTGTATGTTACAAATTATCCCCTAGGTGTCGGTTCAGCGTGTACTCCGCCTTCACCCATTGTCAGCAGACACATGCCCCAGCCTTCCAGCGGCAAACGAGTGTGTGAGAGTAAGTAAAACACAGTATTTTTATTGTTTTCATTTCTGACAGGTGCTTTAATAACGTTTAATGCACTATGTTGCTTATTTGCTGATGTATCAAATCAAACACTTTTCAACCTGCTGTTATGAGAAAATAATCACTTGGAGTAACTGTGCTTTATTTCTCATTTTAATCACTTTCACTAATAATAGTCAAGAATAAAAATATTTTCAATTTTCAGCATGCTCTGGTTGTAAGAAAATGTTTCATTCCTTTGCCACAAGCATTTTTCCATCATTAATTTGGCTGCAATCATTAAGGGCTGGCTGTGTGATCAAATTCTAGTGTTGTAAAGTTGGGATTTTTTTGCCTCAGTATTTGGCTGGATCGTCATTCATTCATTCATTCATCCTCATTCATTTTCTGAACCGCTTAATCCTAATTAGGGTCACTGGGAGGCTGGCGCCCATCTCAGCCGACTCTGGGAGAGGGCAGAGTACACCCTGGACGACTCGCTAGGCCATTGCAGCATTCATTTTCTGAACTGCTTAATCCTAATTAGGGATCATTCATTAATTTTATTTTTGAAAACACTTAATCCTACTACTATGATCATGTGGAGGCCTATCTCAACCGACACTGGTCGAAGGTGTGGTATACCCTGTACATATACCCCCCCCACACACACACACAAAAGCATTCACATTCACATCCATACATGGGACTATTTGGACTTTGGACTGCATGAGGAAACTGGAGTACCCGGATAAAACCCAGGCAAGCACCTACGAACTCCATACAGAAACACCCTCGTCGAGCCTCGAACCCAGGACCTTCTTGCTATGATGTGGACATGCTAACCACGTTAGCAACTACACGTAAACCACTGTTGGGCTGGATGCTGTCAGACCCAAAACACTACATACATTTACTTGTCGCTATCTCTCAATGTGTATGCATGAGAAATCTTTTTGTTTGCTAATGTCATTAAGAGCTCAATGTTTCTCAAATTATTTGGTAGACACACACACACACACACACACACACACACACACACACACACACACACACACACACACACACACATACAGAGACAAACCAGCACACTCACAGAGACACAGTATGATGTGACTAGACTTCTAACAGAGCAAGTATAATAGTCAGTCAGTGAGAGAGAGGGAAAAAGAGAGCGAGAGAGAGAGAGAGAGAGAGAGAGAGAGAGAGAGAGAGAGAGAGAGAAGGAACATGATATAAAGTAGTAAAGGCGACTTAACCAGGCACACCTCCACCCCATTTGCTCTGAGTGTAAGCCAGAGAAAGAGAGAATATATGCGAAGAAAAGGGTAAAGAGGGAGACAGAGAGAGAAATATGGACAGAATGCTCGCTTGCTCTCGGTTCTCCCAGCGACTGAGCAATCCTAATAAAGCTTTTAGCTCGGATAATTAAGAGTCACCCATATGCAAAACTCGATGCTCGATTTACCTCTGCTCATTCCCTTCCTTCAATCCCCCTCTCCCTCCTTCTCTCCACCTCCTGCTTTCTTCCTAATCTGATTCTGAATCATTCACTGTGACCCTTTCTCTCCTCCCTGCTGGATAAATCCCTTGCTCCATCTCTCGTCATTTTGGCTCTGGCCTTTGAGACGGTGCCTTTTTTTGCACTGCTCATACAGTTGCTGTCGTTTTCCTCCCTCTTTCTCTACCGCTCCCTCCTCCAACCGTGTCTCATTCTGGCTGTCTCCCCTCCTTCCCTGTCTCTCTCTCATTCCCTTTTTGTCTCCCACTCCTTGCCACTGTCTTTTTTAATCCTCTGTTTTCCTCTCTCTGTCTTATGTCTGTCACTCTTTCTTATTCCCTTTTTTGTAGCTTGTGTATTTTCCTTTCCTCTCTCCACCCTTCTCGCTTATTTTTATTTTATCTCCTTCCCTTTCTTTCTTTCACATTTTCTCTCACTCTTTCGCTCCCTCTCTCTCTCTCTCTCTCTCTATATATATATATATATATATATTCTCTCTCTCTCTCTCTCTCTCTATATATATATATATATATATATATATATATATATATGTGCACATCCTTCTTTCTCTCACTGTATAGCTCGCTCCTTCCTTCACCCACTCTGTATCTTTCCTCTTCATTATTTCTTTCACATTTACTCTTATTTTTCTCTCCATCTATTTACCTCTCTCTCTCTCTCTCTCTCTCTCTCTCTCTCTCGCTGTCTCTCTACAGCTGTTTAGAAGTGCGGGATGAGATGAGCATTGACGTGCCGTATTCAGCGGCGAGGAGGAGCGTAGAAAAGCCAGTTCAAGGACAGCATGGGGAGAGAATAAAAAGAGGGAGGACGAGATGAGGTGCTGGCTTTTCATAATGGCACGGTTCCAGTTGGGGGAGAGAAAAACAAAAGAATATGACACAGAATGGACAGACTAGAGCGATGTGTTGTCTGATGGGAGGGTTATGAGAAAATCAGATTAAATAATGCATGAATTATGGATGCATACATCACAAATATGATACACACATAAATACCCACACACTTACAGCCTCTCTCCTTGGCATACATTTTTACTAGATGCTGATATAACATATCCACGAGAGAAAGAGAGAGAAGGAAAAAATGGATTCTTAGATATACTGTACTGTAATTCTCTGTCGAAGAAACAATCAGATCTTTCTCAGGGTCATTCATTCATTCATTCATCCATTCATTCATTTTCTCAACCACTTCATCATAATTAAGATCGCAATATAGGCTTTATAGGTTCATTATAGGCATTTTTATGTATTTAAAGTACACAGCTTTATTATTTATTATAAAGTGCCTTCACATACGGGGAAGTCATGATTAATGCTTTTTCATGCTTAATTATTTGAAATCATGTGTGAAAATTAAGTGCTGTAAATCATAAGTGAAAGTTAAATACATTTTTTTTTGTAAAAATATCATTCATTTGCTGAACCACTTAATCCTAATTAGGGTCACTGGGAGGCTTGCTCCCATCTCAGCCGACTCTAAGCGAGGGCTGAGTACACCCGGGACAGCTCACCAGGCCATTGCAGGGCAGAAACATGCTGATGGCTATGCAGCTACTCTTGAGGAAAGACAGCAATGGTTCTTTTACATTACTCCCACCACAGACAGTGAGACTTAGGGCTGGCCTTTGATAACCCACTTAGCTCCACAGCACTGACACCCCGCTGATAGCGGGGCTGGAATCCTCAACCTTGGGATCATTAATCCATCACCCTACCACCAGTGCCACCATTGTGGCTTATGCATAAACATTTTTTGTTTATTCATTCATCGAACCGTTTAATCCTGATAGGAATATGCAGCGGCTGGAACCACAAAGGGGTGCACCATAAACAGCTCACCAAACACACACACACATAACCATTCACACTTTTTGGAACAGCCGATTAGCCTAATGTGCATGTCTTTGGCCTGAAGGAGGAAACCAGAATGCCTGAAGAAAACCCAAGCATGCACAGCGAGAACATGCAAACTACCCACAGAAACACCCTCACTGAGGCAGGGACTCGAACCTGGGACTCTCTTTCTCTGATGCCGATGTGCTAATTGCTACACCACCGGCAACCGACATTAGAATATCCATCACGAAAAAAATTGAGCATTCGCTGTAGAGCTACATTATTTATTTAATTGTATAATTTCTAAGATTACGTGTTCTACAAATGGAAAATCTTCACTTACAGTTTAAAAAAAAAAAAAATCGCAGGTTGTTTGAGGAAGGGGCTTTAGGTGAGGATAAAAAGGTTACCTGTCCACTGCCAGGTTAGTCCACATATGAATAACCATTCACACTCACATTCACACTCATGGGTCATTTAGAGTAGGTAGCTGACCAAATGCTTATGTCTCCGGGGTGTCGGTGAAAAAGAAGAACACAGAGGAAACCTACACAAAGTAGGCTAGAACATGTAACCTCCAGACAAGAAGGCCCTTGTCAGCCCTGCGTTATGCAGCTCTTTGTATTTTAGCAATTGAATGACATGTTGGTACCTTCTGCATTACAGAATTCCTTTTGTTTGTCAAGGTCCTCTTGCTTTATTTATTTATCAGTATTTTCGTACTGATCATTGATGGAACAGTCAATAGTAATTTGAAAGCTCAAGGGCAGCAGAATACATATTTATAAAAGACATGACCATTTGAAAAGCCAACTGAATGTAACTTTTAGTCACAATTCAAAATACAGTCTGCAATAATATTCTGCAAATACTGCACCATTGCTAAATGACTATGATGTTTGCAGATGACATTGTGATCTGTAGTGAGAGCAGAGAACAAGTGCAAGAAAATCTAGAGAGGTGGAGGTATGCCCTGGAAAGGAGAGGAATGAAGGTTATACTCAGAAAATTAGAATACATGTGTGTGAATGAGAAGGACATAGGAGGAACGGTGATGTTACAGGGAGCAGAGATAACGAAGGTGGAGGATTTTAAGTACTTAGGCTCAACAATCCAGAGCAATGGAGAGTGTGGAAAAGAGGTGAAGAAGCGTGAGCAGGCAGGCTGGAATGGTTGGAGAAAAGTGTCTGGTGTGATGTGCGATAGGAGAGTGTCAGCAAGAATGAAGGGAAAAGTGTACAAGACGGTGGTGAGGCCAGCGATGTTGTATGGCTTAGAAACAGTGGCGCTGAGGAAAAGGCAGGAGGCAGAGCTGGAGGTAGCGGAGATGAAAATGTTGAGGTTCTCTCTGGGAGTAACGAGGATGGATAGGATCAGAAATGAGTATATCAGAGGGACAGCCCATGTAAGATGTTTTGGAGACAAAGTCAGAGAGGCTAGATTGAGATGGTTTGGACATGTACAGAGGAGGAATAGTGAGTATATTGGCAGTAGGATGCTGAGGTTGGAACTACCAGGCAGAAGGCCTCGAGGAAGACCAAAGAAGAGATTTATGGATGTGGTGAAGGAAGACATGAAGGTCGCTGGAGTCAGAAAAGAAGATGCAGAGGACAGGGTGAGATGGAGGCGGATGATTTGCTGTGGCGACCCCTGAAGGGAGCAGCCGAAAGTAAAAGAAGAAAAAGAAGAAGACTGCACCATTGCTAAATGTCTCACTAACCTAATTACAATACAGGATTTTAAAAACACACACACACACACACACACACACACACACATATATATATATATATATATATATATATATATATATATATATATATATATATATATATATATATATATATATATATATATATATATATATATATATATATATATATATATATATATATACAGGGATCCCTCACTTTCCCTCGCGGTTAATTGGGACCGAGATCCGCACGTGACCATCGAAATCCGGTAAGTTGGATCATGCCCCAACCCCCTGCCCCTGACTGACATATACGTACATGTATATGTGTATATAATATCGATAAATACATATTCAATGCTATAAATGCTTATAATAACAATTCAACATTAAAAAATAACATAAGATGTAAATAAAATATAAATACACATACATACAGATGGTATTGCATGAGAAGATGACACACATACATTCACGCGCACAGATGCGTGTGCACACACAGATGTAACAATGTAAGTAGTTTTGATGGGAGATTTTGGGTTGTTTTTTGTTGGTTTAGGGTTCTTTTCTGCACAATTGGCCTTGTTTTTGTGGCATTTTCCTTAAGTTTTTCCCCTATTCTTCCTTAATTTCCTTATTTTTTTAATTCAATGAATATTTATTTATTTCTATTATTTAAAAACCGCGATGCACTGAAGCCGCATGAATTGAAGCGCGAAGTAGAGAGGGATCCCTATATATATATATATATATATATATATATATATATATATATATATATATATATATTGAGGGAACAGCCGAAAGGAAAAGAAGAAGTCGTTTAAGGTCTGGTGGAAATAAATAAATAAATGAATAAATCTCAGGTACATTGCCTGACAATGCTCTGGAGCAAGTGCAGGAAAGGTTAACACTAGGTTTGGTTTTCTTCACTTGATCTATACATTAATTTGTATCACCGGTATTCATTCATTTTCTAAACTGCTGAATCCTAATTAGGGTCTTGTGGAGGTTGGTGGCCATCTGAGCCAACTATGGCGGAGGTCAGAGTACACCACTGACAGCTCGCCAGGCTACTGCAGGGCAGAAACACACTGACAGCTATGTAGTCTACTCTTTGTGAAAGTCAGCAATGGTTTTTTTGACATGCCAGTCTGTAGTGAGAGCAGCTGCACTGGGGGACAGCAGTGGCAAACCTGTTGATAGTAGGCTTAAACCCCCAACCTTGGGATCAGTAATCCAGCACCTTTACCACCAGGCCTCCACTGCCTATCACCTGTTTTGTTCATTTAATTATCCGAATATCAGGTTCATGTTCCGTGCTCCTGTTCGGAGTTGTTTTGCTTGATGAAAGTTTGCCTGCCTATCTGAGTTATATTGTGTGTTTTTATTCTGTGTGAATTTGAGTTGTGGTGCATGTGCCTCTAATTTTGGGTATCAGTTTTATTATTAGTAATACATTTTCATTTTTTTTTCATTTGTGACACAGCAGTCTTATTGGGTTTCTAGTGTGAGCAAGAGAAGCGTCACTCAGGAGATCCACTAAAATGTTTTTTTTTTTTCATACATATTTCATAAAGTCCTTAGTTTACACAATAATCATCTCCTAATTGGTAACTAGCTAGCATGTAAATATAGGCTTAGTGTTTGGGACTATCATCCACATTTTCAACATTTTTGCACCATGTTATGTGTCATATGATAAATAAAAATTATTCACTAAAGACAAGGTACATAATACTGATGGGACTATACAGTGCTATCCACCGAGCCTGAGACAAATAATTATTTATTACATAATGAAATGGAACATAAGAAAAAAAATCTGATTTTTATGGCTGTTTTTACATTTTTAATTGATTCACACATTCTCCTGGGTTTAATGGAAATAGGAAAAATGAGCAAGTGTAAGAATCTGAGCCACTTTAATAATGTCCACATTGTGATGGCTAAACAACTTGGGCTATTCATCTGCAGAATGGCAGGTATGTTGAAGGGTTTGTAGTATGGAGTCCAAGAAAGGATAACCAGTAAACTGTAGAGTATCATTAGTACCCAGGCTTCATTGCTGGTTGTGGGCAATAAGTAAAGACAAGAATGTCTGTTCTGATCCCCATAAAAGCTAGTGTTGCACAAACTGCTGAAACTTTTATGGCTGGCTCTGACTGTAGGGTGTCAGAACACAGAAAGCATGGCGGCTTGCTTTGTATGGAGAGGCTTAACCACAGACCAGTCAGGTGGAAATCATTTTACAGCTGATTAGTAGTGGTGGCCTGGTGGTACAGGGTGCTAGATCGCTGATCCTAGGTTGGGGGTTCGAGTCCCACTCTGCACAAGGTTGTCACTGTCCGTCCGTCCGTGTGTCCCCCCCCCCCCCAGTGCAACTAACTGGGTTATCAAAGGCCGGCCATGTCTCTCACTGTCTATGGTGAGAGGTTCATATAAAAGAAACATTGCTGACTTTCGTAGAGTAGCTGCAAAACCGTCAGCGTGTTTCTGTCCCTTGTTAAAGGGTTATGTCAGGAAGGGCATCCGAGGTAAAAACCTCTGCCAAATCAAATGTGCGAATCATTCGCTGTGGCGACCCCTAATAAAGGGAAAACGCTGAAAGGAAATCTCTCTAGTAGTGTCGGGACGATCAAGCCAAAGCTTGAGTAATTTATCAACAAGAGTCTTTTCCAAATACAGTATATTGAGTGAAATCACTAGCTTTCAAACCATTTTTTTTTTTTTTCATATTCTCATCAGAGAATGAGAAAAATGTATTTTCAAGTGTTAACATTGGAGCTTTGAATGTTCGCTTTCTGCCATTTCCAGTTTACAGTGCTTTGCACGGCATTTAAGGTCACAATTTGTATTTCTAAAACACCAGAAACAATGAAGTAATGGTTATGATGAAGTAAGCTATCAGTGAAGAAACATGACTTTGAGAATCTTAGGGAATCAGCCATTTCTAAAATACTCAAATCAGCCAATCCATGCAACCACCCAAGTATGATGTAAACATTAAATTGAAACTCTTTATCTGTATATGAATGAATTTATTCATTGCACTGCCGTCACATGCATGGATTATTGCAGGAATGAACAAGTACAGTAAAACCTCCGCTGACGAACGCTTAAGCTCACGAACTTTTCGCCTCAAGAACATTAAATTTGCGAGCATATAGTCTCTGCTGACGAACTAGTTTTCGGCGGACGAATCAAACCACGCGGTCGAACAGCGCCACGGTGGCGGCCACGAGAAGCTGACGCACGCTCACGGCGTCACAGTTAAATCACACCCTTTCTTTGAATGCGGAAGTGGTTTGTGTTTGATAGACATTTTGGACCATATTGAGTGTACTTTTGCTATTATGGGACCGAAAAAGACCCCACCACAGGCGGAGATCATTGAAAAACACGAACGAGGTGTGCGATTGTGTGACTCAGCGTCCCAGTACCAGTACGCTAAGTCTACCACCATCCTTAAGAACAAGGAAGCTATTAAGGGTGCGTGTGTGGCTAAGGGTGTTTCCAAACAGTAGGCTTTTCCAAACTCTCCTTCCAAACAGTAAGTCTCTCCCTCCCTCCTCCTCCCACTCCATTCCATCAAGCCATCAACTACCATCACAGAGGTAAATAAAACGACTTTATTATACAGTACAGTTTATTTCTTTAATTACAATACAATAGACATTTATTATACATAAAATAAGGTATATTTTTGTGTAGTTTTAAGGCTTATTTAGTAGAAAATTATGTTTTATGGGGACCTGGGAACGGATTATTCTCATTTTAATGGTTTCTTATGGGAAATAAATGTTCGGAAGATGAACTTCCACACACTTTCTGGGAACCAATTATGTTCGTGAGCAGAGGTATCACTGTATATGGATATTCCTATTACATGGATATCAAGTAACTTGTTTGAATGAGTAAAACGTAGTTTGCAGCTTTGTGCGAAGTGGTTTAACATCAGTTATAAGCAGACTGACTCGAGTGAATTTTTTTATTGTCGCGCCAAGCCATATCAACATTTAAATTCATTGATCTTTACTAAAAATGTATTCCGATCAGAATCATAATGGCCTACCTGAGAATGCTCGGTGTGAATCAGGAATACATCCTGAATGAGGAATTAGTCAAGCCCAGTGCACCATGCAATATCAGAAATTAAGTTCTTTTCTTTAAATGCATTGTATGAGTACATTAAAGCGTTTTATTCCACTGTGTGTGGTAATGATGACGCTCTAATGCTACTGCATACAGCAGTGCAAGTTCTGGATCCGATTGAAATGCAAACCTTATTAAAATTATAACAATAAAGAGTGAAACGTCTTCTGTTCAGGCGGTGGTGGCCTGGTGGTAAAGTGCTCGATTACTGATCCCAAGGTTGGGGGTTTAAGCCCCACTGTCAACGGTTGTCACTGCTGTTGTCTCTCTGGCTTATCAAAGGCTGGCCATGTCTCTCACTCTCTGTGGTGGAAAGCATGTAAAAGAAAAATTGATGACTTTTGTTAAGAGAAGGCTGCCAAGCTGTCAGTGTGTTTCCCTGCCCTGCAATTTCCTGGTGAGCTGTCCAGGGTGCACTTTGCCCTTGCCCAGAGTCAGCTGAGATGGGCGCCAGCCTCCCTGCAACCTAATTAGGATTAACCGATTCCGAAAATGAATGATTGAATTAAAAAGTATTCTGTTTAGCAGAAGAACATGCTTACAATAAGATGGGAGTCAGTTCATGAATCTGAGCATTATACTGAATAAACTAGAGCAAGAACATTGAAATAAATTAGCCACTCTTGGCATCCTTTACGAGAACCAACCCTGCTGTGTGTAATTAAAAATGTAAGCTATTTTGTTAGGCTTCATCACCCACCCTATTTCTGCCCTATCCACCCTGTGAAGGCCTGATCCTGCTTGATCTCGGAAGCTAAGCAGGGTCAGGTCTGGTTAGCATTTGGATGGGAGATTGCCTGGGAATACCAGGTGCTGTGGTGGGTTAGGGAAAAGACCTGGCAACCTACACTGTAAAAAATCTGCCAAAGAGGGATAGATGAGAATAGAGCCGCCAAGAGTCGGATTCGACTGAAGTCGACAACAACATTTACACCGCTCCATTCCTCACCTATTGTGTCCCTTATTAGAAAAATTATTATTAATAATACTAATACTACTACTACTACTACAAATAATAATAATTTCCCTGTGCAAACATAAATCAAACTGGGTTAAATTAATACACATATTTTAGGTACACAGGAAAATGCATTAGTGAGCTATTTAAAAAAAAATAGTGTATAATTTTTTGTGTTCCATACACGTATACTATGACTGCTGAAGACCAGGCAATGGTAGCCTGGTGGTAAGGTGCTGGATTACTGATCCCAAGGTTGGGGGTTCAAGCCCCACTCTCAACGGGTTGTCACTGTCCCCCAAGTGCAGCTAACTTGGTTATCAAAGGCCAGCCATGTCTCTTACTGTCTGTGGTGAGAGGTGTAAATAAACCATTGCTGACTTTCGTAAGGAGTAGGCTGCATAGCCGTCAGTGTGCTTCTATCCTGCGATGACCTGGCGAGCTGTCCAGGGTGTACTCTGCCTTCGCCCAGAGTCAGCTGAGATGGATGCCAACCTCCCTGCAACCCTATTTCGGATTAAGCGGTTCATAAAATGAATGAATGAATGACGTCTGAAGACATATATTGGATGAATGTTACTGAAATTGGCCAGAATATACAGAATTAGACTGAATGGAGATCAAACCTAGGTGGAGTGTCACTGATACAAGTCCTCTGTCCACTGATCGGAACTTCTCGATACAAGTTAGAAAATTATTTCCGGTGCTTAAAAAGTGAGCACAGATCAAATCCTTATGTGTTATGATTGATTTCTATATAGCTATACAGCCTTTTTTCTTCCCTTTTCAGTTTGACCACTTATCCATAATCGTGTTTTGTGATACTTGAGCTTGCTGATCAGGTAAACTGACATCCATCCAAGTACTGTATATTACATTACAATAAATTAACAGATCTACAGTTGAAGGTAAGGTGGAGTGAGAGAAGGAAATGGAAGGGGGGAAGAGCACACACAATACAGACTATCTGCAATATGTTATGTGTTTATGTGGGACATAAGTGTGTTTAACCTTTGTTGATGGTGGTAGACAGCAGAAAAAGGAAATAAAGGGAGGCTGTTCTTCTTAAACATGTGCATTTAACCAGCAGAGGTCCACTAATCATTAGTCTGACACACACACACACACACACACACACACACCAGCACTCATGCTCCAATAATCATTCTGATCCCCAACCCCCTTGATTCCTCCCTTTTACTCACTATATAAAATTCAGTTTCTAAAAGCCAGACACATCCAAACAACCTTATCCGAATTTCCCAAATCTCCCTTTTACTCCGACACACACACACACACACACACACACACACACACACACACACACACTGCCTCTACCTCCTCTCCGTAAATGATGCGGTGACTGGCAATAAACAGGCAATTTAAGTGCTGGATACATCACTGCTTTCTCTTCCTCCCTCCAGCACACACACACACACACACACACACACACACACACACACACACACACACACAAAATGCATACCATGACACACTCGCCTCTCCCCACTGCTTCTGCCACACTCTGTCACACACAGGTGGAGGGAAAGAGCAAGGTCAATGTCCTGCTAGCAGAATGTGTTCTTGCTGGGTTGTGCTTAAGCACGGCTGAAGATACACTCTGTGCAGCACTGCAGCGAATACACAATCGCACACTTTGTGATCAATAACACAGGTGTTTGTAGTCACTCTGCAATTTGCGACAGCTGAGGAAATAACAGGAGAGCTCTGTGTGTGTGTGTGTGTGTGTGTGTGTGTAAGAGAGTATTGTGTGCTTAAATTAAACACACCGACCACTTATTATGACTAGCTTCTCATTATTATCGATAGCATCTGTGCTAGATTTACTAGAGAATGCTTCATGAACAACTAGGGAATGCTTCATGAACAATGTTGCTCTCCTGTGTTCTCTCTCTCTTTCACATACTTATTCATTTTTCAAACTGCTTAATCCTAATTAGGGTCATGGCCGACTCAGTCGACTCTGGGCGAAGGCAGAGCAAACCCTGGACAGCTTGCCAAGCCATTGCAGTCTCACATATTTCTTAATTCAATTTTTAATGATTATTTCTGGCCAATGACATCAGGTAGCTGAATGAGTGAATCATAATTAGGGCTTCTTCTTCTTCTTTTTCTTCTTCTTCTTCTTCTTTTCCTTTCGGCTGTTCCCTTCAGGGGTCCCCACAGCGAATCATCTGCCTCCATCTCACCCTTTCCTCTGCATCATCTACTCTTACTCCAACGACCTTCATGTCCTCCTTCACCACATCCATAAATCTCCTCTTTGGTCTTCCTCTGGGCCTTCTGCCTGGTAGTTCCAACCTCAGCATCCTACTACCAATATATTCACTATCCCGCCTCTGTACATGTCCAAACCATCTCAATCTAGCCTCTCTGTCTTTGTCTCCAAAACATCTTACATGTGCTGTCCCTCTGATGTACTCATTCCTGATGCTATCCATCCTCGTTACTCCCAAAGAGAACCTCAACATTTTCATCTCTGCTACCACCATCTCTCATACATGTCCTGCACCACTCTAACATACTTCTCTGCCACTCCAGACTTCCTCATGCAATAACACAGTTCCTCTCTCAGCACCCCGTCATATGCTTTCTCCAGACCCACAAAGGCACAATGCAGCTCCTTCTGACCTTCTCTGTACCTCTCTATTCACATCCTCAAAGCAAACACTGCATCTGTGGCGCTCTTTCTTGGCATGAAACCTGATTGTTGTTCACAAATGCTGACCTGTGCCCTTAGTCTGGCTTCAACTATTCTTTCCCATAACTTTATCGGATGGCTCATCAACTTTATCCCTCTGTAGTTGCCACAACAGCTGCACGCCTACCTTGTTCTTAAAAATGGGCACCATCACACTTCTCCTCCATTCCTCTGGCATCCTCTCACTCTCTAAGACCTTGTTGAACGTCCTTGTCAGAAAATCTACTGCTACCTCTCCTAGACACTTCCATACCTCCAAAGGTATGTCATCAGGACCAACTGCCTTTCCACTCTTCGTCCTCTTCAATGCCCTCCTCAATTCACCCTTTCTAATCTTTGCTACTTCCTGGTCCTCAACAGTCACGTCTTCTACTCTTTTTTCTCTCTCATTTTCCTCACTCATCAGCTCTTCAAAGTATTCTTTCCATCTTCCCAGCACACTTCTGTCATCAGTCAATACATTTCCATCTCTGTCCTTAATCACTCTAACTTGCTGCATGTCTTTCAGGCCTCTATTTCTCTGCTGTGCCATCCTGTATAAATCATTTTCTCCCTCGTTACTGTCCAACCTATCATACAAGTCATCATAAGCCCCCTATTTGGCCTTTGACACCGCTACCGTCTCCTTATGCTGTGTCTCCCTGTACTTCTGTTTACTCTCTTCGGTCCTGTCTATGTCCCACTTCTTCTTAGCTCCTTACCTCTTCCTTTTTACACACTCCTGCACTTCCTCATTCCACCACCAAGTCTCCTTATCTACTTTTCTTCCAGAGGACACACCAAGTACTCTCCTACCTGTCTCCCTGATCACATTAGCTGCAGTTGTCCAGTTTTTCAGTTTACACTACTTTGTCTTCTGCTCTGCCTTTGCCTTCTTCACCTTCCTCACAATCAGCGTCATCATGCACACCATCATCCTATGCTGTTTGGCAACACTCTCACCCACTACTACTTTGCAGTCACTGACTTCCTTCAAATTGCATCGCCTACACAAGATGTAGTCTACCTGTGTGCGCCTACCTCCGCTTTTATAAGTCACCCTATACTCCTGTCTCTTCTGGAAGAAAGTATTCACCACAGCCATTTCCATCCTTTTTGCAAAATCTATCAAGTTCTGTCCTTTTGTGTTCCTGTCCTGGATACCAAACCTGCCAATCACTTCCTCGTCCCCTCTGTTGCCTGCACCAACATGTCCATTGAAGTCTGCACCAATGACTACTGTTTCACCTCTGGGGGTACTCTGCATCATTTCATCTAACTCACTCCAGAATCTCTTCTTCTATTCTAGTTCATATCCTGCCTGTGGGGCAAAAGCATTATTATGTGAATGACCAAAATGAATCATAATTAGGGGTATCGTATGTTTATTCTCTTTACTTACTCAGCTAAACAAACTTCTACTACCGTCTATCCATCTGTCCATTTACCGTTTACCAACCTATTTCATCCTACCAGTTATTAAGTCAGGGATCCCTCGTAACTTAGTGCTTCATTTCAGACTTCAGTGCATCACTTTTTTTTTTTTTAAATATTCCTTGAATTAAAAAATAAGGAAATTTAGGAAAAATGGGGGGGGGGGGGGAGGTAAGGAAAATGCCACAAAACAAGGCCAGTTATGCAAAAAAATCCCAAACCTCGAATCAAAACTACTTACATTATTGTGAGGTGTGCATCTGAGTGCATGCATGCGCATGTCTGTATGTGTGTGTATTTATATTTTATTTACATCTTATGCATTACTTTTTAATGCTTAATTGTTATTATAAGAATTTATAGCATTGAATATGTATTTATTGACATTATATAAACATATACATGTACGTATACGTCAGTCAGGGGGGTTTGATCCTACTTCGAGGAATTCGGTGGTCATGGGGGAATCTCGATCCCAATTAACCGTGGAAAGTGAGGGACAGCAGATAGCAGACTCAGGATGAAGACAAGGTAAACCCTGAACAGCTCGCCAGACCATTGCAGGGCCAATATACAAACACAACCATTCACACTCAAACTTCAGGGAAATTTGTAGCAGCCATTTAGCCAAATCTGCATATCTTTGAACTTTATGAGGAAATTGTAGTCCACGGATGACATACACAAAGCATTGGGGTTAACAACATGCAAACAAACCACAGAAGCACCCTTGCCAAGCATGGAACTCAAATCCTGCACCTTCTTGCGAAGAGACAGCGATGCTAAATACTACACCACTCTACCATCTGAATGCCACTTCCTCATATCATAAGCTGTATCTACACAGAATGGCTAATATTTTGTAGGACCACTTTTAGCCTTTTAGGACCACTTTTAGCTTAATTTCCATGATTAATTACCATGGCACTGTTGCTACAGTTGGTCAGGTGGAAGCTCAATAACATTATGTGGCAATATGTCAGCTGATGACCTGAATGTAGTGAATGACTGGGCTATCAAATCAGTGGACTTTTTAATTCTGTGGTGCCATGGATATAAACTCGGTTCTCAAATAGTGAAATAGAGGTTCAGGGAACATGAGGAAATATTTTAAGTCTGAGAAAGTCAGAGTTCTGACCTTAACCCTACTGAAAGTCTTTGGGATGTGCTGGAGAAGACTTTATGGAGTGGTTCAATTTTCCCTTCATCAATCTGGGACGTTGGTGAAAATTAATCCAACTCTGTCTGATAATAAATGTTGTCCTGTTGCCAAAATTTGCTAAAACATTGCCAATGCAATAATGCACTGTACACAAGGCAAAGGGCATCCAACAAAAGAATAAGTGACATTTCTTTTTTGCGCTGTGCTGTGCAGTGTATCTAGCATGTTAGCATACATTTACACAACTCTTAGTGAACCAGTTAATTAATAGCAAGTAAGTGTTTATTACAGTTACTATACCTCTCAACTCTATCAGTATCCTTTGAGTAATGATGTGTGAAGGATTGTTTTTAATCTTGCTTGCTGGGTTATTATTTAATTTGTACCGACATCTGAAATATTCTTTAAAAAAATTGCTTTCTTTTTCCTGAAGCATAAATATTACAGTAGCCTAATTTAAACCACTGCAATCCTGACCGAGCAGTTACTAAGGACCGCCAAACATCCATCGTAAATAACAGGGTCTTTATGGGTCCTTCTTACTCATACCTGCATGAATATAACAGCCTCCTGCTGATCCTACTTTTTTTATATACCTACAGTACAGATGCAAACTGCCCTGTAAACCTTCGTGCCAGTGACCTGAAAGGTGTACCTTATTTTACATCAGTATTTGTTTGCGTTTTTTTCAATCTGTTCAACTCGAATAATCGATTTGTCTGCAGTTACATGCCTAATAGTGAGCAGTTGTTCATGTTATTAAATGCTGCTAAAACAGCATGAATG
The DNA here is from genome assembly GCA_024760905.1 of Plotosus lineatus. NCBI lineage: Eukaryota > Metazoa > Chordata > Actinopteri > Siluriformes > Plotosidae > Plotosus > Plotosus lineatus. The sequence continues at coordinate 27,602,679 of CM045740.1, read as the reverse complement.
TAGAATGGCTGAAATGCAATGAGATAATGGTGATCCTCTACAGTCACCCTAAACTTCAAGACCTATTGCTGTGAAAGGTAGGTCTCTTGTTAATTAGCCTGCAGCTACCACCGTGCCATCAGAATGACAGGAGATGCTAAACGCAAGGATAGCAAAGCTCATTTTAAACCTGACGTGCTTGTAATGCAGCGCCATTTTAATCAGAGTAGCTATTTAAAGCAGCTGGAAATGGCAAACCAGAAATCAGGTAAACTACAATCTTATCTTATTTTCTCTGCTTGCTATAAGCACTGTGCCTCCAAAATATGTATAAAAATCACTACAATTTTGAAAGGAAAAAGGGGTCAAAATGCTATATTACTTTTTTCTATAACTATGTGCTCCTTACTAGAGCGTTGCCACAACAACATAACTGCCAATCAGTGTGTCTTCAATGTGTCTTGTGACATGACCGTAAAGTACTTTCAATGTCTTGCTTAACTACATTTAAAAATTGTAAGTAAGAACATACTGTATATTTCGTGAAGCTACTATTGGTAATTTAGTGACAGCTATCAAAGACGGCCAAGACTGTAATGCATGGTTACCCCTTGAACGTTCATATACTGCCATTTACTGCACCAGTGGCTCTTATAAAGTCACCACTTGTACTTCCACCACAATAAGAACTGCAACCTTACATCATCATCATATAAGAATTTCCCAATGATATTCCTGTCCAGAGTCCAACCGCTTTAGCAGCTATAAGCGATGTTTATGTTCAGTGACGTCAATGTGATGCACATCTTAATATATTTCCAACAATCTAACACATTAGAGATGCATAAGAAGCAAGCAACAACATGATATGACTCTATTCACCTCTATTGCAATACAGTGTTATTCAACACACTGCAATGCAATGTGATATGATGCAATTCAAAAATAATATGATGCTATGAAATTCAATCACTGAACCTCAAGAAAAAATGACTAGTATATCATGACCCATGTGTTTGCATGCAGCAAAAATTGAAGCTGAATTGGCACTATCTTGGTGAGACTGCTTTACTCTTTAAAGTGATACTCAAATAGTATGAAATGATGGAAAATTCAAATAATTGCATGTGGGATGACAAATTTGTTCTAAAATTTCAGCTATCCAGAGCTATTTGTTTTTTTGTTGTTTGATTTTTTTGTTTGTGGAGAATTTACAATATTAAATATTACAAAAATTATTGGTAATGGTAGATGAATTTTGGCCATTCTGGACTTCAGCAGTAAAATCTTCTGGGGTTTTGAACTGTGTCAACTGCTGTCCGTATTACTCTGTAGTGAGGGTTTACAGAAGGTCTCGCCAAAGATGGCTGCCATATGGCTGTACAATTTAAATTTTAATGCCTAATCTAGTATTTTTTGAGATCGGTAAATTCTGTGTCGTAGTTCTTCCTTCTCGGTGACAAGCACAGGAACAAGAGAGAGCCACAGGGACTTTTATTTTTAAATCTCACTGGAAGGCACACCAGCAGTCTTCCATTCTCACACAGTATATTTATTTTTACTCACCAAGACACGCCTCCAAATCTTGTGAGACATGGCCAAAAGACCTGACATAAAATGGCCACTGACCATTAAGTGGAGAAGAGAGATCAAAACTTGATCAAAAACAGGGACAAACAAGTGAGAAGGAATCAATCCACAATATGAAGATATTGGTCACATTTTAAACATAAAGGCATATGGCCAGTATTAATAATTATATATTGATAAATCAGATTATGCTAATTCCAAAATGTTAGAATTTGTGAACCATCTCAAATTGCATCCGGCACATCATTTTTTTTTTTTAATCAGAGCAATAACATAAATAACATTTAAATCAGTTGATGTCAATTAATGAATATTAATATACCTCAAGTCTATAGGACCAACAAAAACAAGTAACAAGGGTGTTTCTGAATGGAATTTGCATATTCTCTCTGTGCTAGCATGGGTTTCCCCTGGGTACTTAGATTTCCTCCCATAGTCCAAAGACATGCACATTAGAACAATTAGACATTATAATTGGCTTCTAAATTGCCCCTAGGTGTAAGTCTAGGTGTAATTGTGTATGTGTGTATATAGTTGTTTATGTGTTATACTTGTTATGGACTGGCAAGCTGTTTATAGTGTACCTTGCTCTCACCCAGAGTTGGCTGAGATAGCTTCCAACCTCCCAGTGACCAGTGGGGGCAGGCATGGCATAATGGTTAGAGCAGTGAGTTTGGGACCAAAAGTTCACTGGTTTAATTCCCGAACCAGCAGGAAAAATGTGTGGCAGTGGGGGAATAAGCTGCACCTTCCTTTCTGCCACCTTCATGGCTGAAGTGCCTTTGAGCAAGGCACCTCACCCGCTACTCTGTGTGTGTGTGCGCGCGCGTGTGTGTGTGTGTGCTCACTTTGGCTGGGATAAATGCCGAGACAATCATTTCCCCTGATTAATATGGGTTATTAAGACAGATTAATACAGTATATCAAAATTAAAAAAAAGTATGATTAAGTGATCTGGCAAATGAATGAATGGATACTACTCATTTTAAGGTCTTTTGAAAATCTTACAATTAAGTCCAGAATTTGGATTCACACTGTAGCTCCTGTTTAGTGTTTAGTTTTGTTTTTGGTTAATTCTCCTTGGCTAACTTAATTAAAGTGACAATATTCGATTTAACTAATGCTGTAATAGTAATCTTCAACACACCCACACAGTCCCATCTTCAATTTATGTCTGGTTTAATGCCAGTCAGGAAAAGACTTGTTAGTATTGTTGTCATGGAGACAAAATGATGACACTCAGAAGTCCCTGGCATCCACGGATCTTGATTCCAGATTGGCAGCATTTTCGAGGTTGCTCATTTTTGCTGGAAAAGTTTAGAATAGGTTTACACCTACACTGAACCCTGATAGCGACAGAAAAAAATGAACCACTAGGTAGGGGGTTCAAATTCATTTTGATTCTTAGAGAAATATTGTTGTTTGTTTTCTCGCTGTGTTTATGTCTGTGTACAAGAGCGAGAGAGTGAGAGAGAGAGAGAGAGAGAGAGAGAGAGAGAGAGAGAGAGAGAGCAAGAGAGAGAGCAAGAGAGAGAGAGAGAGAGAGAGAGAGAGAGAGAGAGAAGTCTTACTTTGTTCTCTTAAAGCCAGGCACAGGTGATGAATGGTGGGAGTTAAAAAAAAAACTGTGTTGTCATTTGAGGACATGTTGAATTGAATAATGAATAAAGTCTAATGATTTTAATGTGCCTACATGTTGACACATCCCACAGGCTTTGTACAACTTGCCCCATGTCTTATTCTAGTGTGCAGGATTCCCTTTAGTACCTTCCCTTCTGTGTTCTCTGCGTTTCATGTATTTGTTAACCTTCAACATTCTCCAAACATCTTCAACAAACAACATTCTTCAAAAGGATACACACTCCACCTCAGTGTCCCTTAAAGAATTCCTTAAGACTTACCTGCAGAAATCACAAAAACAAACCCCCTACAATTTGCATATTTTAACAACTACCCTACAATGCTCTCCCAACTACGTTAAATTCTGGAACCTTCTTCTGTTGTTGATGGCAAAGATCCCTGCATAGCGTCAGTATCTTCCAAACAACATTCCCCAAAGCCTTTGTAATATCTTAACAGCATCCCCAAAACAATCAACTGACATTATCTCAACATTCCTCCAACATCAACGACAGACCTCAACTCTATTAACAGTACAACGTTCTCCAGATTTCCCCCTGTTCCCCTAGTACATCATTCAACCCCAAAGTCACCAATAACATTCCCTTAACATATTGTGCAATGTCTGCACAATGTGCCTGCAACTTTCCCCCCAGCATCTAAACAACATCTGGATAGAGCAGATCCAATTTGCTCCTTTCATCCCCAAACAACAGGAGCAACTGGACTGGGTCCATGTCCATATGGCAGCCTTTGACTTATGAACCCCCATGAAAAAGACCCTTTGTCTTAACACTTAACAAAATTAACTTTCGTGTTAAATAGATGCAATTTGTGGGAAGTTGAGATTGCTATTTGAGGAAAAAAGAACTTTGAAAATTGGATATGTCATCATGGCCGTATGCCTTTGAATATGAAATGGAGAAGCGATAAAACTTGTTTAAACAAGCCCCCATAGTGAACAAATGAGTATGGATTAAATCAAATATTCTCCTGCGCACATTATTGGGTTTTGTTTATTATGTGTTGTTTGGCTCTGAAAGCCTCTTAGCTTAACATCTAGTTTTAGAAAGTGAATACTTTAATACTTTAAAGTTGCACTTTGCACTACAGTGCTGATTACTAACCAAAGCAAAGGAAAAAGGGTTTGTTTACTTACAGTAAACAAAGTCATTATATAAGAAAATAAAAACAATAACTGCGTTTGTACTCCATTTGGTTACTATTCCCATTGCATCTTATGCCAGTGGAGGCAAGTGTGCAATCTGCATTGTTATTACTTTTATTATCTTGTTTGCATTGGCTATAGGTGAGGAGACATTAATTAACAACAGGTACTTCCCAATTCCAATTACATTCATCCAGTCTACCTGCAGGTATCAGCAAGTTCAATGTGAATGACTTTAGACCTTTGTAATATTACACCCAATAGTAATTATATAGGCGGCACGGTGGTGTAGTGGTCAGCATGTCTACCTTAGCAAGAAAAGCCTGGGTTCAAGTCCAGGGCTCATGTAAGGTGTTTCTCTGTGGAGTTTGCACGCTCTCAACTGTGCTTGTGCGTGTTTCCTCTGGGTACTCTGGTTTCCTCCTACAGTCCAAAAGCAAGCATTAGACTAATTGGTTATTCCAATTTGCAGCTAGGAGTGAGTGTGTATAGTTTGGGTGTGTTGCCTTGCAATGGTCTGACAACCTGTTCAAGTTGGACCCTGCCTGGCTTCAGTGAGATAGGCCCCAGCCTCCCCATGACCCTAATGAAAGACTGTGGTAAAAGAGTGGTTCAGCTGACTGAGTGACTATTATAAAGTCAACAGTAAACTTGGGATAAAGAGTTTTTAAAATTGTACAATACCAACTGTGTTTAGTTTGAATGATTTCTTATAGACCTCACTGTTGTTTTTTACTTTGTACCACACACAGCCTCATCTGAATATTTTTCACTTCCAGCTATTGTTCTGAAAATATTCACATCTCTTTGTGAATATATTCCTCTGTTTACAGCTAATAGATGGAATACTATTTTTAGATTTTTTGTTGTTGTTATAGTTATTTATCAGCCCTCACTTATTTATCTTAAGATAAACATAGACATGTGTATAGTCTCTATAGTACTCTGGGGAACTTAAGTCTGAAGACACTCAGAAATAATGTAAAGCTGTGGACTTAGTACTATAACACAGAAGTGATGTGATACATGGAAAATTCTCTTCTAATATAATTTTTTTTAAAAAAAACAAGGTTTATTTGAAAAACTGAAAAATAAATCGAACCATATATCCAGCTTGCACGATATTTCTGTTACATCGATCCCATGTCCTCCATAGCCGCCCCAGCCCAACACAATGACGTGTCGTCAACCGAGAATTAACAAGGTCTATCTGCCATTTGAATTAATTGGCAGATAGACCTTGTTAATTCTCAGATGATGATGAAATATTTTTGTATACAGTCTGGAATGTTTTATTTAATTTATACTGCAACAATTACGCTTAAAATACACTGTCTAATTTATTAACAACATTTGGGACATTTTATTGGTTTACGTTTAGATTTAATGCTGGAAACATCCGTGAGACAGGTTAGTTCCTATTTTCAATAACATAGACACAATAAACAATTATTCCTCACCTGATTCCCCCCAAACACACAACGCACACACAGTCTGTCATTTTCAAATGGAGAAAATGAAGGAAACAGAAATCATTACCTTTTTTTCTTTTTGGGGGGATTTTTTCCACATTGTCTATCTAATTTAGTCGTATCCAATTCTCACCCAGTAGATATTGCCTTCCCTATCACACAACCACCACTGACCAGGGAGGGACAAAAGCATGCACACACACCTTCTGTGACATGCAATGCTAGCAACCTGCCTCTTTTAGAACTGCAGTGCCATGCATAAATGGGGCAGTCTAACACATTCAGAGGAAAAGTGCTATCCGCCCCCTCGTATGAATGACCTTACTGACAACAGTGATTGGCTGGAGATCACTGTGAGTGATAGGGAATTGAGCGTATGCCGTCCAATCAGCTCCCAAGGACTCCTGGCTATGGATAGCTGTGGCATTAACTCAGATTCAAACTTGCGATCTCTGGGTTAATAGTCACACACCTTGTTGAGGCTCCACTCAGGAGCCAGAAAGCATTACCAATCCAGAGGCTTTTTAAGTGTGGAAGACATTGTACATTTTCAAAACAAAACCCTCACATCAAGAATTACAAAAACTATGCGCTTTAAGAGTGTTTCCAAATCATTTTATAGTGCCTGCAGTGCCGTTACGATAAAATCAACATTTTTTTTTTTTTACATTGATCACATCAATATATTAATGTATGTAACAATCCCAAAGCTACTTGTCCTCTCATATGCAAATAATACACACTTTCTGACCAATCACATTCAAGCATCCACCTGCTATGATGTAAACATGTCATTCAAGTTTAATGAAATAAGTTTAGCTAAATTATTACTGTGCAGTTTAAAACATAGCATGTCCACCTTACGGAAAGAAGGTCCTAGGTTCAAGTCCCAGACTCAGGTGTTACTGTACAGTTCTCCCTGTGCTTACAGAGGTTTTCTCTGGTTGATACGTTTCCTTACACAGTCCAAAGACATGCACAGCAGGCTAATACTGTAGACTGTTCCAAATTGACCCTTGATGTGTGCGTGAGTGTGAATGGCTGTGTGTACGCTGGCCCTGCAATGGTCTGGAAAACTGCTAAGAGTGTACCCTACCTTTTTCCAATGTTAGCTGAGACAGGCTCCAGCCTCTCTGCGACCCTACTAGGATTAAGAGGTTCATAAAAAAAATGAATGAGTCAGTGAGTTTATAATGTTTAGGAATACCTCACTAAATAATACATAAGACTTTAGTTCTTAAAATGTTACCAGTGTAGAAGCCTTGCAGAGTTGAGAGTTGGCTGAGATGGGAGTCAGCCTCCCCGTGACCCTAATTAGGATTAAGCGGTTTTGAAAATTAATGAATGAATGACCTAATAATTTCAAGTGTGGTTTAATGACCTTTCTCTTAGAACAGTATTAATTTTACTCAAAATTCATCAGGGTTGCAGTGAAAACTTGTGCAAATTCAAACTGACATCTAACAGACAAAAATAACCATTCACATGCACATTCACACCAATGGGAACTTGAATGTGGCCAGTTCACCTATTGTACATTTCTCTGTACTCTGGGAGGAATCCAAAGTGGCCAAAGGAAATCCACACTAGCACATGCAACCTGCAGACAGTTAAAACCCTGGACAAGATTCAAATCCCTGAAACATCTCGCTGTAGGCGACAGTGTTATCCATTGAGCCTTAATGCCTTTTCATTCTTAAAAATAAGCTGAACAAATAGCATTAAATTATTTACAATTTTGAAATTATAAAGTTCATAATTTAATTTGATTTATGTCTAATAAGGAAATGAATAATAAGATGAAAAATAAACATATTATAAGGCACTTTTGCAATACCACGTTCTCCAAGCTGTTTTAGATAACAAGCTGTATTTTGTGCAAGAGTTGCTATTTCACTTTTACTGTGACATTAGACCTAGGGTACATCACACTGTGTTCTTTTTACTCTCTCTCTTCTCTCTCTCTGTTTCTTAGTGTGTGTGTGTGTGTGTGTGTGTGTGTGTGTGTGCACGCGCATTTTCCACTGGATGTGAACTCTCTGAGGTAAAGCCCTGACTCATTGATCATTCCACATAAATCACAGACCCCACTTGCTTATGACTGTGTGTGTGTGTGTGTGCGTGTGTGTGTGTGTGTGTGTGTGTGTGTGTGCGCGCAAGTCCTACCTCACCTGCTTTTGATCCAATCTCCACGGCTATGGGTGCTGTCCTCGCTTTAATTTCCTTTGCCACTTCTTTCTCCCCCTATCCACCACCTCTATCTGTCTCTCTCAGTTCATCTCTCCCTCTCTCTGCCTTCATTTTCAATGTGATCTGCTAATGTAATCCCATTATGTCCAGCCCGTGTACCTTATCGCATTATGCTGGGCCTCCATGGCCGTGTGTTCCTCTTAATGCGGTTCATTCAATAAAAACAGATTGATTGGTGTGTACGATTGATCGACTCATTGATTGATTTTCACCTACATAGTATGACAGACAGTACTTTAGATTTTGTAGGGAAAAAAAAACAGATTCTTCTGCAGTTTTTTCTTTTTAATCCACTCATGTGTTTTATAAACATTAGGCTTGTTTTTGTGCCATGGTGTGTGATTTGACCATCGACCCCTGAAGGATTAAAACGCATTTCCATTAAATCCATTAACTTTTCCATTCCATTAAGGTTCTTTAAACAACACAGTAGCCTACAAATTTCCAATGCATAATTGGGGCTATTATTTTCCTCAAAGCAGTTTACTAGCTGTCTTTTTTTAAGGTCATGCAAACCAAATACTTTACTATAGACTGCTGATGCACTTACAGATTTCCCAGCTGGGAATTCTAACTTCCTTTTAGATTCAAACCTCTTAACCATCCATACAGCGTGTAACCAAATTGTGATTTATGTCAATGAGCTTTATTGTAAGCTGGAATGGTAAGGACAGCTTTGAAATTAAAAACTGTTGAATGTAGCAGTGCTATTATAATTTAGTAGCTGCACAGTTTAAAGCATCACACTGTAATGTGATGCTTTCATTAGTTTGTGATTCAGAGGATAGAAGACTACAATTTTCGATTTCTAAATCAGATACTGAGGCGGTTGCCCTCGCCCAGAGTCAGCTGGGATGGGTGCCAGCCTCCCCGTGACCCTAATTAGGATTATCCGGTTACAGAAAATGAACTGAACTGAACTGAACACTGGGGTGGTTACCACATTCACCTTACATCAAAAATGTCCTTTGTTCATGTCCCATACTTGGCGAGGAAGTTTCTGCATGGAGTTTGCATTTTCACCAAGTGTATGCGTGAGTTTCCTTCGGGTACTTGTCCCACAGTCAAAAATGATATGTACATGTGCCTACTCGGAGTCGGCTGTTAAAATTTTTCCCTAGGAGTAAGTGTATTGCCTCTTCAATGACAAACTGTTCTTCCTTCGCCCGGAATCGGTTAAGATGACGCTAGTAGGATTAAGCAGTTTTTCAAATGAGCAAATGAACAATATGAAGAATTTCGCCGCATCTTGTACTGAGTTTTCATCATAACAGTATTATTGTATATCTTTTAAGTATAATGTATGTTGCAAAGTCAACAATCTTTCTATTCTTTCGTGTAACAGACAAATTTTACAAAAGTATTAGAACCACAGACAATAGACTGCTAACACCGGCATATATCTAATGCTGGGTGACACTAACAAACAAAGAACTCAGCTCGATGCCCCTGGCACAAAGGGATACAAACTAGGTCAGCAAGATAGACAACATGGCAAAACACACCTTGACTTAGTACCATTCGTTACCAGTACCAATATCTGAGTGTTATTTAGCAATTTTGCTAGCATGACTTCTGCCAATCCCTTGTCAAAATGGGTTGACCTGGCTTATGCATGCTAGCATTAACTTTCAACAACAAAGCCAGGCATCAAGCAAGTGCTACAACACAAGACACAGCATGGCACTTAATGTAAGATTATTATAGAACAACGGAAATGAAGGCAGCTCAGCGTCTGCCTTAGCGTTCATCGATAATGCAAAAGCTGGTGCAAGATTTAATGATCTCTTGTTCGGTCACTCTCGATTTTTCCCTTTCTGACTTCCTCTGACAGTGTTCTATTTGGTCTTTTCACCTCTGCTATGATGTCTGCACTGAGAATAACAAACTAGCTGCTCCTTATAGTTAACTGCAGACCAGCAGTTTTTGATCTGTGCCATAGTGCCGTACAGTGTTATGCAGTTGTCATTGGGAGGTCTCAAGGACGTTCCACCAGAGACATAAATGGTGGTCCTGGTGCATAGTTGGGTTGGAAGACAAGCAATTCTCCCTTATTACAAGTCAATGTCGTATCAAAATTATTCTTACGTTGATACTTGAAGGCAAAATTCCAACTTAATGCTATTTTAAGACAGCTATTTGAGATAATCTACTTTGGCATGCTAACAGTAACTCAGAAATTTGACACCAATCCATCATGTCAGGTCATATTACTTGCAGTTCTTCACCAAGACTTGCTTGGTTTGTACTGTCATATTCTGATAACATGGTTACACGACCATGAAAGTGCTAAAGTGTCAAAGCCTAAATTTCCACATGCTTGAAATAGATTACATCCTTTACATCCTGCCAGTATATATATATATATATATATATATATATATATATATATATATATATATATATATATCTGATTCGCACGTTTGATTTGGCATAGGTTTTTACTTCGGATGCCCTTCCCGACACAACCCAGAAACATGCTGACAGCTTTGCAGCTACTCTTTACAGAAGTCAGCAATGGTTCTTTTACATGAACTGCTCACCATAGACAGTGAGAGACATGGCTGGCCTTTGATAACCCAGTTGGCTGCACTGGGGGGGACAGTGACAACCTTGTGGAGAGTGGGGCTCGAACCCCCAACCTTAGCATCAGCGATCCAGCACTCTATACCACTAGACCACCACTGCCACACACACACACACACACACACACACACACACACACACACACACACACACACACACACACACACACACACACACACACACACACACACACACCAGTACTTACGAAACATAGATTGAAACACATTACTGTATTACCCAATGTAAGTGCTGTATCACTGGCTACTGGCTAGACACATCTGGCAATGCTTGATGTTTGTAGGAAATAAGAGATTTCCTGATTTTCTTCATTGTTAATTCATTTAATAGACAAAGTGTTCTCATTCATAAACCAACCTTGTGGCTCTCTTGGCGGTTGAGTGATTATGTGGAACTGTGTGTGTGTGTGTGTGTGTGTGTGTTTTGTTAATATGAAGCCTGTCACTGCCTCAAGTGGAGCCCTGATACCCAGGCGTATGCTAATCCAATCAAGATTGTTTATCATTAATTAGTGGTGATGACTAAAAATAGCAGAGGCGGTGATAGTGGTCTGATAAGCAGAGCAGGTTTAGTGAAATGCACAGCATCTCGTTCTCCACAACTCAAACACTCCATGGCCTGCAGCAACCCCCCCCCCAAAAAAAGCAAAAACAAAATATGCACAGTGCAGTACTTCATTTTTGTTGCATTCTGTTGTCCTCAGTTGTCCTTATACGTCCCTCTTTCTCACAAGTTTGTTTCGCTCAGCCAGTTAATCGAATTACCTGCAGTAAACTGCTCTTGGATAACAGTAAAGCATGCACTAGCCTCTTCAAAATCCATCAGCCTTCTCATTTCGGGCTGTATCTTCCGTTCCCACATTCTTGTACTTTAATGTATGTGTTTGTGACTGTTGAATGCTGTAATGTAGGATGAAGGACAACTGCTACCTCAACACTGCCAAACAGTGATAGAATGGATTCGTAAAAGCTGAATTCATACAATGTAGAGGTCATCCATCTTCAGTAACCACTTTACCCTGAGCATCATTGATGATCCAAAGCCCACTGCATTTCACCCCAAATGGGATATTGTGAGATGAGTCCACATTCACATACTCATGTACACGCACTGTGCTATTGTGTTGCCCAAGTATAGCTCATCATTATTTTGAAAGGTGGACATTAAAGGTGCTTCAAGTCATCCTAAAATTGTTCTGACGCACACACACACATTGCTCTACAGCACCCTGAGGATCCAGGGTGACACCAGTCTTTTTCTGGGACCATTTAGTTTATACTTTTGCTTACTTAAGCAAGGAGAAAGAATAGTATGCACCATGGGTGAATGCAGAAATATATCACTGCTTAGTTTGCTATTAGCAAGGTAACTGATACTAATTTAAAAATTTTCCAACCCCCCTCAAAAATAAAAAGCATGAAATGTTCATCATCGTTATTTTTATTATTGTTGTTGCTATTGTTGTCATTAAATTATCCAACCTGCAAAAAAAAAAAAAAAAAATCACTTTTTGCATGTAGCTTGTAATCAGCATATCTCATATTAATATTAATGACCTACGAAGCACATGAAAAGGTCTGACCTTCTTGTTATCAAGGGCACTGGCCTCCCCCGGCAGCCAACGATTTACAAAAAATGTCACTCATCACTAAAATTGAACAGGCATTTAAATTCAATGGATGCAAGGTCTATTAATTATACCAAGTGGGAACATCCCTAAACCAATACACCCTTCCTTTGGTAAACTGGACAAAGACAGATAATCAATTCAGTAACATAATATGTCTTGGGGCATACTCACACTAAGCTCATTGTATCCCCTGTATCGCACCTGAGAGTGATTGATCCCCCCCCCCACCACCACCACCACCACCACCACCACCACCACTTCGTTGCTATTCCACTGAACTATGGGCACCAATTAAAGTTCTGGACCAGGGAGCACGTATGTCATCAAAATGTAACTTTTAGTGTTGAGAAAAAATGCTCTCACTTAGCATGATGGAATTTTTTTTTTTTTTTTTTGCATTGAGGAGGATTATTTGGAGTTGTTTTGGGCGTAGTGACAAACAGTGCTCTCACATGATGTAAAGATTTATCTATTTTGTTATACAGGGATTAGTAATTCATGCTGCACACATAAGGAGGTTTTTACAGAAGTAGCTGACACTGCAGGAGGAATTTGCAAATTTACTTGCTGACTACAAATCGCATTGATCAATAAGGTGAGAACCAAGCCTAGCAATAACCATAAGATTAATATATTACTGTACTCAAAATATTCCAATGAATATCAAATTGCACTTTGTCCAACTGATACAGTGTGAATAGCACCCATACATAGTCTGCAACAAGGATGTCAGGCATGGTCGACTTGGTACAGATGGCCCAGTGTGAATAACCCTTAATAAGGTATTATCCACCAACAATGGCTTCACTGCAACTCGACATAGAAGACAGCTACAAGTTTCTAGAACTACTGGAGGGATGAGCACCTTCCTTTCAAAAGAGGTTCTCATGTTGAGTTCTGCTTGTGTTAAGGAATGCTGTCTGTAGGGTAGCACAGTGGAATAGTTGTTAGCATGTCCACCTCAGAGCAAAAATGTCCTGGGTTTGAGATCTAGGCTTGGTATGGGTATGGAGTTTGCATCTTTTCCCCATGCTTGCATGGGTTTATACATATGGGTCTGCATATTTTGGCCCTCCAATGGTTTCGTTAGCTGCTTAGGGTGCACCCTGCCATTATCCAGTGTTGGCTGAGATGGGTTCCAGCCTAATGGCCAACCTACTCGAAGTAGTTTGGCACACAAGTTTCACACAAGTTCTAAGTATATCGTCAACTGTGAATTAATAAGCGCTATTTGCCATTTCATTCAAATGACAGATAAACCTTGTTAATTCTCAATTGACGATATGTAGACCCAAAAAAATGTACTTCATTATTAACTGATAAGAATAATTCTCATAATAACAAAAACAAAACAAAAAAAAAAAAAAACAAAAACAAAAAAACACCCCAGCTAATAATTAAAAATGTGTGAGTGGCAAAAGTATGTGAACATTTGCTTACAGTATCCGGTATGACCCTCTTGTACAAAAAGTACGCAAAATAAATGTTTCCAGTAACTGTTGTTATGTCCTGCATAATGGTTTAAAGGAATTTCAGCTCATTCCTGTGTACACAGTGAACTCAACTGCTAGCAAACCTTTCTACTGGATTGTGGTCAGGACTTATCCATTTAAAAACATTTATACAAAACATTTAACAACTTATACTCTTCTTTGAATATTACTTGGAAGAACAACTTGTATGCTTAGGGTCATTGTCTTGCCAAATGGCTCACATCTTCTTGAAATTCACTTGCCACACAGATACTCTGACATTCTCCTTTAGAAATCATTGGAAAATTCAAAATTCATTGTTCTGTCAATGATGGCAAACTGCCTTCACCAGATGCAGCACACCAGGCCAAATCCATAATTCTGCCACCTTCACATTCCACAGACGCGAAATAAAAACTTACTCCGGATTGCAGTATTTTCCCCCTGTCCAGACATAGTATTCTATTTTTGTCTCATGCATCAACAGAACCGTTTGCCAATGGATTTCTGGCTAGACCATGTAATATTAGGCTTTTTGGATAGCAGTAGCTTTCTTCTTACAACCCTGCCATTCAGCCCATTGTTGTCCAGTGTTCTTCTGGTGGACTCAAACATTAGCCAATGTGAACAAGGTATTTAGTTGCTTAAAATTTACCCAAGGTTCCTCATGGACCTTGGAGACTGTAACATACCATTCTCCTGGAGTGATATTTGTTGATCCACCAGTTCCAGAGAGGGCAACAATGGTCTTGAATTTCTTCCATTTATCTGATTGTTGGTGGACCCCAAATTCTTTACTGATGGTTTTGTTAGCTTTTTCAAGCAGATGATCAAAACACTTATTCTTGGGTCTTTGCAAATCTTCTCTTAAATGCTAAAATACACATTAAAGTACAAGTGTCATGAAGATAGGCATGGATGGATCCTTGTTTTAAATACAACCGGGCACCCACTCAACTCTTCATTCTCACCTCATTGACTGAAAACATTTCACTCTTTTACCTTCAAATTGACTGCTAATTCTAAAAGTGCACATATTTTTACCACTTACAGATATGGAATATTCTATATTATTATGATGATATGCCATATTATTCCATATGGCTCTGTGTTTTTTGGTGTGGAGTTTACATGTTCTAACAGTGTTTGGGATTTCTCCAGGTACAGTACGTACTCCGGGTTCCTTCTACAGTCCAAAGATATTAGGCAGATTACCTCTAGGTGTGAGTGAGAGTATGAATGGTTGTGTGTGATGGCCCTGTGATGGTCTGGTGGTGTTCATGGTGTATCTCACCTGCACCGGCTGAGATAAGCCCCAGACACCCCATGACCCTCATAGGATTCATCGGTATGGCACTTGAGTGAGTGAGTGAATAACTTTCTTCAATAAATAAAGAAATGTTCAAGTATTATGTTTTTTGTTTCAATTGTTTATTTGGACTCTCTTTATCTACTGTAATGGTGTTGTTTCAGGTTATATTTTTGCTGAAATTCTAAAGGCTTCACAAATTACAAGCACTGCTGTGATTATTACAACATTTTGATCGTTATTCACTGAGTTTGGGTGCCCTGTGGATCAGTTTGGTGTGCTGACCAGAAGGCTGCTATTCAGTCCAAGAATCCTGTGCATGCTGCAGTAATATTGGCAATTCTATCAAATCAAACAAGGAAATTCACATGAAATGGTGCAAATGTGATGAGAAACAGCTTCAAGGCCATTTTTGAGGCCACATGAGCTAGAAACTTTCGCTGGTGGTGCAGTTAGGAAGATTTAATTATATTAATTCTCAATTTCCCCCACACAGCCATTTATTAGGAAAAAAAATGATCACAAACTAGTGAAATAAACATTTGTCTGTTCACTCATGTGTTTTGCTTTGTTCTTTAGTTGCTCTGAGTTGCATGAGACATAATACTTTTGTACTGGAACCATTCATCTTCTCCCAACTATTGCGAAAGCTGTAGTCAGTGAAATGAGATGCACATTTCCATGCACCTTGCTGTGAGTTTAAATAATTAACAACTTATTTCAACCATGACACGTAAATGTGTTATTTTATTTTATTACTTTAAAATAAGGGTTACCCCGTACACTGTGGGGAAATGGGTGTATTTTGAGTGATGCAAATGCAGGTTTTTGAGTGGCACATGCATACATGTCTTTGCACGATAAAAATGGGTTTGTATGAGTGTCACAGTGGGAATGTTGATGAGTGGTACAAGCCGGAACCTCTGAGTGGAGCCAGTAAGCTTTTTTTATTGGTGGTCAAATTCTGGTTGTCTGTATGGGATACATAGACATGTTTTTGAGCTATTAAAGTTATTCTAGTGCTAGGTGTGTATTTGAAAGAAACAAGTCAACAAATGACTCTTTCTGCATTTTGACTTGCATGTTAGCTCAAATCCGTTTTTTTTTTTTCAACTTTACATGCAGTTATGAAGAAGCCGAGTACAGAATGTTGAAAAATTCTCTCTCTGTGTGTGTGTGTGTGTGTGTGTGTGTGTGTGTGTGTGTGTGTGTGTGTATGTGTGTGCATGTGTGTGTGTATGTGTGCATGTGTGTGTGTATGTGTCCATAATATTTTGCATAACTGCAAAGCCAGACTCTGGCCTAAAGCTTTTTTCTCTCTTTCTCGCACACACGTTGATATTAAATGAAATCAGTCAAACAAAACAAAAACAGGACAGACACAGTGAAGCATATCTGAAGTTATGCCTCAGGACTTTACATTTGTGACATGATCTAATAATTTCATTTTCCCACCAATATAAGAGAGCCCAACATTTTATGCAAATAATTTGGAAACAGTCTGAGACAGAGTTATGGTTGAAAATAGTTTGTTATATCCGGAATATTTATCTTTATATATGTTGTACAGTATTTATAGAACAGTTTCGTCTTTTAAAATGGGTAACAATTCAGAGGTCTAGCTCTGAAAAAAATGAACATAAAGCCTGTACCGGAAAATGCTAAGGAACACAGCAAATGTTGGATTTACCAGCTTTTCTGATGAATGTTTATGAAAATCATTGTTCAGCTCATTTTTTTTTTTTTTTTTTTTTACATTTAGTGATAATTAGCAATATTCGCTCAAATGTTTGCAAAAGACAGTTGGCAAACAGTTACAACCTTTGGCAAATGTTAGCAACAGTGTTTGCTACTGTTTTGCCACAGTTTAAGAACATTGGGGCATTTTGCACACTTTTGGTAAATTATCAGGCAAATGTCAAGCGAATCTTGGAACTCAACCAACCAATCTTATGAAAAGGGTGAGCAAACCGTACCCAGATATAGAAGATAGAGTTCCAGAACTTGGAAATGGATTTCTGTTGGTAAGAAACCCAATGTGCTGGTGCCCTTAAGGTAGATTTGCTTTGCAACATATGATAAGGAATAAAGACGAGAAAAAAAAAGAAAACGTATGATTGATGGATCAAACTCTATAAAAAAGTGAGCAAACTTTTACCAGTACAGTATTGCATTAACTAATTTGAGAATTAACAGTACCTTTAATAATCCAAAAAAAGTGGGAAAATGCATTTGTAAAAAAAAAATGTTCAAAATTTGTTTGTGACAAGAAAAACTGTTTATCACCCTACAGACTGTAAGAGAACTGTTGAGTGCCCTTTGTCGCACCCTGACGATGCCCAAAATTAACCGTTCTGTGACATACTAGCTTTGGGTTCTTTTTATGTCTCATAATCATTATCATCTTCTTCCACTTATTCCAGGGTCGGGTTGCGGGGAAAGCAGCAATGAGGTCCAGACGTCCCTCTCCCCAGCCACTTCCTCCAGCTCTTCCGGGGGGATGAGGCGTTCCCAGACAAGCTGAGAGACATATTCCCTTCAGCGTGTTCTAGGTTGACCCGGGGTCTCTTTCCAGTTGGACATATCTGAAACACCACACCATGGAGGTGTTCTTGAGGTATCTTAGTCATACGCCGGAGCCACCTCAATTGGCCGCTCTCAATGCAGAGGAGCAGCGGTTCTACTTCGAGCTCTCCCTGGATGGTTGAGCTTCTCACCTTATCTCTAAGTGAGAGCCCTGCCACCCGGCAAAGGAAGCTCATTTCAGCCACTTGTATCTGTGATCTTGTTCTTTCGGTCACTAACTAAAGCTCGTGACCGTACATAAGGGTTGGAACATAGATCAACTGGTAAATTGAACCTTTGCCTTGCGGCTCAGCTCCCTCTTTACCACGACGGACCGGTACAGGCTCTGCTTTACAGCCCTCCAAATCTGGCATGCCCAAGCATGTAGTTAGGGTCTCCTGGGAACGTTTGGAGGTCTCCTGTCTGAGAGGCCTTTAACTGCCACCTCCGGCAGAGCTAACCACATCCCGAAGGTGACGGGTGACATGGAATCTGAATGGGCCATGTTTCATGCCTCCTTTGCTGAGGCGGCAGCACATAGCTGTGGACAGAAGGTCGTTTATGCTTGTCGTGGCAGTAACCCGGTGGTGGACACCTGCGGTGAAGGGAACTGTCCAGCTGAAAAAGGAGTCTTAAGACTATGGGGTCTTATTGGCCTGTGGGACTCCCGAGGCAGCAGACAGGTACTGGCAGGCCAAACATGCTGCAGCCGAAGCTATTGCCAATGCAAATCTCGGGCGTGGGAGGAATTCAGTGAGGGCCTGGAGAGCGATTATTTGTTGGTTTCTAAAAGGTTCTGGACTACCATGCAAGGCCTCAGGAGGGGGACGCAGTTCTCCACAAATACTGTTTACAGTAAAAGTGGGGTTCTGCTCAGCTTGACTGGGGATGTTGTTGTGGGGCAGAAGGAATACTTCGAGGACCTCCTCAATCCCAACAACACATCCTCCATGGATGAGGAAGACCCCAGGGGTTTGGGCGGGGGTCTGCCCATCACTGGAGCTGAGGTCACCGAGGTAGTCAAATGCTCCTCGGTGGTCGGGCTCCGGGGGGTGGATGAGATCTGCCCTGAATATCTCAAGGCTCTGGATACTGTAGAACTGTCTTCGTTGACACATCTCTGCAACATCCCATGGTCATCTTGGGCTGTACCTCTGGATTGGCAAACCAGGGTGGTAATCCCCCTGTTTAAAAGGGGGGGACCAGGGGTGTTCCAATTATCAGGGAGTCACACTTCTCAGCCTACCCGGGAAAGTCTAAGCAGGGGAACTGGAGAGGAGGAACCGACTGATATTTGAATCTCAAATTCAGGAGGAACAATGTGGTTCCCATCCTGGCCCTGGCACTCTTGACCAACTCTATACGTTCCACAGGATGGTGGAGGGGGCAAGGGAGTCTGCCCTATCTGTCCACATGTGTTTTGTGGATTTAGAGAAGGCTTTAGACTGTGATTCTCGGACTATCTTGTGGGGCGTGCTCCGAGAGTATGGTGTTCTGGACCCGTTGCTACGGGCCATTCGATTGCTGTATCACCGAAGCCAAAGTTTGGTCCTTATTGGGAACAGCAGGTCAAATTAATTTCCGGTGAGGGTTGGAGTCTGCCAAGACTGTCCTTTGTCACCGATTCTGTTCATAATTTTTATGGATAGAATTTCTAGGTGCAGCTGAGGCATTGAGGGGTTCTGATTTGGTGGCCATATCTCACCTCTGCTTTTTGCAGATGATGATGTCCTTTTGGCTTCATCAAGCCAGGACCTCCAGCTCTTATTGGAGCAATTCACAGTTGAGTGCAAAGCGGCAGGGATGAAAATCAGCACCTCCAAGTCCGAGGCCATGGTTCACAGTTGGACAGGGGTGGAATGCACCCTCTGTGCAAGGAATAAGGTCCTGCCCCGAGTAGAAGAGTTCAAGTATCTCTGGGTTTTTTTTGTCTATGTGCCAGAATTTTTTTTACGATATGGAAAGCCCATGTTTAAACTAAGGGACAGTGGTGGCCTCGGTATTAGCTTGCTGGATTACTGATCTCAAGCTTGGGGGTTCATGCCCCACTATCAACGGGTTGTCACTGCCGTCCGTCTGTCCATTTGCTTCATAGTGTCGTGCTTGAAATTGCACCGCTTCAAACATAAACTTATGACGGCTTTAATGAAATGTTATTGCTTCAGTGTTTAGTTTATTTTTTTCCAGGCTTATTTCCTTGTCTGATTTGAAACATCTTAACCCATAGAGACTTGCTTTAAATTAGTTTTTTTTTTTTTTTTTTTAATTTTAATTTTTTTTACAGATTTGACATGCAGATCACTATTTTGTCTCATTTCCATTTTTGTTCCTCCTGAGACTAGCCTGACGAATACAAGCAGTGTGTAACAACAGCTCTGGACCACTGCAGATTTAATCGATGTTTATGTAAGGACCACATGGGCTTCAGCATTAGGTTTTAGTGCAGCTCATGAAAGATGTCTTGCATAAAGCCTATAAAAATCATAAAATATAACAATATCTATGTACCTAAGGGAACCGGTGGCTTTTTACCGTCATGCATGCTTGTATTTCCCTTTTAGGAATCTTTGTCTGTAATGTTTAATATTTTTCTGGGAAGAAAAAAAACAATTTTAACAAATTACTTCGCTCAGCAGTGCCACTGCAATTATAAAAAAATAGGAATTATAGCCTTGTGTCAGATCTAGCCTGAAAAAGAATTGACTCTTACAATCACAAGTCTCAGTTATTCATAAACAGTGAAGTGTTGCACTTCAAACCTCACAGACTTGTGGGATGTTGTGCTAATTCTGCCTGCCAACAGACATATCAATTTCACATCAAAACAGATCTGGAGAATCAGCGAGTGTATGGAAAGAGGGTAGAAATAGTTGTGCCTGAAGCAAGAAGCACCACAAACAAATGAGGTACAATGGCGATGAGCCATTCTCAGTTGACTAAAACCAGTAAAATCTGAACTGTTCATGTTGTTTTGGTATTTTTTATTTTAAACTGGACTTCAGCGCTTTTTGTTAAAAAAACTAAACAAATAGAAAAGACTTCAAGAGCTCAAGGCTACCCCTGTGGCGAACAAGTTTCAAACATGTTTATTTCCTCTGACAAAAGAGTCTCTCTACTGTCAATTCACAAGAAGCCAGCTCTTATGAACACCTATGGAGTATGAGTGTACATGATGGGCGATAGAGGTTTGTCCTTTTTGCCTATACATACATATATATACATACATACATATACATACATACATGCATACATACACACGTGTGTGTGTGTGTGTGTGTGTGTGTGTGTGTCCTGGCCCAGCAATGGCCTGGTGAGCTGTCCAGGGTGTGCCTGGTCCTCAGTCAGAGTCGGCTGAGATGGCCGCCATCTCCCCACGACCCTAATTAGTAACATGCAGCTTAGAAAATTAATTAATTAATATATATATATATATATATCTTACTATCTTCTTCTTCATCATGGACTGTAAATTTGCTAGTCCACAACAGATACATTTTATGTCTTGGCTTTCTTTTTTATTTCCCAAGTGAACAGGCTGACACATACATTTAAGAACCAGAGCAAGGAAAAAACACCTTCTAGTGACTCCTTAAATGGTACCCCAAGGCATTTTTTGTTTTGTTTTATATAATAATCTCTTATGTAATAGTTAATCAGAAAGAACAGGAAAAAACAAAGAAAACTATTTTATGGTCCATTTTACACTGAAGTAGCCAAAATGACTTTCACACATCAGTTATTCAAATTTCAAAAATGTTAAAATGCTAATTATTCATTTTCTTATTCAATTGTAAGTACAATTTGGCTCTAATTTTTTTAAGTTATTATCTGCATGTTCAATTAAAAAAATGTCACTCCTAAAAATGGGGGGGATCGTTTTTTTCCACTTGTCAAAATTGTTGTTAGCAAATCCGTTGAGTTTTGAAAGTAAAATCCGCCATAATTTCCTGAATATTTGTGCCATTAAAATCAGGTTATACAATTTAAAATATTCCCTTTTTATCATTCATTAATTTTTATTCATTCATTTTCTGAACCACTTAATCCTAATGAGGGTCATAGGGGGGCTGGCTGCCATCTCAGTTGACTCCCGGCGAAGACGGGGTACACCCTGTACAGCTTGCCAGGCCATCACTCAGGGCCAACACTCACACAACCATTCATATTCACACTCACACTTAGGGGCGATTTAGAACAACCAATTAATCTAATGTGCATGACTGTGAAGGGAAACCAGGGAGCAAAATCATGCAAAATCCACACAGAAACACCCGAGCTGGGAATCGAACCCAGGACCTTCTTGATGCAAGGAAGACGTGCTAACCACTACGCCACAGTGTGACCCCTTTATATCAACTAAATTGAATCAATTAATAAATTAATTTCCTGACTTTTACTAATTTCTACTAAACACCAACTGGAAAAAATCAAGCTTGTTGCAGCTTTAACTCTACTATTTATATAAAATATTTAAGTTTTAAAGGTAACTGTATTTTATCAGCATTTAAAAACATGAAACGACCATAGGGAGCAAAACATTTTGTCAAACCTGTTCAAATGGGGATCTGGTCACTTTTTTATCAAATTAAATAATACACTTTTTATATAATTTAAAGTGTTATTTGCCTTCTTTCACAGCCTGGGAAATCAGTGCCATCAAAACTAAAAACTCTCTGGTAATGATTCCATAATAATATTCATATTCTTGCAGCATTCAGCGATAAGATTTATACAGGGAAACCAGTTAAGTTCTTTAGTAATAAATACATATAGAATTCTTTGTATATTTGATCATGAACTTATTTCTATTATATTTCTTATATTCGTTCATTCATTCATTTTTTGAAGCGCTTAATCCTAATTAGGGTCACAGGGAGGTTGGTGCCCATCTCAGTCGGCTCTGGGCGAGGGACTAATATTTTTACATGTGATGTAAAATATTCTTGCTGCTATTTATGGAAGGGTTACTTTGTTAGGATTGTATAAGGACTGTGGTTGCACTCACAGATGCCCCCCTCTTAGGAAATTATACACTCTGTTCAAATCACTTAGTCCCTATTATTGCACTTAATTAGGTAACTAACTGGATTTACATGATCATTTTACCTTAGTGAACACTTTTTCGCCTAGGCAATAAGATTTCTGGGTAACTAACACATGGGATTAGGCTGCACATGGAAACTACCACTTGCCCCATATGCCATGTAATAAAATGATCATTTATCCATCACTTAATGACCAGCCATTGTTTTTTACCAGACTGGTTGGAACATGAGCCTGTACTATACTGTGTTACACAAGAAAAGGTGAACCAATTTTTCTAACTGTCACAAGGATCATCTAAGAGAATGCCAGAACATTTTTATTGAAGCATACAGTAGGCCCTCAACATTTGCGGGGGTTCGGTTCCGAGCCCTCCCGCAAATCGAGATAATCCCCGAGTTCTGTACCCGGAAGTAAAACCCCATGTATCACGACACATGCACGAATGAGCAGCAGGAAGTAAAATACTATGTATCTGTTACATGCACTAAAATATGCTTTTTAAACACATTCTATAGACAGTCTTACTCATTAATACAGTATTAATGTAGTAAAATATAGTAATGATTAAGAAAAACTTTTCAATTTTTACTCTTATTTTTATTGATGATAAAATATAAACATTATACAGCATATACTGTTTTAAAGCATTCGTTTCAAAGTCTTTTTTAATTATTATTTCAGTTCAGTACCTAAGTTAATTCTGAGAATGTTTGTGCGTGAGATTTTATGTTCTGCAGCATGTTTAACAAACGATACCAAAAGGATAAACTTTACAGTATTACGCTTCATGTCCTTTTACATTGAACTTGGAGTCTTGGAGTGACGTCTCCAAGATGGCGCTGCCTAGAGGGCAACGTCGCGCAGTTCTCAGAGTCAAATTGTTTCGTTGTTCGTTTTAATTTGTTTTAGTTGTTTGTTTATGTTTTGCAATATGCTCGTCTATGATCGGTCGACCCTACTACAGCTATGAGCAGCTTCAGCTTCAGGCAACCAAACGCGCAACAACTTCTATCGTGAGCTAATATGCTATGGGAGCTCAATGCTAACCGCCCAGGTGGAGTTCTCAGAGGCTTGATTAGCACATCCGGCCATACTGCTTGAAAATGTTCAGTCCCTGCGAAACAAGATGGACGAGCTTCATGCTCAGACTGCAGCGCAGCGGGATCTACAGAACTGTGTTTCTGTGAAACATGGCTCGAGGAGAGTACACCCGATAAGGCGATTATACCAGCCGGCTACACGGCCTTCATCCCCTGCAATCCCAAGCGCCAGCGTCGTCGTTTGGCCCCTTCCTGCCTGGGCTTATTGCTAGCTGGGGTGCGGCTCGCATTGAGCTGCCTACCATAGCATATTAGCTCTGCTTAGTTATACACGCCCGAAGATACTCCGATCTTATAGCTGTAGTAGAGTCGACCGGTTGTAGACGAGCATAGTGCAAAACATGAACAAACAAAACAATTTGACTCTGAGAGCTCCGCGATGTTGCCCTCTGGGCAGCGCCATCTTGGAGACGTCAGTCCAACTTCAATGTAAAAGGACATGAAGAGTACTGTAATAAAGTTTATCCTTTTGGTATCGTTTGTTATACATGCTACAGAACACAAAATCTCACGCATAAACATGAACTTAGGTACTGTACTGGAATAATAATTGAAAAAGATTTTAATACAACAGTTCAGAGAAAACCGTCGTTTCTCAGAAGAAAGTCTTATTTCTTCAGAAGAGACATCCAGCGTTTTCTATTGCTGAGCCAGAGAAGACGCATAGCATTTGAGTGGTATAGAGCTTAACCGGTAAGTAAAACACACACAAAAAAAGAGGCTCATTGACAACTTGTGTGCGAATGAGGAAAAAGGGGCTCAACTAATCAGGAGAGAGGAGGACAGCCATTGGCTGAATTTGAATCACGTGCCGGTTGCTTGGCAGTCAGCGAATACTCAAACCGTGGGTGTAAAACCGCAAATAGTCAAGAGCATACTGTATTTCTTGTTGATAAAAGGGAATAAACAACACAGTAAGGGCCATATATATTTGTAGTGAGATTTTATTATTTTTGAACTGAGATATTAGTATCTGCTACATACGTTGTTGGTATGAAAGTGTTCCTCGAAAGCCTGACATCCAATTAATAGTGGCGCTTCCTATTTGTGCACTCATGTTCATGTTTCCACACAGGCAACCTAATGGGCATGCATGGCACTGCCGCTGGCACTGAGTGCACTTACACCTCGCAGAAAATGTTCTTGTTTCATCGATAATTTTTATTCTTGGGAAGAAATAGGCTTTCAAATACTATTGAAAAGACAAAATAAATGCAAACATTTTCAGAGTGCCGCATTTAGGCAGTACCTAAGTAGTTATATAAAATTAAACTGGGGGATGTTTGCACCAGTAACACATTAATTTGATGATCATTACATAAAATATCCATAACATTAACTATCACAATATCAATATATTTTCAGAACATTGCATGGATACTGCGGAGGCACAGTAGTGTAGTGGTGTTCCCCTGTTCTTGCGTTGGTTTACTCTGGGCACTCCAGTTTCCTCCCACAGGTAAAGGGCATGCAAACACATTATAACAACTGGTTGTTCCCTATTGCCCTTAGGTGTGAACATGAATACTTGGGTGTTCATGTTGCCCCAGCAATAGACTGACAAGCTATCCAAGGTGTACCCCCACTTCGCTCAGAGTTGGCTGAGATAGGCTCCAGCCACCCTCCCAACCCTATAGATTAAAAAGTTCGGCAAATAAATAAATGAATGAATGAATGAGCACTAGTATTAGAATGTGAAGCTAATAGTCTAAAAAATTTTATTCCGTAGTTTCACTATAGTAAGTTCTACATTTTCTAGGACCAGTTTTTAAAGTTTAACTTACCATAACGCCAAATATAATAATCACCAGTAAAATGGTAAATCACACCTGGTATGTACTATGCATCTAGTCAGACACCTCGCTTTGTAACTCTTCTTGTCCTAAATCCACCCTAGTCTTTTTGTGTGTTCACTTTTTAAGAAAGTCATGACATTAAAATAGCAACCTAGATGAAATTACACAATAGCGCAGTTCTCGCAGTGTACCATCTTTGCTTTACTCAACTGAAATAATAATATTTCAGAGACACAACAAGGAGCTGACTAGGACACAATTTCAACATCTGCGACAAATACTGCACATCAAGTCTCAAGAGCAGGTACCAGATGCAGAGGTGCTCAAATGTGCTGAGACAGTCAGTGTAGAATCCATCATTACAACTTCTCAGCTGCGTTGGGCGGGACACGTCAGAAGAATGTCAGCGTGTCAAAAGCAGTCTTTTATGATGAGCTATGTGAAGGAAAAAGGAAACAAGGTGGTCAGAAACTGTGTTACAAAAATGTGCTCAAGAGACAAATGAAAAACACAGCCATGAATGATAACACCTGGGAAGGTGAAGGTAAGGAGAAGATGGCACTGTAAGGAAGTCAGTCACCACCAATGAAGAGAGGAGGCAGAAAGAGCAGGAATGCAACTCATGAATGAAGATATGATATCTCAGTGCCATCAAGAGATTTCTGAGACTGATGTGGATGACACTGTTAATCCAAAGCTGGACTTGTGGCCCACAATTAAGCTTGTCCAGAACAAACCTACTAAAATCAGTCATGAATGAAATTGATGGTCAGTTGAAGTTCTGTTCCTCACCCTTAATAGGTCTATCTTTGCATAACCTCCTTTTAGTGTGTCATTATGAAGTCCTGATTGGTGTATCTCTGCATTTTTTCTTTTTCTGTATTCTCTGTATTCCATGATCCATGCATATACCCTCTCATCTTTTACTGTTTATGCAATTATTGACTTCCCTATGATTATCTGTGACCTCCGCTTTAAATAGTTCACAGTATACACAGCCATTTGTAGAACCGCTTAATCCTCTTGGGGTCACGGTGAGCCTAGGGCCTATCTCAGCCGACAGAGCATGAAGGCGGGTTACGGTCAGACCATTGTAAGGAAAGTTACAACCATTAGCAATGATACTCACACCCAGGGGAAACTTGGAACAGCCAGTTAGCCTACTAAGTCTTTGGACCTTCTGGAAGAAACCCTTGACTTGAACCAAGGACCTTCTTACAGTGAGGCAGACATGCTAACGACTACACCGTGGTGCCCTACAGTACATATTCTTCTTCTTTTCAGCTTTTTCATATTATTGTTATCATATTAGTATATATTACATGAGAAAAGTGTGGTCTGACTGACTGCTATATGAAGATTTAAAAAAAATATTCATAGTGGATTAATGCTTGAACCAAAAATGTCACTTGTGGCAGGCAGTTACTGTGTTCTTTTTCCTGTGTTTGTGCATAGTACATATTAAAACACCTTTTCAAAGCATGCTATAGTACATACGCATACGTATACATATCATAAAGGAAACAAAACAACTAATTAATTAATAATTATTTGTATGACAATTAATCATGAATCTATAACTCCCTGGTGTGGTGTTTTGGGCATGTCCAACCAGGAAGAGACCCCGAGGTCGACCTAGAACACGCTAGAGAATTATGTCCCCCGGCTGGTCTGGGAATATCTCGCTGTCCCCCTGGATGAGCTAGAGAAAATGGCTGGGGAAAGGGACATCTAGACCTTATTGATTAGGCTGCTGCCCCCGCGACCTGACCCCGGATTCAGCAGAAGAAGATGATGATGATGAGATGATGACAATTAATCATCAGGCAGGTAGCAGGTCATCCAAATCTACTAGATATGTGTATTTATGCATGCTTAATGATTTTCCGGGTTCTAACATCTGTAGCATTTCACAGTTTTCCATCCAAATTCAATGTTTCAATCCGGTTTCTCAATATGCCAAAGCTTTGCCCACTGCTGCTATGATCTGCTATGCTCCATTTGCCAAGGAAGAAGTGTGAGATGTGTGTATGTGTGTGTGCGTGTGAGTCTGAGAGAGAGAGAGAGAGAGAGAGAGAGGGAATTGCTCTGCAAGTCTCTGCATGATCTTGGCACTGCTTCATCAAGTATTGTCATTTTTAAATATCCATATAAAAAAAATGTAATGTCTATGTACTCAAGCATAATTCATAAATACTAAATGCATAATAAGGTTAATGACACTATCTGAACTGTAGATTTAAAATTATTCTAAATCACATTTTCCTCATTATAATTCTACTATTAAAGTATAAGTTTATATTGGGGTATGCACAATATGGTAAATGATAAGTGTGTGTCAGATCTCATGCACACATCTTTGGTATATATTTAATCACTGACGTAGGTCTTTTCTGAGCTGGCATGGTCACTGTGCCCTACTGATTGCCGGCTGTCACTGAGAGGTAGGAAAGGAAGGATGTGAACAGAAAAGAAAAAACAGGGGTGTGAATGTGAGAACACACACCCTAAGGTCTTTCTCCTCTATGTCGTTTTTCCCTAATGATACAAGCAACATGGCCACACAGGAGAAACTGGCAATGAAAAAGGACAGCTATTCGGGGTAGATGGAGGGGGGTGTCGGGGAGAGACCCAGCATCTAAGAGCTTGAGAGGGAGATTTATTTCCTGTCCTACTGTCCTCAATATAAATCCACAGGAGGGATGATTTTTTTTAACCCAAACCGAAAAATTTCCTGGATTTTCTCCACATGTCCTTACTAAAATCTGACAGACAGAAAAATCACCCACTACCCTGTTTCACTTCTGCGCAATTATTCCAGAAAACCTTGAATGTCCATGGACTGCTTCTCAGATGATCTTTTCTCCTCTCATGATTATACCAGATAGCTTATTTCATTCTGTATTATTATTTGTCATTTCACTTATTCAAATTGCTCATGATCGTTTTATTATATTGAGGTTTTTGGGATAAAGCTTCACTGTTATTAACTTGACAAAAAATGACAGACAGAGAAATGATGCTGAATTTGATGCTGAATGATGTGATAAAAAAACAAAAAAACAACAGGGTGATGAACGGAGTCTAAATACTGAAAATTAGAGCGTGTCCAATATGTTCACTATGGTGTTTAAAATTCACAGACACGCTATGGTAGGAGCTAATTAACCCTGAATCTTTAGCCATTCTTTTAGTACAATTAGGGAAGGTCATTGACGAACTATTTAAACATTCATTATTTGCCGTTAATATTGACGACAAAAGATAAGGGTGGTAATCAGTTAGCTCAGATTAAATAGACACAATCTTGGTGCTTTTGTTTAAATGTAAATTCAATAAATGAATAAAGACGCCTGTTACTGTATCATTTCTGAGTGACCTAAATGATTAATGCGCATATGCAACATTCAGCACTGGCCGTTCGATAGCGATTGAGGAGACTGTATGTTCAGGGATTACAGGTTTATGGGGAGTAAACAAGAAGCAGATAGTGAGTTAAAAGGAGTGAGAAAATCATTCTCTAATGTGCATTTATGGTACATATGTTCAGAATGTGTCTCAGAGATGCAAGAGCTGAAAACATGATACAGTCTTCTGGGAAGAGAACCAAAGGAACACGGGGAAGGAAATGGCAAATGTAGGGAAGGAACAAGAAGCTCGAGTTGAATCAGAGGAGAAACTACTAAACATAAGGGGTTGAGGGGGAGAGAGGGAGAGCAATATAAAGCATGACATTATGAAAACTAAAACCCTTAACCTCTAGCCCATAAATTCTTACATAATCTTAGGCGTGCAATTAAGGTCCGGCAGAAGCTGGGGTAGATGCCCTTACAGCTTTGCGGTTTAAAATTTCCATTTGAATAAAAATTCATGATTAAAAAATGATTATTAATTCAAAAGCTAGCATCCAATTTTGTTCATTCAAAGTGAAAAAGATGCTTTTTTGCATTAAAACATGTAAAGTCGACATGTAAAAGGTACCACTGTTCTTACATGCTCCATTGTATTTTTGAACCCATTATTAGCATTGATGGTGTTACCTCTTATGTTGTCATTTCCCAAAAATTAGTTTGCTTTTGTAGCATTTGGGCCATAATATGGTGCTCTTTTATTTGAGCGAAATTGTAAACTTTTTTAAGTTCCCATCAAAATTTCTGTCAACCTTCTTAGAAATGAATAATAATAAAAGAGTTCATGCATGCATGTGTGTGTGTGTGTGTGTGTGTGTGTGTGTGTGTGTGTGTGTGTGTGTGTGTGTGAGATGTATTTCCTGCCTCAGAAGTGTATTGAAACTAGCACTAGCTTTTGTCAGTATCAATCATACTAATATTACATCACAGGAGTCAGACAGATTATGTAGATGCACAGTAATGAAGTACAACATAACTTTATAAATGTGTACATCCACACTTAAAATTAAAAATCTGTAGGTCTTAGTATTCATGTAAATAATTTTGGCTGAAAAGCTAACCCTGTCTGCAGCCACGTTCCTGTCAAAAGCAATTTATGTAAATGAAATGATGAGATTGGAAATTTATTCTTCATAAATCCATAACAAGATTCATAAAACATTCATATTCATATTACAGCTTGGATTTCTAATTTACAATGTTATCTCACTCATGTTACTCTAGAATCACAAATCAAAATCAATGTACCCATAAACTTTACGATGCTCAAAGATATCTGCCTACACTATAGGTGGGGCCAAACAAATAAAACAAACAAAATGTTTTGCCATAACTACATTCAATTATAAGATGTACATTACTCTGTGTATTCAGGTTCTATGTAGAATTCTACATGATATAATATTTTCTGATTGGGCTCCTGAGTGGCGCATGAAGTCACGGTTGATGCATGCAGCCATTCGTGGCCAGGAGCCCATGAGAACTAATTGGCTGAGCTCTCAGAGAGGTACAGATGGCATACGCTCTCTTTCCAGTCACTCACAAATGATGCTAGCCAATTATGGGTGTCTGTGAGCTCATGCATATGAGGGTGTGGACAGCACTATTCTCTGATTGTGTTAAGTCCTCCTTGAATATACATTCGTAGCAATTCAAAAAAAATGCGGCCTGCTGCCTTTATGCGCTTCAAACGAAACTCCTTTTTAAGATGTTGGAGTTGACTATGACTAATTTAGGGAGAAAAACTATGAGAGGAACCCAGAAGGAACCCCTGAGTGTACAGACAAACTGGGTTATGTCGAGTTACTTTAGTAGATTGTAGAAAGCAGTGGTGAGTTTGTGATTTATAATTTCTCATTTTAGCTGCTGCCTCAATTTTTTGTGACAGAAAAATAACTAAAAAGCCCCACTGTACTCCAACCAAATTGCAGCCTTTTGATATAAATATGTACTTAGAAATGCAGCCTGACTGACTTTGACATCCTCGTTTTTAAGACAGGCGTCAATTCTTTTAAAAACAAAGAGAGCATGACTGAACACATCACTTGGGCTTTTTGAGGAACTTATCACTTCAGAGACCTTGCAGGTCATGATGTCTAACAAGGACAAGATTGGACTGGTTTTACTCCGGGAGGCGGGGTAAACTGATTATTACCAAGTAACTCTGGGGTTTTTGTCTTGTCCAAATTTGTCACATCAGTCAATTTTACTGACTGAAAAGATTACTGTATTTTACCACACATAACACAAGCAGGAGATACAACCACCGGAAATATAGCATATCCCAGTTGAAGTGACATGATTGTGCTGTATCCTGTGGGGAAAAAAGGCTTGTTTTCATTTTCTTCAGTATAAAGACACTCCAGGAACCACTCAGTGTTTTCTGTCTCATTAAAAAAAAAATAATTGGCTGTCATTAAAATACTGCAAAAATGTTTTTATTCATTCATTCATTTTCTTAGCTGCTTAATTCTAATTAGGCTCGCGGGGAACCTGGAGCCCATTTCAGCCAAGTCTGGGTGGGAACAAAGTAAACCCTGGAAAGCTTGGCAGACAGAAGAAACAGGCTGACGGCTATGCAGCTACTCTTGACGAAAGTCAGTAATGGTTCTTTTACAGCGTCTCACCATACACAGAGAAAGTCATGGCTGACCTTTGATAACCCAGTTAGCTGCACTGATGGGACAGCAGTGACAACCATGATAGTGGGACTTGAACCCTCGACCTTGGAATCAGTTATTCAGCACCCAACCACCGGGCCACCAGTACCCCAATACATACACACACACACACACACACACACACACACACACACACCCACACACACACACACACACACACACACACACACACACACACACACACAGTGATCCCTCGCTACATCGTGCTTCAGTTTCTGCGGCTTCAGCGCATCACGGGTTTTTCAAAAATATTCATTGAAAAATTAAGGAAAAATAGGTAAAAAGTTAAGGAAAAAGGCCGATTATGCAAAAAACCCCAAATAAACAAAAACAAAAAAACAACCAAAACCTCCCTAAGAAACCTACTCACATTTTTATGTGAGGTGCGCATCTGAGTGTGTGCGTGCGCATCTGAATGTTTAGTTCAGTTCATTTTCTGTAACCGCTTAATCCTAATTTGGGTCACGGGGAGGTTGGTGCCCATCCCAGCCAACTTCGGGCGAGGGCAGAGTACACCCTGGACAGCTCGCCAGGCCATTGCAGGGCGGAAACACGCCGACGGCTTTGCAGCTGGTTCTTTTTCATGCCTCACACCATAGATAGTGGGAGACATGGCCAGCCTTTGATAACCCAGTTAGCTGCACTGGGGGGGGACAGTGACAGCCTTGTGGAGAGTGGGACTCGAACCCCCAACATTTGGATCAGCGATCCAGTGCCCTATACCACTAGACCACCACTGCCCCATGTATCTGTATGTGTGTATGTTTATATTTTATTTACATCTTATGCATTATTTTTGAATGTATAATTGTTATTGTAAGCATGTATATAGCATTGAATATGTATTTATGGATATTATATACTCATATATGTACGTATACATCAGTCAGGGGGGATCGATCCTACTTCGTGGAAATCGGTGGTCACGGGGGTCTTGGTCCCCATTAATCGCAGAAAGCGAGAGAGCCCTGTGTGTGTGTGTGTGTGTATATATATATATATATAGATGTTTTGGAGACAAAGTCAGAGAGGCTAGATTGAGATGGTTTGGACATGTACAGAGGAGGGATAGTGAGTATATTGGTCGTAGGATGCTGAGGTTGGAACTACCAGGCAAAAGGCCCAGAGGAAGACCAAAGAGAAGATTTATGGATGTGGTGAAGGCGGACATGAAGGTCGTTGGAGTAAGAGTAGAAGATGCAGAGGATAGGGAGAGATGGAGGCAGATCATTTGCTGTGGCGACCCCTGAAGGGAACAGCCGAAAGGAAAAGAAAGAAGAAGAAAAGAAGAAGATATATATATATATATATATATATATATATATATATATATATATATATATATATATATATATATATATATAGTCAGCCCTCATCTTACAAAATTAATCCGTTCCAGCACCTTTTTCAGAACCTGGAGTTTTCGTAAGTCGAGGTGCATTTTACATGTCTTCTTCTTTTCCTTGTTCCCTTTTTCAGGGGTCGCACAGTAATACGCGTGATTCGTTCCAAGGCTCCCAAGACTACCCTTTAAAAATTAAAAAAGCATACCTTTTAAGGTACTTAAAACCATGTCTTCTTAGCAGAGTTATAATCTTACAAATGTTTATGGAAGGTTAAAAGCCTGAGCCATAAAATACAGTTGGAATGACACACAAACATGAACATGGTTCACACATAAACATGAACAAAGTTGGAACGAGGGCGTCATCCCTTCCTAGCCAATAGGAGGCCAGTGGGGCAGGATGTTGAGAGATAGCCAATGGGAGGGAGCTGAGTCATCCCTCCTAGCCAATGGGAGGCCAGCGGGGCGGGATGTTGGGAGACAGCCAATGAGTGAGCAACTCACGCATTGTTTGAATTTTTGAATGGCACGTTTGAATTTTTTAATGGCCCGTTTGGTGCTTTTCGTAAGAGGTTGTTTCGTGTACAGAGGACGAAAATTTAGGAAAATGTTTTTCATAACTTGGATTTTTCATATTCAGAGGCTTTCGTAAGTAGAAGGCCGACTATATATATACATACATACATACACACACACACACACACACACACACACACACACACATACATACATACAGAGATCCCTTGCTACTTCTCGCTTCAATTCCTCGCGGGTTTTTTTTTAAATAATCAGTGAATTAAAAAATAAGGAAATTAAGGAAGTATAGGGGGAAAGTTACGGAAAATGCCGCAAAAATAATGCCAATCATGCAAAAAAAAAACCCTAAATAAACAAAAAACAACCCAAAACCCCCCATCGAAACTATTTACATTTTTACGTAAGGTGCGCATCTGAGTGCATGCACGCGCATCTGCATGCGTGTGTGTCTATACATGTGTGTATTTATATTTTATTTACATCTTATGCATTATTTCTGAATGTTTAATTGTTATTATAAGCAATTATAGCATTAAATATGTATTTATTGATATTATATACACATATACTAGTACATGTACATATATGTCAGTTGGGGGGGTTGATCCTACTTCGCGGAATTCGGTGGTCACGGGTGGATCTTGGTCCCAATTAACTGCGTAAAGTGAGGGATCCCTGTAATCAAAAAATGAGCATATTCTAATGATTTTAGTCTTTCGTCGCATGGGTTTAACCCACATAAGGTTATGATCATGTGACCATCTTAATAATTAAGCAAAGCATGGGTGGCTGCAACAAGCGTTTAATGTCAAAACAACCCAGCTGCATTACAACCACTATGAACAGAATTGTACACTTTTTGCCCTAATTACAAAAAAAGAAAATATTGCTTTAATAAACTGTTTATGTGGCTAAAGAGAATTCATACTTCATTAATATTCCTTATAAAAATGAATAATAAATTCATGAATAAAATTTATATGCATCACTGAAATAATTTTATTACTTCTGCTAATGCTGCTGTCTGTTATAATTAACAATGGTGTGTTATAAAGAAATAATAGACTGCTGAATACTATTACTGACACATCCAATTCCATCCATCCTTCCATTTTCTAAACCATTGGGGTTGCAGAGGACGCTGGTGCCAGTACACCCTGAACCCACCGCAAGTCTACTGCGGAGCTAACAAATATACAAGCAACCATTCAGTCATATTCACACTTAAATCAAATTTAGAACAGCCAGCTGGCTTAATTTGTATGTATTTGGACTGCTGGACAAAACCAGAGTACCTGGAGGAAACGCCCAAGCACGCAGAGAGCATGCAGACGTCACAGGGGAAAGCCCCTGTCAGCCATGACGTTCACACCCAGAACCTTCCGGTTCTGTGGCAGCAGTGGTAACTACTAAGCCACCATGGCTCATAATCTGTACCAAATATTCAAATAAACTATGATAATAAACGTGGGGGAGAAAAACTGAGAAACACTTTCCGAATACACTGTGTACAAATCCGAATAATGCTTCTGAATATTATCAGCATATCCCTCATGCCCCAATCGTCCACGCATTTATCCATCCATCCATGATATACATTACTTAGTTGTCAAGAGTCAATCCCAGCTAACTTGGGGCGAGAAACCCGGTTACATTCTGAACAGGTTACTAATCTATTGCATGGCTAATACAGAGACATACAACAATTCTCACCTATGGGCAATTTATAGTAGACAGCTTACCAAATGGGATTGTGTCTTTGGACTATCAGAGGTAACAGGAGTACCCGGAGGAAACCCGTACAAGATTTGAACCATAACCTTCTATTTTTGGACTTTCCTCATTTTCTCCCTAATTTAGTTGTATTTAATTCCCATCCATCAGGTATTATCTTCCCTATCACATGACCACCACCAACTGTGGGGGTGAAAGCATGAACACACTCCTTCCGTGACGTGCAATGCTAGCCACTAGCCTCTTTTCAAACTGGACCACCATGCGTATTTAACCTAACACTCTCGGAGGGAACACGCTATATGCCCCCTCGTACGAATGAGCTCACAAACACCCATGAATGGCTGCTGCTCGCTGTGCGTGACAGGGATGTGAGCATATACTGTTCCTCCCTGCCGTGATAGCTCAGCCATGGGACTCCTGGCAGCGGATGACTGTGGCTTTAAACCGGATTTGAACTTGTGATCTCTGGATTAATAGTCATGCACCTTGTCGCCACTCGAGAGCACCCCCATAACCTTCTTGTCATGAGGCGACACCACTAAGTCATACTATCGTAATCAGAAAAATATAAAATCAATGCAAGTCAGAGATACATGAAAGCCAATCAGCATCAAGCCAGTGATGTGACAGCTTTATCGGATTTCCAATAGTGGGCACAAGAGGACACTGGATGGACATGGGACAGCTATCTCAGTCAAAATACAGAATATGATGTTCACATGACTCAAACAATATTCTCCAACCATCACTTATTTTCCACTTAATCCTCCTAAGACTGCTGAAGTCTATCTCAGCTGACACTGGGTAAAGCCATAGTACACCCTGAACAGCCTACTAGAGCATCATAGGACCAACACCCACACATTTCTCTTCATTTTATGAGCTTCTTAATCCTAATTAGGGTCATCACAGCTGACTCTGGGCATTGGAGGGCCAACACTCACACAACCATTCACACTCATATCCATGGGTGATTTGGAACAGGCAATTAGACTATTGTGTTTTTAGGACTCATCCATTCAGTTTCTGAGCTGCTTAATCCTAATTAGGGTCACAGGGAGGCTGGCGCCTAGGGCGGGGTATCCCTGGACAGTTTACCAGGCCATAACAGGGCCAACATTCACACGACCATTCATACTCATGTTCACACCTGGGGGTGATTCGGAACAGCCAATTAACCTACTGTGCATATTTTTGGACTGTGGGAAGAAACCAGAGTACACGGTGAAAACCCACACAAGCACGGGGAGAATATGCAAACTCCACACAGAACCGCCCGAGCTGGAAATCAAACCCAGACCTTCGAGCTGTGAGACAGACATGCCAAATAATACCCCATAGTGCGGTCACACACGCACACACACACACACACACACACACACAGAGCGAGAGAGAGAGAGCAAGAGAGAGAGAGAGTGTCAATTTGGAACAACCAATAAGCCGCCTGTCTTGAGACTATCAGAGGAAACCAGAGTACTGTGTCAGGTAGCAGGAGGAAGCCATGCGAGCAGACGGAGAACATGCAAACACGCTCCACCCAGAAACGCCCTCACCTTCTCGCTATCCAGCGGGCGCACGGAGCAACCAGTATGCCACAGTGTCGCCCACCCAGCCAAAGAATAATTATTGTAATAATAATAATAATGTAGTGAATGAGCATCATGGTGTGTGAATTGATCTGTTACTTAGACGGAACATTACTTCACCTAAACAGGACAAGAGGACTTATGGTGTCCAGTATCGTGGCATGTGGTGTTTGATATACCGGTACGCCTTTAAAAAGCCAAGCCTTCCAGTGTGAACCCAGAAGCAGCATTCAGTGCATTAATGAGAGATAAACACAAACACAATAAAAAAAATAAGGCTTTAACTTGTACGCAGTTGTACTGAATCCTGAATTCAGGCTCTGCATTGTGGGCTGGGCTGAAATTTTTAATAGTACTTCATGTGTCAGCAAAAAAAAAAAAAAATTGTGGGTAATAGGGGATGAAGTGATGTTTTGTAGCCTGCTGTGTTATATTTATATATGGATCATATATATCCTGCAGTATGGCTGGTCATTGATAAATGCCTAAATTAGCCTATGGCTTGTGTTTAAAATGTCTCAGCGGTACACGACACATGTTATTTTAACTAGAAGATAAATGTGAGCCGTACTTACCTTAATAATGAATGAAAAAAAAAATAATAATAAATAATAATAATGCTAACAGCAATAATAAAGGTGCTGGGCTTCTTCCGGCTGTGTGGTCACTCCGGAGGATAAAAAACGCGCAGCAAGAAAGGCAGTTTGTGGGGTTTTGTTCCCCTCGCAAGAAAACGAGCATAAGTTCCACCGGGTAGAGTCATCGATTTCGGGATTTAAACGGGAAAACCTTGAAGAGGACACTTGTTCAAAAATTAAGTCGCCCGTCCAGTGGAGTAGCAGCGAGTCAGTCAGTCAGTCAGTCAGTCAATCAATCATCAGCATTACCATCATGCTCCAGCCGCTCTCTCTCTCTCTCTCTCTCTCTCTCTTACCCTCTCTCTGTCTCTCTCTCTCTCTCTTCCGAGCATTCAATACGTCCTCACCACGCTGGTTTTCTCCTCTAAAGACAGAAAATAGCTGCGTTTTCTTCGTTCGAGTCGTTTCTTGCTGTTTCGTTTTCCTGTCAGCCTTATTTTCCCGCCTTTTCCTCGTAGTGCGCGAGCGCATAATGTCAAGCGCGAGCGTCTCGGGTGTGTAATTCGCGTGAGGCAAATTAAAGCGCGTGAAGCGGGACGTACTGACACACACACAGAGAGAGAGAGAGAGAGAGAGAGAGACCAATAAGGCTTAGTGTTAAACTCACAAAGCCTTTTGGAGGGGGGCATTAAATTAGCATTGTCGTTTTAAATACATAAAAAGCAATTTTAGAAAAAAAATGCTGGCCCCCTTCAACCTCTATTCTCATTTAGAGAGAGAGAGAGAGAGCATCCATTTTTATATTCCATTCATCTCCAGTAACTGCTTTATCCTGATTAGGGTGACAATAGAGGTCAGGAATGGGTACCAAGGATCACCTGATATGTTACTCCAGTTCTTTGCAAAGCACCACATACACACTCCTTGTTTTTGGGACATAGGAGGAAACCCAGAGGACAGTGGGAGACCACACTCCACTCACAGCCATCCAAAGCTCAGGACTAAAACAGCACCACTACTCAATGCACCACTGTTTCATTGTCATTGTCTGCTCTCATACTATTGGCTGAGGCTCCAGACTATTCGCTTAAAGATCATGCCTATGGACTGTCGGAGGAAACCTGGGCACCGGGAGGAATTCAACGCTGGCACTGGGAGAACATGCATACCAACTCAAGATGCCATTGCTGGGTACAGGAATTCAGTGCTTCACTTTCTTGCTGTGAGGGGAAAGTGCTAATGCTACTGGCCAATGAAACTGTCCTATAAAATACATATTACAGGTCATGAAATTTAAAGGAAAGGATGTCTCAAGTTTTTTTTTGTTTTTGTTTTTTTTTTTTTTAAGATTAGGGTGCCTTATGCAAACACATTGAAAATATTTTGTATAAATGAGTGTTGGGAAACACAGTCACGCTAGCACACGCTCTGCGTCACAGAAGGTCTTGTGTTTGAGTGTCAGTCTCGGTGAAGGTGAAATTCCATGTCTGGAATTTGCTTGCTCTTACAGTGCTTCCATGGATTTCCACTGGATACTCGAATTTCCTTACATTATTTAGTGTTTATTAGAAAAACTATTTTCCAGTCACCATTTGGGACAGCACTGTGGCATTGTGGTAAAAATGCTTGGCTTCAGGACTCCCAAGTGGAGCATTGACAATGTGCGTGACTATCAACACGGAGATCGCAAGTTCAAACACAGATTGATCCCACAGTAACGATGATCAGGAGTCCTTGGGAGTGAAGTAGCTGAGCTCTCGTGGAAAGGAGTGATGGCATATGCTCACTTCCCTGCTACACACAGTGAACACCAGCCAATCATGGGTGTCTGTAAACTCATTTGTATGAAGGGTGGCCCAATGTGGTGGACCCCGAATACACATGCACAACAGTTTGTAAAGAGGCAGGTGGCTAGCATTGCGTGTTACCTAGGGCACTTGTGCATGCTTTCGCTGGTTGGTGGTGGTCGTGATCAGAAAG